>OZ030378.1:5049233-5051733 GCA_964023945.1 Ectemnius cavifrons
AAACTTCGCCACGACTTACTCCGAGAGGTGAAACTTCGCCACGACTTACTCCGAGAGGAGAAAAGTTGCCACGACTTACTCCGAGAGGTGAGACTTCGCCACGACTTACTCCGAGAGGTGAGAATTCGCCACGACATACTCCGAGAGGAGAAAAGTTGCCACGGCTTACTCCGAGAGGCGAGAATTCGCCACGACTTACTCAGGAGAGGTGAGACTTCGCCACAAGTTACTCCGAGAGGAGCAAAGTTGCCACGACTTACTCCGAGAGGAGAAAAGTTGCCACGGCTTACTCCGAGAGGCGAGAATTCGCCACGGCTTAATGCGAGAGGTGAGAATTCGCCACGACATACTCCGAGAGGTGAAACTTCGCCACGACTTATTCCGAGAGGTGAAACTTCGCCACGACTTACTCCGAGAGGAGAAAAGTTGCCACGACTTACTCCGAGAGGTGAGAATTCGCCACGACATACTCCGAGAGGTGAAACTTCGCCACGACTTACTCCGAGAAGTGAAACTTCGCCACGACTTACTCCGAGAGGAGAAAAGTTGCCACGGCTTACTCCGAGAGGCGACAATTCGCCACGACATACTCCGAGAGGTGAGAATTCGCCACGACATACTCCGAGAGGTGAGACTTCGCCACGACTTACTCCGAGAGGTGAAACTTCGCCACGACTTACTCCGAGAGGTGAAACTTCGCCACGACTTACTCCGAGAGGAGCAAAGTTGCCACGACTTACTCCGACAGGTGGGAAGTCACCACGACTTACTCCGAGAGGAGAAAAGTTGCCACGGCTTACTCCGAGAGGAGAAAAGTTGCCACGGCTTACTCCGAGAGGCGAGAATTCGCCACGACTTACTCAGAGAGGTGAAACTTCGCCACGACTTACTCCGAGAGGAGAAAAGTTGCCACGACTTACTCCGAGAGGAGAAAAGTTGCCACGACTTACTCCGAGAGGAGAAAAGTTGCCACGACTTACTCCGAGAGGTGAAACTTCGCCACGACTTACTCCGAGAGGAGAAAAGTTGCCACGACTTACTCCGAGAGGCGAGAATTCGCCACGACTTACTCAGAGAGGTGAGACTTCGCCACAACTTACTCCGAGAGGAGCAAAGTTGCCACGACTTACTCCGACAGGTGGGAAGTCACCACGACTTACTCCGAGAGGAGAAAAGTTGCCACGGCTTACTCCGAGAGGCGAGAATTCGCCACGACTTACTCAGAGAGGTGAAACTTCGCCACGACTTACTCCGAGAGGTGAGAATTCGCCACGACATACTCCGAGAGGTGAAACTTCGCCACGACTTACTCCGAGAAGTGAAACTTCGCCACGACTTACTCCGAGAGGAGAAAAGTTGCCACGGCTTACTCCGAGAGGCGACAATTCGCCACGACATACTCCGAGAGGAGAAAAGTTGCCACGGCTTACTCCGAGAGGCGAGAATTCGCCACGACTTACTCCGAGAGGTGAAACTTCGCCACAAGTTACTCCGAGAGGAGCAAAGTTGCCACGACTTACTCCGAGAGGAGAAAAGTTGCCACGGCTTACTCCGAGAGGCGAGAATTCGCCACGGCTTAATGCGAGAGGTGAAACTTCGCCACGACTTATTCCGAGGGGTGAAACTTCGCCACGACTTACTCCGAGAGGAGAAAAGTTGCCACGACTTACTCCGAGAGGTGAGAATTCGCCACGACATACTCCGAGAGGTGAAACTTCGCCACGACTTACTCCGAGAAGTGAAACTTCGCCACGACTTACTCCGAGAGGAGAAAAGTTGCCACGGCTTACTCCGAGAGGCGAGAATTCGCCACGACTTACTCAGAGAGGTGAAACTTCGCCACGACTTACTCCGAGAGGTGAGAATTCGTCACGACATACTCCGAGAGGTGAAACTTCGCCACGACTTACTCCGAGAAGTGAAACTTCGCCACGACTTACTCCGAGAGGTGAAACTTCGCCACGACTTACTCCGAGAGGAGAAAAGTTGCCACGACTTACTCCGAGAGGAGAAAAGTTGCCACGACTTACTCCGAGAGGAGAAAAGTTGCCACGACTTACTCCGAGAGGTGAAACTTCGCCACGACTTACTCCGAGAGGAGAAAAGTTGCCACGGCTTACTCCGAGAGGCGAGAATTCGCCACGACTTACTCAGAGAGGTGAGACTTCGCCACGACTTACTCCGAGAGGTGAGAATTCGCCACGACATACTCCGAGAGGAGAAAAGTTGCCACGGCTTACTCCGAGAGGCGAGAATTCGCCACGACTTACTCAGAGAGGTGAGACTTCGCCACAAGTTACTCCGAGAGGAGCAAAGTTGCCACGACTTACTCCGAGAGGAGAAAAGTTGCCACGACTTACTCCGAGAGGTGAGACTTCGCCACGACTTACTCCGAGAGGTCAAACTTCGCCACGACTTACTCCGAGAGGTGAAACTTCGCCACGACTTACTCCGAGAGGAGAAAAGTTGCCACGACTTACTCCGAGAGGTGAGACTTCGC
>OZ030378.1:5054233-5407252 GCA_964023945.1 Ectemnius cavifrons
GCAGTGTCTTCGAATCGGATCACGCGGGAGCATAATCGACGATCGACCTTGCGGCCTCACGTCACTCTTACACGCTTGGCTCGAGAACACCGTGACAACCGCGGCATGATGACTACGATGCACGCGCTCCGCCTAACCGAGTAAGTAAAGAAACGATGAAAGTAGTGGTATTTCACCGGCGAAACCGTTTTCAGCATCTCCCACTTATGCTACACCTCTCATGTCTCCTTACAGTGCCAGACTAGAGTAAAGGTCAACAGGGTCTTCTTTCCCCGCTAATTTTTCCAAGCCCGTCATTCATGCGCGTCACTAATTAGATGTCGAGGCATTTGGCTATTTTCCATCATCTGCATCATTCGACGCATCAGAGATTATGCCTATATGTCAGGCAGCAACACGCGAATGGACAAACACACTGGGTGGAACGTCTGTCCTACCTGACCCCGACTCTGCTGCATACCCTACGGATCCCGGTGGTCTTATTAAACATGGAAAAGGCGTATAGTCCCCCCAGGAGTACATGCGTCGACAGGATCTTCAGATCACGTGTGCGGATGAGGCCATGGCTAATCAGCTCGTCCGCCGAGTTCTTGCTCCAAATGCCACGGGAGGATAACGTCACAGACGTACATCTAACCTCCTAGACGTTGTATCTGGCTTGGATCTCTTGCGCCAGGTGATGATTCTCGCGATAATACGAGACCTTCTTCCTGTGGGCCTCGGCCAAGTTCGCCTGTTCGCCCACCACCTAGGCATCAATGACGAACGCTGTCCTTCCGAGCTTGGCTACGATATCCGGCTTTCTTGCTCCTTCTTGCGTCACGATCCGTGGTTCCTCTTCTACGATGAATCCCTGTTGGCGAAGTCCTCTGCTTACGTAGGAGGAGACCGCGTTGTGCCTCTTGATTCTCGCCCCGTGGGTCCTGTGGCAAACCTGCAAGACATGGTTTAGGGTCTCTTGCTGGCCACATCCAGCCCGGCATAGCCGATCCTGTGGCCGCCCTCTAGTTGTTCTGGATCTGGTGGGTAATGCATTGATCCGCAACCGCAGCAGGTTTATAAAGTCACGGCCCGAGAGGAACTTAGTTCCCTCCTTCACCCAGCTGTGTTGCTGGGGGACCTTATTGGACTCTCTCAGTCCAGCTCCATCGGCTGATATGTGGAGCAAGTCCGACCATCTGCGCGCTATCTTGGTCTTGTCATCCATCGGGATCCCATGATCATTGAGGCGTCTTTCCTGCCGGAGTACTTCCTCGTTGATAAATCTCTGCGCACAGTGGTCCAGTCGCAGGGCTTTTAATCTGTTGTACCTCATCAGAGGTACCGCCCATCTGAAGGAGGGGATTCCCAGGCCACCCTCCTTAACCGGGGCGTGAAAATACGCATTGAGGGCATCGTCCGGCAAGTTGATCCACTTCCTCACTGCGGCCCTCACTAACTTGTCCAGTTTTCGTAGCAAGCTTATTGTCGTGGTCCCCAAGGTTAGTAGGTGGTATAGGCTTGGGATTACCATCGATTTCAACCCATAAAGCCTCTGTTGCGGCTTCAGTGGGGCCTTAGACAGTTTGGCTAGTGAGCCGCTCAACTTGTCTGCCAGGTTCAGACTCACTCTCCCTTCCGAAGTGAACGGAATTCCCAAATAAACCCATTCATCGGTACTTTTCAGCGGGGGGACCGAAACTCCGCAACAGGTGAAGACAGTTGTTGCGTCTACTAGGGTCTTCTTTTGTTGAGGGACATTCCGCAAGGCTATCGTCAGACACTTCCCAGGATTAACACTCAGACCACACTGTCCGAGGTAGTTCGTGGTCTCGTCGATGAGGGTTTGCAAGCCCTTGGTCGTGGAGGCTGCTAAAATCAGGTCATCCGCTAATGCCAAGGCATTTATGCGGTACCCGTTGAGATCTGCACCAACCTCCGTGGGCAGACTCTTCAATAACCCATCCATGACGAGGTTGAATATGAAGGGCGACAAGGGGTCGCCCTGCTTGACCCCGCAGGTAGGTCTTATGCGGTCCGAGTGCCACCGCTCGCAGGATAGTCTGGTGGTACTGACTGTGTACACGTATCTTACGTACTGTGTAATCCCTTCCGGGATTCCTGCCGCTCTTAGAGCGGTGTATATGGCCTGGTGTGACACTGAGTCGAAGGCTTTGGCTACGTCCAGGCTGGCGAGGAAGAGTTGCCTATGGACCCTGTGGTGGTGTCGCAACATGGTATCGAGGAGAAACGTACTTTCCGAGCATCCATCGACGTTCGTGAAGGCTCTTTGCCTCTTGTCAAGGGGCACCAGGCTTGCCATCCTTGTAGCTAGGATTTTGTGGAATACCCGGACTAGAACTGAGGAAACTGTAATTGGGCGATAATCAGCCGGTGTTCGGGCATTATCTTTTTTGGGAAACAAGGTTGTTCGCGATTCCAGCAGGTATGTTGGGACTCTGCCATTCCACAAGAATAGATTTAGTACCCGCTCTAACATTTCCTCAGGTAGGGCTCTAACTAGCCTTGCCGATATCCCACCCGGCCGTGGGGCTGTTGATCGGACCGGCAGAGCCTTTCTAATTTCCACTGCCAGGATCGGTCGGTATAGCTCGTTTCTCGCTGGACGAGGAACCGGGAGTTGCGGGGCTACCGCCACCTCCCTCGTGAATGTACGTTCCCAGAAGCCAACCATTTCGTCCTTCGGAGGTGGCTCTACAACCGAAACCTCCTCTAGTACTCGGCGCAGACACTTACTGGGCTTCGCCTTCCACAATTGCTGTGTTCTGGCATACTCCGCTTTGCGCTCCTGCCGTCTGGTTCTCCTCAACGGATGCCGGGGGTTAGATGGGCTACTCCTCTCGGAAGGCTTCTAGAAGACCCTCTGAAGATATAAGGTCAGTTCCTCATTCAGCTCCACACTGGACCTCAGTTCGACGGAGGTACATATCGCCTGGAGTTCGTGCAACCTGTGGGTTGAGGCGGTAGGCGCTGGGAGAGATTTTAGGTAGACCCGCAGGCTCTCTTTGGGGTCTTCGCGCTCTACTGGATGTACCGAGGGCATCTCCTGCTCCAAGGCAGTTGTTTCAGCTGGCTGGGATTGCTCTTTGTACGTTTGTTTCTTCCTCTGCCCTTTGATAGCCTCCAGTGTTCTATCAGTAAATATCGCTGCTAACTCCATGTTAATAAATTTAACACCACCACGTACTAGCCTTGCCTCTTCTCTCGCAAGTAGTGAAACCTCCTCATCCGTCCATCGTGACTTGACCGCAGGTTTTAGGGTCATGGTATCATACCAGTCGGAGTGTGCCCTCCGATAATGCAGACTCCGTCCTGGTTTCGTGTTGAATTCCCGTCCGCAGTCCGGAAACTCGCAACGGTACTTTGCAGACTCGGGGCCGGGGGGAGGGACGTTTCCCCCACACACAGCGGATAAACTCGGACCGGAGTCGTCAGCGGACGCTCCGTCTGTATTAATATTCATATTCCTCTTATTCGTGCCGAGTGGATTAAAGGACGGAGGGGGTGGCAACCCCAAGGTCCCGAATACGTCTTAACTCCGTTAGCCTCCGGCGGCAATCCCCCCGAGGGGCTCTCGCCAGCCGGAGTTTCCGGCGGGAACCTATAGGAAGTGGAGTTCGACTGGAACGGAGAGGCTATAAGGCCGCTATAAGAAGTTGGCCCGAGGCGCATCACGAACCTGTAACTTATGTCCCTTAATACCACCGAAGTGGCCTGGTGCGATGTCTCGGATCCTAGACTTGCGCCCGACACCTCAAGCGACTGGCCGAGTCCACCTAGCAAAGCATGACACTACCGACTTAGGCCCTAGGGCCTAAGTGGAGACACTCCCCGCTTCGGCCCCCTCGGCCCGCACCATTAAGAGAGTCATAGTTACTCCCGCCGTTTACCCGCGCTTATTTGATTTTTTTCACGTTGACATTCGGAGCACTGGGCAGAAATCACATTGCGTCAACACCCGCGAGGGCCATCGCAATGCTTTGTTTTAATTAGACAGTCGGATTCCCCTAGTCCGTGCCAGTTCTGAGCTGAGCGTTGAATGGCGGCTGAAGAGGACTGGAGAGGACCGCGAGGGGCCCCAGAAGCCTCGCAGCAAGGAAGATCCGCGGGAGGCCAAGGCACGGACCGAGCTCGGTTCCTGAGCTGTTTCCAACCCGCTCTCCTCGCCCAGACCCCGGCACGTCAGCCAGACCCCTCTTCCTACCAAGCCCGACGCACCCCGCTCCTCAGAGCCAATTCTTATTCCGAAGTTACGGATCCAATTTGCCGACTTCCCTTACCTACATTATTCTATCGACTAGAGGCTCTTTACCTTGGAGACCTGCTGCGGATATGGGTACGAACCGGCGCGACACCTCCACGTGGCCCTCTCCTGGATTTTCAAGGTCCGAGGGGAAGATCCGGACACCGCCGCTACTGCGGTGCTCTTCGCGCTCCAAACCCTATCTCCCTGCTAGAGGTTTCCAGGGAACTCGAACGCTTATACAGAAAAAAAATATTTAAAAAAAAATGTGACCGACTTCGAAAACTGACAAAGTTCCAGAGAGCTGAAAACTAAAAGAGCTGAAAAGTACAAAATAAGCAACACAAAAAATGCTCTGAAAAGTAAAAAATAACTTCTTGTTGTCATGGATACAGAAATTTGCATCAAGCCTAAATATCTTGCAACTTTTCGGAGGCGGCGCAAATATAAGTAAAATATTACTGGCAAATACTGGTGTGTCTTACCCGCGCTTATCCGTATTTTCTTTCTTACCCGTACTTTCTCACTCTTGCTTTCGTACTCTTCCTCCCGCCTCTCAATCTCTCTCTCTCTCTTTCGATCTATCTCTATCCCTATATATCTACCAGTCCAACCACAGGACGACTTTAATGATTGACGAAAACAAAATGGTACACAGGAGAGTAACGATAGTTCTATCGGCTGCAGTCTGTTATACGTATATGCGTATTTGCTAGATTAACCTACACCTATGAGATGTCGGAATTATTCGGAATTGTCGAATACCAGACTAGTTAATGTTAACAATATTTGCATATTCGATAGGGTATACTTCGCCCCTTCAATTTGTACATATATACAGGGTGTCCCAAAAATGTTGGATAATATTATAGCCATCTTGTTGGGAAGGGGGCGGGGATGATGATGCCGTTTTTAAAAATTTGCGTTAGGCCTCCAATTCCGAGTTATTCAACAACAAAGTTAGGTACCGCCTACCGAACTCTTGGCGAGTCCTGACCCATTATCCCTTACTTCTAGAAAAAGGGAGGTGACAGAAAACATCTTCCTGGTCGGCCTACGACAATTGCTATGGAGGACCGGCGGGTGCTCAACCGCTCGGTTCCTTCGAAACCGAGCGGTCAGCAGCCCCTTACATGTGCCGTTTTGAAGACCCGAGCATGGCACGGTATCCAATAGCCCGATGGACACACTTTACTTTTCCTCTTGCTTTCCTTCTTTCTTAAAACACGCTTGCGATAACTGATATCTCTGATTAGTTGTTTCGCGACTCCCGACTAAATCCAATTAAATCCGTCCAAATCCAGTGAATCAAATTTATCAGGAGCCTATAATACTTTTTTTTTAAAAGAGTCTAAGTGGCAAAACGTTGGAGCGGTACTCGTGATGATCCGAGTTCGATTCCTCGCCGTGGCGGTTATTTTTTTGGTTTTCTCTTGCTCTGTCTCGATCCATCTTCAATACCCAGCAGTGGTAATGCTTTTTCTTTTACAGTTTTACGTCTTTACTCCGACATTTTCATTTTCCTTGTATAGTATGCTTACGATAAGTATGGCCCCTGATTAGTCGTCTCGCGACTCCCGAATGAATTAGAATAAATGTTAACCTTTTGAACCACAATTGAGCAAACTTTATTGAAATTGGATTATCTTGTTAAATTTTGTTAAGCATCAATTACTCCCGGTACACATTTCTTGATATGGTACGAAATGTAGTCAGTAGTTTAAAGCGATAGTCTCTAATCTTGAGAACATGGCTTTGTTTCTCTTTTTCTCAATGAGTACTTTACGCTTCCAGTTGCATTATACTTTATCAGGATCCTGTAAATTTTTTTACAAGTACCGAAGTGGCACCGTATTAAAGCTTTAGAACAGTGATCGTGATGATCCGAGTTCGGCTTCCCGTCGGCGCGAGATTACCTTTTTGCGTTTCTCCGCATTTTCTTCGTTAACTCTTCAATACCCAGTAGTAACGGTAATATTTTATTTTTACGACTGTTTACCATCCATCTATTTTTTTATTATTGTAGCATTCATTTCCGATAAGCAACCTTCACACTGAAATTTGTTTTTCCCATTGAGATGACAAGAAAATACATGTTCTTCCGGATTTTTGTCTAGCAAACCTATCAGAACTATCAATATGAAACTTGGTATCAAGTTTCATATTGATAGCTGTATACTTGTAAGAAAAAGTATCACAGGTCCCTGATAAAGTCGATTTGCTGGGTTTGAACGAATTTAATCGGGAATCGCAATACAACTAGTTCGGGACCACTTTCGGCAAGCATGCAACGAAAATGAGGAAATAGGAGGAAAGGCGGGTAACCGTCAAAGAAAAAGTATCACCACTGCCGGGTATTGAACATGATGATATTTGAAGAAAATGCAAAAAAAACAATTGCGACAACGGGGAACCGAACACGGGTCACCACGGTCCCTATTCCAACGCTTTGCCACGGCGCCACTTCGATATTTGTAAGAAAAAGTATCACAGACCCCTGATAAATTTGATTCACTGGATATGGTCGGATTCAATTGGATCTAATCGGACGTCGCGAAACAACTAATGAGGGGTATTGGTTATTGCAAGCGCATATTAAGAAAGTGGGAAAGCAAGAGGAAAGCCAAAGAAGCGGGCGATGCCGTGCCATATTCGAGCGTCGAGAACGACACACGGAGCGGGCCGCCGGCTGGGCCATCGGTGCAAGCACACCAAGACAGCAATTACCACGTTTCGGGAAAACCGAACGGTTGAGCACCGGTTGGTCCTCCATGTTACCATGTTACCCCGACGAACACTCTTGCGAGGGCCCGAATTGTATGCGGTTTCGCTGCCGGGTTCCGGAATAGGAACCGGATTCCCTTTTGCCCAACGGGTGTGTGTCTTTTATTTCTCTCTCTCTCTCTCTTTGCGTATTTGGCACAACACCATCATCGACATAGGATTTCTCCGAGGGCTTAGGATCGACTGACTCGTGTGCAACGGCTGTTCAAACGAAACCCTTCTCCACGTCAGTCCTACAGGGCCTCGCTGGAGTATTTGCTACTACCACCAAGATCTGCGTCGACGGCGGCTCCAGGCAGGCTCGCGCCCAGACCCTTCTGCGCACACCGCCGCGACCCTCCTACTCGTCAGAGCTTCATGGAGGGCGGCCCCCGCGAGAAGGACCGCCCTGCCCCACTTGCCGCTGACGGCGGAGTATAGGCGCGACGCTTCAGCGCCATCCGTTTTCAGGGCTAGTTGCTTCGGCAGGTGAGTTGTTACACACTCCTTAGCGGATTCCGACTTCCATGGCCACCGTCCTGCTGTCTTAAGCAACCAACGCCTTTCATGGTGTCCCATAAGCGTCGATTTGGGCGCCTTAACTCCGCGTTTGGTTCATCCCACAGCGCCAGTTCTGCTTACCAAAAATGGTCCACTTGGCACTCTGATCCATAATAAAATAATCTCGTGGCTTCATAGTTCAAGCAAGCCAGAGATCTCACCCATTTAAAGTTTGAGAATAGGGTGAGGTTGTTTCGGCCCCAAGGCCTCTAATCATTCGCTTTACCAGATGAGACTCGCATGCGCCCGCGATGGGGCTAGCGAGTGCCAGCTATCCTGAGGGAAACTTCGAAGAGAACCAGCTACTAGATGGTTCGATTAGTCTTTCGCCCCTATACCCAGTTCCGACGATCGATTTGCACGTCAGAATCGCTACGGACCTCCATCAGGGTTTCCCCCGACTTCGTCCTGACCAGGCATAGTTTACCATCTTTCGGGTCCCAACGTGTACGCTCTGGGTGCGCCTCATCTCGCGATGAGAACGAGACGCCCCGGGGGAAGCAGGTCATCCCGACGCTGTCATTTCGCCGCCGTCATTTCGCCGCCGTCATTTCGACGCTGTCATTTCGACGTCGGCACTTCAACGCTGTGTCAATTCGACGCCGTGTCATTTCGACGCCTTCATACAACTTTATTAACTGCCGACTTGCGATATAGAATTTAGCCTACGATTGAATCCACAATCGATTTCTTCAAGTATTTGTTTGTTTTGATTTGATTTGCTTGTTGTCGCGAGCGAGTGAATGCGAACGTGCTGGAGTGTATTGGATGGATTGAGTAGCGGGCGAACGCATTAGTCGAGTGTCTACCGTTAACGGAGTGTCAGTATCTTGTACAGTTTAAAAACGATTCGCTCAATTCGAGGTAAAGAAAAGTATGAGCATGAGGGATATTTGTATTGTTTCGAGAAGTTTGTAGCACAAGGGACTAAGAAGTCGTGGCGGTGTGATATGGAATTAGGGAAAAATAATATATGTAAAGGGAGAATTTACACTAATATGGTCACAGGTGAGTTTTTACAAGTAATTAGCATTCATGCTCATGCAGCAAATGCAGCACGTGTTGAGGTCGCCCGAGTGTCTACCGTTATCGGAGTGTCAGTATTTTGTACAGCTTAATGGGTGATGACCACGCCTCCAAGGAGCAGGGATGTGATTATAGAAGTCGCGAGCGAGCCTGCCGATTAATAAATGGGTTAGATCTGGGATTGGGTTAGGTTGCGTGTGTTGCACCGGCAGTATAAAAGCGAAGTTAACAGTTTCTTCGGCCAGCGGTTGACTTTTGGATGTTACAGTACTGATACAACTACCTTAAGCTAATTGTAAGCTGATCCTATATCACAAGTCGGCAGTTAGTAGAATTATATGAAGGCGTCGAAATGACACGGCGTTGAATTGACACGGCGATGAAGTGATGACGTCGAAGTAATGGCGTCGAAGTAATTACGTCGAAATGATGGCGTCGAAGTGACCTGTACGCCGCCCCGGGAGTGCGAGGCCACATCGTGACGCGGCCCACCCTCCCTCGGACGCGACCGACCCCTTGCGGGGAAGGCACGACCTTCACTTTCATTGCGCTTTTAGGTTTTCCTGTCCCAATGACTCTCGCACATGTTAGACTCCTTGGTCCGTGTTTCAAGACGGGTCGCGAGAGTACCCAAAGCAGTAGCGTCGCTGACCGGTATTTCGTATTAATATTGGTCTGTCCGAGGACACCGCCTGCCAACTGCTGGCCAAGGCCTGGGCACGGCGCGGAGGCCGCGTACACCCCGAGTATGCTCTTTGACCGCGCTTGCGGCGGGCCCGACGCAGAACGCGAACGAACTGCGGCCCTATACCGTGCGAGTACCGCCGAGCAGCCGGTCGGGCGACCGGGGGCCGCCGCGTGCGCGCGAGGCGCACGACGGCAGGCGCCCACTCGGGCCGTAGACCGACACCCAACGGGTCGCGACCTTCTACTAGGGGAGAAGTGCACGCCCACGTCGCCGGACTTTCGCCGACGACGGCGTGTCCGCGAAGCGCGGACCGAGATCCGCTGCCTCCGGGACGTCGCGCGCCACCGAGATGCCGGCTCCGCTGGCGATGAATCTCCCCGTTCGATCTTTTGGGTTTCTCGGGTTTACCCCTGAATGGTTTCACGTACTCTTGAACTCTCTCTTCAAAGTTCTTTTCAACTTTCCCTCACGGTACTTGTTCGCTATCGGTCTCGTGGTCATATTTAGCCTTAGACGGAGTTTACCACCCACTTAGAGCTGCACTCTCAAGCAACCCGACTCTAAGGAGAGATCCTCCCGAAGCGCGTACCGGTCTCTACGGGCCTGGCACCCTCTGCGGGTAAGTGGCCCCATTCAAGATGGACTTGAACGCGATAAAGCACGCTCCGGGATAATCGGATCCTCCCGAACACTACATTTCCCTGCGGCGAGATGCCGCGGGATTCAGTGCTGGGCTCTTTCCTGTTCGCTCGCCGCTACTGAGGAAATCCTGGTTAGTTTCTTTTACTCCGCTTAGTAATATGCTTAAATTCAGCGGGTGATCTCGCCTACTCTGAGGTCGTCTTTCTCTATAATATATCTCTCCTCTTTGAACGTCGGAGGGCGTTAAAAAAAAGAATTAACGCGCGAAGGCAGGAGAAAAAAAAAGAGTTTGAAACCACGATGAACGACGCTAAGGGCGAAGAAAGCGCAAACGGGATGCCTGCCAGAGCAGCGCGTGCTGTCGCCGCTGTCCAGTGGGGCGTGCTGTCTGCGTGTGTCGGAGGTGTAGCGGCCCCGCCGCGCGTATAGCTCCATAACCCTCGCGTTGTGTGCTCGAACACGCTCGATGCACCCGGTTTTCGGTTCAACGTCTGTCCTCTCACCTGCGCGCAATGGCGGCTTCAGGGACTCGACGACCGGGGTGAGCGCGCGGCACACAAGAGTATGTATGGTGCGCGGGGGCCTGCTAGTAGAACAGCTGGCTGCCAACAACACATTAAAGAGTAATGAGCGTGTGGCACGTGCTCCGTAATTCGCGCGTGTCTTGGAATCGCACAAGGGGGCGAGAGAGGTGGTAGTGCTCGGTCCAGAAGAGCAGAGGTGTGGCCGTCGCGCCGCGTCGCGCTAATCGTACACCCACGGTTTTCCGGCGTATGGCGCGTTCGCCGTGGCTCGCCTCTGTTAATCCGTGAGGAAACTGGTCGCGCGCGTCGTTTACCGGCGGCACACTACTCTCCGCATCTACCGATGACCACTGACTACTCCTTCAGTCTCTCTCCGTCTCCCCGAGCGCTCCTCCACACGCGCAAAACGGCACGGCACTCTCACACACGCGGTTGTGGCGCCCTGCTCCCTCCCTCCTCGCTATCATCATCACCTGACACCTTGCGACAACAACAACTGTTGCGCTCTCTGTGTGTCATCTGCTCGTTTGCTTCGATTGCTTTCTCTCCCTTTCTGCGTCCGTGTACGACTGTCTCTCTCCCTTCTCCTTATCCTTTCTCCCACCTTTGTCAAAGAAAAGTGTTCTCAGACTTTGTTGTTCGTTTAAAGCGACGTCGGCAGCGCGGCCCGGTCACCCGCTTTGGGTGACTCCGTGAGTACCGCGGCATCGTCCGACGAGCGCTCAATCCATCGCTCGTACGCGTGTGTTTCGTATATACACACAATGTGCACCGAACGCAGCGCGAGTCCCGCAGCGTCGCGGCACAACAATCCGACCGCCGTCAAGCACACGGGACAGACGCGGCACTTCGACGCGTGCAAGCGCCGCCGCCGCCTCTTGCTTCCCACGAAGAGGGCATCGTTCGAGCGTGTCGCTAAGAGGGCACCCGAAGAAGCATCACGCTGACCGCAGAGCGGCCCCCCCACTGATTGGGTAGGGCGCGCGACGCGCGCGGCTTCCATACAAGGTGCGACACTCTTTCTGCGACGCGCGACGCCGTACGAGAGACCAGGCGGTCAGCAAAGCGCGAGCGGTGCGTGTCTGTGCGCAATCGTCTTTCTATTGGTGTGTGCATCGGGCGCGCGCGTGGTGCGTGTGTTGTTACGGCACGCGCAAGCAGTCTTTTGTTTAAGAGAACAACCCTCAGCCAGGCGTGGTCCGGGAATTGTTTCCATAGACCGCAATGTGCGTTCGAAATGTCGATGTTCATGTGTCCTGCAGTTCACACGTTGACGCGCAATTAGCTGCGTTCTTCATCGACCCACGAGCCAAGTGATCCACCGTTCAGGGTAATCGTTTTTGTATTTTTCATTTGTGTATGATATTTTCTGTCTCTCTCGCGGTTGGAAAGTTTTTCTCTCGGTTTCGAAAGCCCGAAGCCCGCGAGCGTCCGACCCGCGCAACAGGAAGGCACCCACGAACGCCACCACCTCCGTCTCCCCTGTGATGGGGCGGCCTGAGGCTATGGCACCACGTTTTTCCTCCCGAAGGAGGAAAAAAAATCGAGAGAGGTGGTGGGTGGGCCCCGCATCGGAGGCCTCCTGCACCACCACCGCCGCACGGCGACCCACGCACGCGCGCTGTTAACGCGCGCGCGAGGGCCGGGCGAACACTTCATTGAAAAACCTCGGGGGATCGTCGACGGGGTAATACTCCCCCGATACGGGACTAGATCCGCCCTCTCGCGCAGCGTCGGCAGGAGAGCTTCCGCTCCCTCCCGACAGCACCATCGCGTAGGTTACACCGGTTGTTGGTTCTTCACACAACCGCCGTGTGCTCGGCGCTTCTCTCTTGAGTCAAATTGCGCTTCGACGCAGAGTCGACCGCCCTCGTCGTCTTCTGCGTCGCATCGTGACGGACACGTTCGCGCGGCAACGCTACTTGCAGCTCTCCTCCTCTTTTTTTCGCCTCTCTTCTCTCGCACACTCCCCTCTTCTGTTCTCTCGCCGTGTATATCTCTCTGTGCAAATATGTCTCTCACAATAGCAAATATTATGTCTCTCCTTGCTTTTCCTTCCCTCGTTTCTCTCTTCTCTTCTGTGTGGCAGCAACGACGGGGCGAAGCCGCGGCGTGGTAACTGGCGGATCTATCGCCCGTGTCGCTCCACTCTTTCTTATTATTTTGCTAGCATATCTTTGCGTATTTTGCATATATACGTTAATGATCCTTCCGCAGGTTCACCTACGGAAACCTTGTTACGACTTTTACTTCCTCTAAATGATCAAGTTTGGACATCTTCCCGGCAACATCGGTAATGCCGCGAAGCATTGCCGCGCACCAGTCCGAAGATCTCACTAAATCATTCAATCAGTAGTAGCGACGGGCGGTGTGTACACAGGGCAGGGACGTAATCAACACGAGCTTATGACTCGCGCTTACTGGGAATTCCTCGTTCATGGGGAATAATTGCAAGCCCCAATCCCTAGCACGAAGGAGGTTCAGCGGGTTACCCGGGCCTTTCGGCCAGGGAAAAGACGCTGATTCCTTCAGTGTAGCGCGCGTGCGGCCCAGAACATCTAAGGGCATCACAGACCTGTTATTGCTAAATCTCGTGCGGCGAGAAGCCGCCTGTCCCTTTAAGAAGATTTGTTGTTACGTTGGTAGTAAAAACCGCCCGACCGAAGCCGAGGGCCTTCGAGATACCATAAAGTACGCCTATTTAGCAGGCTAGAGTCTCGTTCGTTATCGGAATTAACCAGACAAATCGCTCCACCAACTAAGAACGGCCATGCACCACCACCCACCGAATCAAAAAAGAGCTGTCAATCTGTCAATCCTTCCGGTGTCCGGGCCTGGTGAGGTTTCCCGTGTTGAGTCAAATTAAGCCGCAGGCTCCACTCCTGGTGGTGCCCTTCCGTCAATTCTTTTAAGTTTCAGCTTTGCAACCATACTTCCCCCGGAACCCAAAAGCTTTGGTTTCCCGGAAGCTGCCCGCCGAGTCATCGGAGGAACTTCGGCGGATCGCTAGCTGGCATCATTTATGGTTAGAACTAGGGCGGTATCTGATCGCCTTCGAACCTCTAACTTTCGTTCTTGATTAATGAAAACATTTTTGGCAAATGCTTTGTGACGGGGCAGCGTAGCCCGTCCCAAAACTCCCGCTCTCACGCGAAGCCGCCTCGCACTCGCCACTTAACCTCAACAACCGTTGCTCCAAGGGGGACCGCCAAAACCAGCGAATAATTACTAATGCGCCTTTATCTTGTTTCGAGCCCGATATAGCGACGATATCAGCGAGTCGATCGAGGAGCGGGAGTTAAGCTCGAGGAGAATGGACCCGACGAGTCCTACCTGCGAGCCATACAGAGGGTGCAGATACGCCGATTGACGTGCCGATCAGGCCGCTCTGACCCTGGACAGACGACGGACGACGCAACGACGACAGACCGACGGACGTACCAGGGGCTCCTAGCTCTCGCTGGCTGAAGGCAGCGGCGGAGAGCGCAGCGTAGCGAAATCGATCGATACGCGATCCCTCGATACCGATCGAGACCGATCGGCGCGGCGGCACCGAGAGATCGATAGCGTAAGGCGGCAACGTAACGCGAAACGAAATTTACGTAGGACCGGAAGCTCCTCACTTTGTGAGCGACCTCTGCAGCAAGCGAAACGCGAGTGCGAGTGCGAGCAATTTCCTGTGACGATTCGAGGAGCAGACAGCGAGCGATTTAGCAGAGCGAGTATACCGGTAAGCCCCGCGAATTGCCGCCTGCCTATTACCTGTAAAGATCTCGGTGCCGGCCGTTCACGCTCCAACAAGAGGCTACCCTGGCGCGGGTGACCACCGGTCACTAGGCGGCTACCCCTTGGGGCGACTCTTCAAGTCGCCACAAAGTCCCCGGTTCGGAAAGAACACCGTGAGCCATTAGATTGGAAGGCGTATGAAAGCCAGGAGCGGCCCGGCTGCCACCATCTAGCTTTGTAACTTGCATGCGAACGGTTTTGGGTTTTCCGGCTTCGAGGCTCGTAGATCGGCCGCCTATCTTGTGCGATTGCAGTGCGACTGCAGGTTATTGAAAGTTCTGTTCGATTCTTTGGCGTGTCCGAGCCTTCCAGCAGGCGAGCGTCCGGCAAGCGCGACCGGCCGGGATAATAGATTGTGTAGCGGCTACGGGAAAGCCGAGGGTCCGAACGCCGACGTTCGGACGCGAGCGCTCGGACGTAGGATTTTCCGGCCAGCTTCCCGGCCAATAAGAAACACCGTTGCCACCCATCCGCGTGGGATTATTCAGCCTCCTTTCCCGACCCGAATACCTTCGCCACTCTACCGGCCACGAGTTAGCCCGGCCGACATCGGCGAGTGCCGCCGAGTCCAGCCCGGGGTCGAGCGGAAGGCAACAACCAGGACGAGGGAGGACACAGGAGAAATTCGGCCCTTATCGGGGCCTGGCGCCCAGCATTTTCCCCGACGCGGACAGGGGTCCGGAGAAACCGCTTACAGCTTTCACTTCTGTCCGTCTTGCGACGATCCAAGAATTTCGCCTCTAACGTCGCAATACGAATGCCCCCATCTGTCCCTATTAATCATTACCTCGGGGTTCCGAAAACCAACAAAATAGAACCGAGGTCCTATTCCATTATTCCATGCACACAGTATTCAGGCGAAAGTAGCCCGTTTTGAGCACTCTAATTTGTTCAAAGTAAACGTACGGGCCCAACGCGACACTCAGTAAAGAGCACTGCGACGTGATTATTAGTTGGACCGCCCCCGAAAGAGCTAAGTCCACCGGTAGGACGCCCCACACGATGTCAGTTAAACACCGCGAGCGGTGAACCGACACTGTGGAACACAGATTCAACTACGAGCTTTTTAACCGCAACAACTTTAATATACGCTATTGGAGCTGGAATTACCGCGGCTGCTGGCACCAGACTTGTCCTCCAATGGATCCTCGTTAAAGGATTTAAAGTGTACTCATTCCGATTGCGGGGCCTCATAAGAGTCCCGCATCGTTATTTTTCGTCACTACCTCCCCGAGCCGGGAGTGGGTAATTTGCGCGCCTGCTGCCTTCCTTGGATGTGGTAGCCGTTTCTCAGGCTCCCTCTCCGGAATCGAACCCTGATTCCCCGTTACCCGTTACAACCATGGTAAGCGCAGAACCTACCACCGACAGTTGATAAGACAGACATTTGAAAGATGCGCCACCGGTGCTAGAAGACCGTGCGATCAGCACAAAGTTATTCAGAGTCACCAAAGCAAACGGCGGACGTACCACGAGGGCCCGCCAGCGATTGGTTTTGATCTAATAAAAGCGTTCCTCCCATCTCTGGTCGGAACTCAAGTTTGCATGTATTAGCTCTAGAATTACCACAGTTATCCAAGTAAGTGTGTGTACGATCTAAGGAACCATAACTGATTTAATGAGCCATTCGCGGTTTCACCTTAATTCGGCATGTACTGAGACATGCATGGCTTAATCTTTGAGACAAGCATATGACTACTGGCAGGATCAACCAGGGAGCTTCGTGTCCGAGACCACGCGACGAGCCCGCTCCGGAGGAAGAAAGCCCCTCTCTTCTCTCATTTAGAGAGTCGATAAAGGCTCGTACGTCCCTCCTTCGCAAGCACGCGCGAGTGTTTCTCATAGAGTGACACACAACGATAGTGTTCGCTCTTTCGCCGGCGGCACTGCGTAGAGACCGACCGGCTAAACACTTCGTATAAATTCTCTCTCTCATATAAAAGTAGACCTCAGGGGCCTGAAGCCCGTGGGGGGCACGGTCTGCTGCGGCGCTATCCGTGCGTGGTGAGTTTGTATAGCCAGATATTCTTTACTGCACTCTCACCCTCGATTTTCCCTTTCCTGTAGTATATTACTACTACGTGTATTCGTTACTTCTTTCCCCACGAGAAACAGGTTAGCGTACAATACACTGGTTTCGTCCTTCTATTTGATAAAAGGAAACTCAACCACCACCCGCCTTCCCAAAGGTGTATGTGGATTGTAGTAAAACGCTCGGATATAATAAGTCGAGAGTCGATGCTCAGTGAGTACGAAGTGAAACACTCTGATTTCCTCCGTATCCAACGTCTGTAGACGCTCGTCACATAAGGGCCATTCGGTCAAAGACACCGACCCGTGACAATGCTGTGAAAATATTATTTTGTTTGTTGTAGGGGCATAACGGCACTCTAAGGAACAGCCTCGCGAAAGCATGACACTACCTCTTCGACCCTAGAGTCTGAGTGGAGGCACTCCCTCGCTCGACCGGTCCGACCACTCGCGACTCTTATAGGTACCGGCGCAGGTCGGCGCCGCCCGGGCTTGGATGGGCAAGGATGGAGTTTTTGAGCCTCCCTCCAACTCTGATTGTGCCTTGTGCGTCGAGGAAGGCAGTTAATCGGCTGAAGGGATGTCCTCGAGGCCACGGTGTCATAGATGAGAGCAACTTGAGCTCAGATGAAAAATACATGGTTTGAGTGACTTTGATCCAGAATGAGAATGCCTTGTTGAGATCTTCTGAGCTAAGTTCGTTCTTGAGCGATGAGTTGGGCACCCTTTTGAGTATTGAATGAACTCTGAAGCACAGTGATATGATTCGAAGGAGGCGTGTGAGCGATGAGTAACGATCAATGAGATCCCAACAAGAGATTGGTCGAACTACCGAGGTAAACGCCAACCCTGGTCGTTCTTCTAGATGAGTAGCTGGATCAAGTCTGAAGGTTTGAGCAGGCCAGGACTGGTTAGATTTGAGCAACCATGGTGGGCCAGACCACCATAGGTGATGAGCCTTGTGCTGGTTTGGCGTAAGTCCCCTTGATGCGCAGTCAGCAGGACTTTCTTTGCCAGGAACGAATCTCCAGTGGCCATCTGGAGTAAGATCTTGTATCGTCGACACTCTGTTCCTGACAAAATCTTTCCAGCGTGACGGATGAGAGTGTATCCAAGTGAGTGCAACAGATGAGTCGGTCCATAAATAGATTGGAGCTTGAGGAAGATTGAGTGTTTTCTGGCAGTAGGAGATGAGCTTGGAGAGCAATAATGCAGCACTGAGTTCAAGTCTCGGAATGGTGAGACGTTTGAGCGGAGCAACCTTTGTTTTTGAGCATACCAGAGTAACGCGGGCTCCGGTGTGAGCTGAGTGGACCTTGATATATACGGCTGCCGCCATTGCAACCTGAGATGAGTCGGAGAATCTATGGAATTCTACCGTTGCACTCGTGGTGAGCTGGATCCATCTTGGAATTGAGATTTTGGAGACGTCGTTGAGCTCCTTCTTGAAATTAATCCAATTGCGACAGACTGAGTCTGGCAACTGGTCGTCCCAGCTGAGCTTTTCAAGCCAAAGCTCCTGCAATAAAACTTTGGCTCGAATGATGATCGGTGAGATGAATCCAAGAGGATCGAAGAGCTGAGCAATCTCTGATAATATGATGCGTTTGCTGAGATGAGCAGATAATGATGGTGGCGTAACCTTAAATTGGAGCGTGTCTGAGCGAGGGGACCAATGAAGTCCCAAGAGCTTTGTGCTGCTATCTGATTCCTCAAATGAGAAATTTGGTTTCGCTTCCACGCGAGAATGCTGCTGCAGACCTTGATGATTGCTTGTCCACTTGGCAAGGGGGAAACTGCCCGCCATGCAGAGCTCAGTGAGCTGGTCAGCAGTAGCTTGAAGTTCGGAGATGTGGTCAGCACCTCCAAATATGTCATCTACATATCGTCCATGAGTGAGAGGCTTGATCGCAAGAGGATATTTATGGCCTTCATCGGCCATGAGCTGAAGAAGTACTCGAACTGCCAAGAATGGAGCTGGTCGTGTTCCATAAGTGACAGTTGTGAGCTGAAATGGGGTTATGTTGAGCTGTTCGTCTACCCACAGGATTCGCTGGAGATCCCAATCTCTATGGACAACCACGATCTGCCTGTACATGTTGGTGATGTCGGTGGCAAAAATGAGGCGATGTCGTCGAATCCAGAGGAGAACGTCGATGAGGTCAATCTGGAGCTTTGGGCCTGTGTGTAAGATGTCATTGAGCGAAACTCCAGATTGAGTTGCACGTGAGCCATTGAATACAACTCTCAACTTGGTTGTCGTGCTGTCTTCCTTGAGCACGCCATGGTGAGGAAGATAATAAGCTGGTGAGTGAGTGAGCGAAGCACGTGGTGCCTTCACCATGTGATTGAGTTGCTGGTATTCCTTGAGGAATGATGTGTAGAGCTGGTTGTAGTTTGCATCTTTTGCAAGACGTCTGAGCAAGTGTTGAAGGCATCGATGAGCAGTCAGATGAGAATCACCAAGTTGAGAGGGTGATGACTTCAAGGGAAGTCTCACTATGTATTGTGACGTTACGCATGGCGCCTGTCACAAAGCGTCTCCTCACTCAAATTTAGTGCCGCTGTAGCAGCGGCAAATAGCGTCTCTAATACTGTTCGAGCGAGATCAAGAGATCCTTATTAACGCCTATACTATCGTCCGAGCCTATAAGGAAGCAGCAAGCAGGGACGACCATCCACCCTGCGAACCCGAAGTCACCAAATCTGCCAGCCCAGAGGAATCGGCTCGACCAGGACGGACATTAAGGGGTCAGCAGCCTCCGAAGGGGTCTCCAACGAAGAGGTCATCGAGGGAGATCACCGGGTGGTGAGGCAGGCGACCCCGAGGCACCCAGCTTCCGAAGAGGACGCCCTCCCTTGCCGTCTCTTCCAAGCGGGGTTGGCGCCTTGTTCGGTATACGGCCCTGGCGTCGTTCGTCCGAGGGCACTGCGAGTCCCTGAGCGCGCGGTAGGACCCGGCGACCAATAAGCGATCGATTTCGGGAACAAAGACGTCTAGGCGAGCGTTAGGGCAAAGCGCGTAGAATTCGGCACTCTTGTGCTAACGAGTCTAGCGAGCGGACGTGCGAATTTGGGAGCGACTAGCGAGCGAGCGACTGACGAACTTAAGAAAGGACTAGCGAATTTAACCGAGTTAAGGAAGGAAGACAATCAATTTCGATCGATCCACGCTGCCGACGATTTATAGAACTAGCGGTAAACGAACATCCTTCCAAGCTAGCTTTTGTAAGGGACCACCTCCTTCGGTGGATCTCAGCTAGCCGCTTCGTTGTCTCTCAGCCCTTCTGGCTTTCGATCTATCGACTGTAAGTTTCCGTTCTCGCTTTCGCGACTTGATCTCTCTTTTGGTGTTTGATCCTTTGCTTTTCCGAATGAGATATTGCGTAGACTGAGATCTTCCTGCAGGCTGATAGCGTCAGCCAAGAGTCAATTTCATAGAGTCAGATTTTGTGAATCTTGTAAATCATTAGCGCTGGTCAACTGCGTCGAGCTATCAATCATCTCCATGTAACTTTCGACTTGTCCAACTTGCAACCACGTGCTTCGTCCGAGGTTGCTGATGAACACCTCGAGCGAAGACCATTCTCTCTGCTTCATTGTCGGAACAAAACATTAACTAGCTCAATCCTGGCTTGTTCACTCGTGTCGAACCCACGTGCTCTCCTTGTTGTCTGATCTAGCCGCAGCAATCTTGCAAGCCGCCTCGGGAGATTCTCTGTTGCCGTTCCTTAGCGCCTTAATTGTCGAGTGGCTGTTCGAGGCCTATTGTGTTGAAGTTTTGAGTGGCTGTTCGATGCCTATTTTTTTAAAGTTTTGTGTGGCTGTTTGATGCCTGAAGACTCTATTTGAGTGGCATCTCTGATACCTGGCGCCCATTCCGGATTTGCTAAGGAATCGTAGGCTTCGAATCTCCCGAGCCGAAGTGTCGGGAAAATTATCACGAGAGGGAAATTATACGAGTTGGGAAATTCAGTTCTCCCCATTAAAATTTGGAGTCCCCATACAATAACCCAAGTTATACATTATTCTCGAGCTTTGCTTTCGAGCGAGACTCGAGAATATTTCTTTATTTTCCTGATAGTATCTACCTGAGCTATTTCTTGAGTGCGTTGATTGAAAATGAGCTTCACAGGCTTGTTCGTCTGGAGTGAGTGCTTGAGCTGACGTTGATGGTGGTACTTCTTCTTGAATCCAGAATCTTGTGAGCAAATCTTGAAGGTCTTGAGTAGATTGATCTATTGATATGTGATGAGTGTAGCTTGAGCTAAGAGCGGTGGAGCTGACAGGTCCAAAGATGATCCAACCAAAGAGTGTACGTTGAGCAACTTGGAGGTTAGGTGTGTCTTCGATTACTTCTGATTGAATGATGAGCCCATAATTGTCAGCTCCAAGAATCATATCAACAGGTCTTGCATTGGTGAACTGAGGATCTGCTAATTGCAGATTCTGTAGATGATCCCATGATGACTGAGTGCATTGAGCAGTAGGAAGAGTAGTGGTGAGTCCCTTCAAGATGTGAGCGATGACAGTAACAGATTCCGGAGAATAATTAGATTTGAGCGTGAGCTCCACTATGCCTCGTGTATGACCAGCTTTAGAATCACCAATGCCACGAATGGGTATGGATGAGTGATGTCATTGCAACTTGAGAGTGTTCACACGTGATTCTGATATGAATGTGAGCTCTGAGCCCGGATCAATGAGCAATCTAACCTGATATTTGGTGAGCGGAGTGATGAGCTGAGCGAGGCTAGTGGCAAGCAGAACTATTGGACGAGTGTATGAGTGAGCAAGTTAAGTTCCTGATGAGCACTGATCATGAGCCGGTGGATGAGAGCTTGCCTGATGAGCTGGATGAGCTTGAGGTGGAGTTGAGCGCTGAGCTGGAGGTGAGCGTTGAGCAGGTGACCGATGAGCTGGTGATCGATGAGCTGTCTGATGAGCTGGTGAGCGGTGGTCGCATGGAAGCGTGGACCTTCAGTGAGCAGATGAGCTGCTGCGAGGAGTGGGCTTAACGTGCACCATAGTATGGTGACGTTGGCCACACTCCTTGCAGGACTTGGATGAGCGGCACCACTAAAGGCCATGGTGCCCGAAGCAATTGGGGCACAGCTTCTTTTCCCTCACCACCATACCCCGCTGGTGGTTGGGAAGAGCCATAAATTGTGGGCAGACCACTATGAAGTGTTCTGCCTCACAATAGTCGCAGAGATACGGGGTATCTCTGCGTCGAGCTGGCTGAGCAGAGGAGCGCTGAGCTGGTGTGGGATGAGCTGGTGTGGGATGAGCTGGCGTGGGATGCGCTGGCGTGGGATGAGCTGATGGTTGAGCGGGTGGCTGCACGGTGGCCACATGAGCTGTAGCTGGTCAAGGCAGGCTTTTCTTGGTCGCTGCAGCTACGTATGAGCCCTTCTGCTCCTGAGCACTGGAGGCTTCCAGGCACTCCAGCGTGCGAGCTCTTCCTACCAGGAATGACAGGAGCTGGTTGAGCGACGGCCACTCGGTGGATGAGCCCAGTCGGTTCTCCCACGTCTCCCGTGTGCTGGTGTTGAGGCGCAGGGTGATCAGATGGACCAGCATGGGGTCCCCTTGCTCGGTCCAGAAACCCAGTGACCGGAGTGAGTTCAGGGTATCCGTCACTGTGGAGAACAGGTTGTTGAGCTCTGATGAAGATGAGCGGGACGGAAGACGTGGGAGGTTGAGCAGTTTGTCCAAATGAGCAGAGATGAGCAGCCTCTTGTTATTATAACGAGAGGTGAGCGCGTCCCAGGCAAACTGGAAGGAGTCGCCCGACATTGGTGTCAAAGCGATGAGCTGTGCAGCTGGCCCTGCAAGACTCGTCTTGAGATAGTGCAGGCGGTGCACGTCGGATAGTGAGCTCTCCATGATTACGATAGAGGTGAAAAGATCTCTATATGGTGGCCAGGCGGTGTAATCCCCGCTGAACGTGGGGATCTTGAGCTCTGGCAGATGAGCTGGAGCTGTTGAGGTGGATGAGCCCTGAGCGGTGGGATGAGCAGGCGTGAGCGTCAACTTGAGCTCTCGTAGGAGCTCCTTAGTGCGCTGGTACCTCGTGAGGACCTCATTGAGGTGCCCCCCTGCGAAGTAAGGGTGAGCTGACTTCTCTGAGGTCCCCAGCTCCTCAATGAGGACCTCAGTTTCGCTGAAGGCCTCCCACTGGTCCTCCAACGACATGAGCTTGGCCTCCACCGCGGCCAATGTGAGCGTGGATGAGCTCTTGAGTGCCTCTGCGGATGAGCAGGTCTCCAGCAGCAGCTGGCGCTGGATGCTCTGACGAGCAATCCGCATCATCAGCCGAGCTGATGATGGTTTTGAGCGCGGCGAGGTTGAGCGTTGTGTCGATGAGCGGATGGCCACCTGAGCTGAGGCGGTCGTGCCGTCCGTGCTCGCCTCGGGACACGGAACGGTGAATGTGGCCATTTGTTCCACCAGATGAGCGATTTCCGTCGCAGCCTCTTCGACGGAAGGTGAGCGCTCCTGGCTTGGACCAGGCTGGGGTGGCGGAGCGTCTTTCTCCTTCTTCCCCATGGGAGCGGATGATGAGCACGAAATGAGGTGGATGAGCATGGCGACGCTAGTGACGCGCGAGAACAAAGCATGAGCGGCCATTTTGACTATCCCAAATCCGGCTCGAAGGACCAAAATGTTTGAAAATGACCGTTGTGTCAGTGAATGAGGAATCTGATTTTCTGGGATAGTCAAGTAGGCGTGTGTTTAATTAACTAAATGGATTTATTCATTACCTAGATGAGTGTAGATTATGAGCTGGAATATACAAGAGCGACGTATGAGTGACTCCGTGGTCACGAGCCCTAAATGAAAAGATGAGCTTACAATAAATACATGAGCACTATTTACATTAATGCGCACTTAAAGACTAAATGAGTTCGCTACCTACCACTGCAGTGGAATTTTAGGCGATGAGAAACACTGAATTTAATATGTCCTTTTACTGTGCACACACGCGTGTGGATCGCTGAACTAGGAAACCAATAATGGCGATCGACTAGACGAACAGGGGCGTCCAGGGATGAATACATGATGCGTAGAGCCCTGGGTAAAACTATGAGCGGTATTGGTTCGGTGAGCTCCGAGCCCTCTGTCGCTCCTGCAGGCGGATATCGATCTTAAATCCTAGATGATCTGGACTGGCAAGTACGCTGCCAGCCAATGAGCTCACGTAATTACTGAACATAAAGTCAATGTTACATTTAAATTAATTTCTCATTGCTTTCTTACCTCGCAATGAAGCGCGCACACGCCAAGTTTTTGTTATTATTGTTAATCGCTAATTTATTGTGAATTTATTGTTAATTGCTAATGTGAGTTAACTCGAGATATCTTTGAATGAAAACTTGGCTTTCTTGTATGTTATTAGTTATATCTGAATTATAACTTGGCTTTCGTTTACTAATGATATTGTTACGGTCCTGGTCCCCCTCCTGACTCCCCAAGACAACCGAATATCCGACATCCCTGATATGAAGCTCTTAAGAGTGTCCTTGACGACATCGCGAGTCCTTTGAACAACACCGGCTTCTAATCAGTCTTACTCCGGATCCTGTATCGTGGGCACATATCCTACACCAGTCCCAATATACAAACGTTCCTTTCCCTTTTGTGTCTTTTAATGCCTCTCACGCGTTCCTCAATCGCGACGCGCAATACTTGCAACACGGCTTGCAACACTGGTGTCAGAAGTGGGATTCATTCCACTTCCGGAATAACTACCGCACCAAGGAAGGAAAAAGAAATGTCCGGAGGAGACCAAGAAAGAACAGACTCAACTGGGGAAGAGATGCGACAAATCCAAGAGGAACCTACATTACATCACGCGCTTCCGACGGCGACACCACCCGCGACCGAATCTCTACTTTCGGAGATAAGAGGACTCTTCGGCGGACTCCAGCAAGAAATACGGCAATCCGATAGACGAAGAACCGCAGCCATCGAGCTTCTGCGCCACGACATCTCGGCTCAGACACAACAGCTTTGGACAGATGTAACAAGCGAGTTACAAGGATTGGAGGCCCGCTACGAGGCGCGTTTTCAAGCCCTCGAGAGACATTTGAGTATCCCACCAGTCCCTCAGCCTCCTCCTGTTCAACTTCCTTCTGCGTCTTCTTTCCCCTCAGCCTCTTTGCCTTCTTTACCGGTCCCGGCCTCAACTACTTCCGCTAATACGGTCGTTTCAAACCCGAACGTACAGTTACCAAAATTTAACGGGTCGTATTGGCCTGAGTTCAAGGCGCGATTTACCACTATTGCTCAAATTAATAATTGGGACAACACAGCCAAAGTTACCGGTTTATTAAATTCTTTAGATGGCCCAGCCGTTTCGGTATTAACCACGTTAAGCGAGACTCAAAGGGCTGACTTCAATTCCCTCTTTTCGGCATTAGAATTTCGTTTCGGCCAGTTTCAATCGGCCAATTCAAACGGTGTCAAATTTTACAACTGCCAACAGAAATTTGGTCAGAGCATCGAATCACTCGCCGCGGAAATCAGCGACCTGGTCCATTATGCATTTCCGGATACTCCAGCTGACGCGAAGGATCGTTTAGCTTCGACGCGATTTGTAAATGCACTCCGTGATCTAGAATTAAAGAAACAGTTATACCGTTCAAACTTAAATTCGTTTAATGAAACTGTTGCGAAAGCCATCGAGTTCGATTATCTCGAACGCAGTTTCAGAGGTGAAAACGCACGTATTTCAGACCATTCGACAGGCGCTCCCTTCGGTCGTAATGATACTTCGCCGCGGAATTATAACCAAGGTTTCGGTCAAATGCAAAACTTCGCCCCGTATCGAAATCAAAATAATTTTCAATATATCCCACGCGGTAATGTAACCTGCTTCAAGTGTGGCAAAGTAGGTCATGTCCAACGAAATTGTGAAACTAATCAAGCGTCCCGAACGGCGGGAAAGACGAACTTTAACGCGCATTCTCAGAGGCCCGGAAACGCGTAGGACCCGAATTAAGGGCAGCGAATTCGCGGTCGCCGGTCAAAGCCCCCGTTGTTAAGACTACTTGTGTTCGAACAATTAATCGAACGTATTCTCCTTTGTTGCACCCTTTAATGTTTCGCAATGTTCTTTCCATTTTTGTTCATGACTTTGCTGTTGTGCATTTACCCACCTTGTTTTGCGTTGAAATGTTTGATGTTATTATTCCATATCTGGCTTCTTTTGTTCGTGTTGTGAATACCCCAGTTTCTGATTCCTTATGTAAAATCGGTTGCGAATCTAAACTGGACTCTTCAGGTTTATATGTCGATGGTTCTGTAGATCATCAACCAACAAATATGCTAGTGGATACTGGTTCTGCTGTCTCTCTGTTGCGATACGACCAGTCCCTTCATGGTTGTCCTGCGCGTATATCTGGACCTTACGAGTTAAATCTTCAATCTGTAGATGGTTCGAGTCTAGCGAGTTCGATTGTAGGAAAGAAGTACTGTCTTTTCGAGATTGGTAATTTGAGCGTGGAGCTTGACCAGTTCCTTACAAGGAAGCCGAACTCCTGTATCCTCGGGTTAGATTTAACGCCTAAATTTATTGTTTCGTTCAATTTTCCTCGAGTTTTTCCTCCTGAAGTTTTAGTCACTAAGAAGCACGTTTCAACTCGTTTGTGTGTCGACTATCATCGACCCAATAGCGTGACGAAAAAGGATCCATATCCCTTACCACATAATAAGGACGCATTAGACGCTGTAACAGGATCGCGTTCGTTTTCGACGACCGATTTACAGAGTGGGTACTGGCAGGTACTAATAGCCGAAGAGGACCGCGAAAGGACTGCATTTTTGGTCGGTGGAGGACTGTGGCAGTTTCGGGTCATGCCTTTCGGGCTTTGTAATGCGCCAGCCCTTTTTGAGCGTCTCACAGAAGCGGTGTTGCGCGGACTGTTGTGGAGAAATTACATCGTGCACCTGAGTGACTTCATAATTCATGGGAGGACCTTCATAAAGGAACTGAAGAACGTGAGAAAATTGGCACCCGACATTTCAGATATCACGAGCTTATTACACTACCTTCAATCGAATTCCACTTTTATTTGGTCCTATGCTTGTCAAAAAGTTTTCGAAGAGTTAAAGGGTAGATTCAAGACTATAAAGCCAGTTATTTCAACTTAGGGAGGTTAAGAAATGTTCAAAATTACAATGCAACTGGGAAGGTCCGTACGTTATTGAGAAGAGAATCGACGACGTAATTTATAGAATTCGACGCTCCCCAAAGAACAAATTTCGTGTTAGCTAAATTAAATTAGCACGAACCGGTTAGCTAAATTCTGCGGTCGTGGTCCCTCTTCGAAGTAGAGGAATGGTTTCGGTAATGAGTGAAATTTTTTTTATGTTCTCTTTTTGTTGTATGTGTGCCACTCCTGGGCAATCTCCGTGGTGAGAGAAAGAGGTGGGTGTGAGAATGCGCAGGAGTTGCTCAACTGCTCCATCCGTCAACTCATAGTTGTTTGGTCCTCTTAAGAATGTTCTTGGAGGTCTGGCCTATGGGGATGAGCGGTCAAAATGGAGAAAGAGGGGAACAGCCTAAGCGTGGCCAGGCTAAGTCTCGTCGGTGTTGAGCAGAATGTCTGAGAATTACGTATACATGGAATAGTCGGTTTCGTCTAGTAGAATTGTCCGCTAAATTTAGCCGAATAAGTTTCACACTATCTCTCCGTGAACTATTTAGTCGCACATTTTATCCTATTTCGAGGTAATCCTACCATTTGGAGTGAAACCTTTTGGAGAAGTTACCACCCGCCCTTTTCCCCATTGATGTCTCCTTCCGAACCGAAATTCCGAACCTTCGACTTCAGCCACACCCCAGCCTCAAATTCGAACACCATCGCAACCCCGTGACATAAGGACAACCACTTGGGAATTTCTCGACTCATGAACGTCTCGTCCAAGGTTTTGGAAGCGGTTTTCCCTGGATCTCGAGCAAATGCTGAGACGACACCTGGCTGGATTAGACCGCTATGCCCATCTTATTCCTAATCCGCCAACAATACATAGAGTCGACCATCGTCCACGTTCGAGGACGAACGCTTTCTTCACGGGAGGGGGTAGTGTTACGGTCCTGGTCCCCCTCCTGACTCCCCAAGACAACCGAATATCCGACATCCCTGATATGAAGCTCTTAAGAGTGTCCCTGACGACATCGCGAGTCCTTTGAACAACACCGGCTTCTAATCAGTCTTACTCCGGATCCTGTATCGTGCGCACATATCGTACACCAGTCCCAATTGTGACGTTACGTTTTTGGACGTAAGTCACAAAAGGCTATCTCCACCGGTTTAAAACTAGCGCCGCGCGATATTAGAGAAGAGCGTCTCCAATAAGGAAATACTAGCGAGCTAGACGCAATATTAACGACTGCGAATTCGTCTGAGCCAACAAGGGAGAAGCAAGCCAGGGACGACCATCAACCCACAGCACCCCAAATCGCTAAATCTGCCAGCCCAGAGGAACTCGGCCCGACCAGGGTGAACATTAAGGGGATCAGCAGCCTCCAATGGCATCCGAAGACGACCGGTCACCGTTGGAGGAGCCGGGTGGTGAGGCAAGCGATCCCGAGTTGCCCTTGCATCGTGGGAGGCTTGACCAATTGTCGTCTCGACGAGGCAGGGTTGGCGCTCAGAGGGCCTACGGCCCTGGCGTCGTTCCACCGAGGGCACAGCGAGCCCTGCGCGCGCGGTAGGATCCAGCGACCAATAGAAATCGATTTCGGGGACAAAGGCGGCTAGACGAGCGTTAGGGAATAGCGCGCAGAATTCGGCACTCTTGTGCTGACTGTCGAAGCGAGCGAGCGGAGAATTAGCGACTGACGAATAACCACTTGCGATTACCGCACTAACGCATGGACGTAGGAAGGAAGGAAGGAAGGAGGCTAGCGATCCCCAAATCCTCCTTACTAGCGACGTGCTACCAGGAAATAATTATTAGCGGTAAGCGAACACCTTCCACTCTAGCTTTTGTGAGGGACTGACTTCTTGGTGAGATCCCAGCTAGAGATTCGCTGTTTCTCGGCCCTTAAGGCCTTCTCGCTTTCGACTGTAAGTTTCCATTTTCGATCTGTTGTCTAGATCTTATTCTTAGCTTCAATTCTTTCCTGTCCTATCGATTTTGTAGACAGAGATCTTCCTGCGGGCTGACGAAGTCAGCCAAGAGTCAATTGTAGAAAATCTGTAGGATTCTGAACACCGAGAATTCAGGAAATCTATTAGCGCCGATCATCCGCGTTGAGCTAGCGAACATCCAACTGTAACTTCGACTATTCTAACTCGCAGCCACGTACTTCGCCCGAGGTTGCAAATGAACACCTCGAGCGAAGGTCTCTTTCTCTGCCTCACTGTCGAAATAAAACATCAGAATTAGCTCAATCTTGGCTTGTTCACTCGTGTCGAGCCCACGTGCTCTCCTTGTTGTCTGATCTACCCGAAGCACCTGTTTGACCGTCTCGGGAGATTCCATGTTGCCGTTCTCTTTGCGATTTTTGTGTGAGATTTTGTGTGGCATCCTCGATGCCTGGCGCCCATTTTTGTGGTACTAGAGGATAGTTGGCTTCGAATCTCCCGGGCCGAAGTATCGGGAAAAGTATCGTCCAAAGAAATATAAGAGTTGGGGAAATTCAGTTCTCCCCATAAACTAACGTCTCGATCTAACTGTTAACCATTAAAGTAAAAAGTCTCCTTTCTCATTATTCTCGAGTCTAGCTCAAAAGCCAGACTCGAGAATATTCTTTTCTTTCCTGATACAATATACAAACGTTCCTTTCCCTTTTGTGTCTTTTAATGCCTCTCACGCGTTCCTCAACCGCGACGCGCAATACTTGCAACACGGCTTGCAACAATATCCATTTCTATTTTTGATAATTTTTAAATGACTTTTGCTAGATTGGTGGGTCGGTGGTCGGGGGGGGGGGGGGGGGACTACTTCGCGTTTTTTTCATTTTAATGTTTTTGGGGGGATCTCAGTTCTTTTTGTTAGTTAATCGGCAAAATAAAAATATAATTTGTTGCTTTGAAATTTGATGAGCAGATACTGATACTGATACAACTTAGGAACAGGCCGCCATTACCAATCAGTATTTGTTCAGTACATTTCAGGTTTTTGGCTTAAGTAACTCTCAAGCTACACATTTAACATGGATGCAGCTTATCTGTACAATGTATTACGTTCAGGAGGTAAGGACGTAACAAATATAACATACGAAGCATTGGACTTCATTGTATGGAATTCAAAGGCATGCAATCTCCTGGCAATTCATATTCGTCCAACAAATTTGGAGTCCTTCGCTTACGCTATACATCCTCTCCTCATTCAACACGTGAAAAGTATGGAACTTGTTAAATGTGGAGGCTAAGAACGACTTAAGCGACAGACTTGAAACTTGATGAGCAGGATACTAATTTTCCACGACTAGTATGCCCCTAAATTAATATTACGATTAGGCTCAATACTTAATAAGTTCTATTTCTTATTCAACACATTTGTAATGTCAAATTTGACAAGGGCGTACCTAAGAACCAGTACAGTTATAGATTTCAAACTTGCTGAACAGATACATAATTAAAAACTACAGAAGTAAAAGATCTAAAGTTTACTGAGCAAATACTGATTACTAGTAAGGTTCGTAGTTCAGAAATCATTTACATGAAAGACCTGAAGTATCACTTGGTGAACAAATTGTTGCTTTTTCATTTAAGTGGGTCCTGGTTATGCACTTGGTAACTTTGGTAGTCTATAATTGTGTTGAATAAGAGGATATTGCTTAACAGTGTTATGTTGAGTAGGGTCATAAAGCTGTACCAATAAGAGAATAAAACTGTTACATTCGTCAGATATCCTCGCGTAAGATATTCCTGTCATAAAATAGCCTACATAACCAAGCACTCGAACGTCAATGAAATAAGACATCTACCCATCTCGTGTTAGTTAGTCTCTTTCTACATGTCTAGCATCTCTCTAGCATCAGCTCACATCTGCCTTCTCTCTCTAGCATAACATCATCTCGCAGCTAGAAATATAGAAATATATGAACATTCTGCCACCTAGCGTGGAAAATATGTGACCTACATTTTTGGTTCGAATCTTCTTCTGAATCGTTTTCGCACGAGAAAATAAGAGGAGGAAATTCATATCTCTTGAACGCATAGACCAATTTCCTTGCTCTTTAGCTTATTGGGTTCAGAAAAAATAAATTAGGCTGTGCTTGATTCATAAGATATGTCTTGTGAGGAATTTTCCTGGGGCTGCTCGGGGATAGACTACCCGCAGTCAGTTGCCCAGGAAAATGTTAATAGATATTGCAACTGATTTGCGAAACGATAACTAGATTTATTGTGCTCTTACGTGACGCCTGAAGTTATTCGCCCGAAGGGCGGAACGTACACTAAGCCCTAACCCTCGACTGCGAATTCGGAAGTCTACAAATGGGCGCCAGGTACCCCGCGGTACCACGTAAATCTAACTGAACTGGCTATTAGCCGGACAACTTCCGGGGATTCGCAGTCGGATTAACTAACGCGGCAGCTCAGAGGCCGGAATAGTGGAGAGCGGTGGATTCGGCAGGAGACGCAACCAAGACAGGAAAATTGTAATGCACCCGAGGTTTATTGGCTAGGTCTAAGGTGTTACAAACCAGATGATAATAGATAGCGGCGGGAAAACGGGCTTCGCTCACGGGAGTTAGACGGCGCCCGCGAGGAGCAGATCGGAAAAGAGAAAACTATGGCCTACGGTGACCGGAACTAATAATTGAGAAGGTCTCAGAACGACGAGACTCGCAGATATGTAATGGACCTAATTTCGAGAAGGGAGACCTCGCGACGCGAAACTTAAACTGTTGGACGGAAGTGACTCGTCGTTAAGACGGGAGTCCCCGAGGAAGGTCGACCTGATCACTCGCGGAATCTCTGCAGTGTGATTTAGCTACGAAGGAAAGCACGAGGACGAGACGTGTACACGACGCGGTCAGGACAATTCCCTGACCGGCCAAAACGTCGAGACGAATATTAGATTGATCCAAAGATGGTTCGCTTACCAAATTTTCTGAGGAGTGGTGTTGACGGAACACACTACTGATCACTAATGGCACACGGCAAAATCTACACAACGAGTGTTCGCTCCTTCCGCGCGCGGGACTTTAATAGCCTAATTCTAATTTCCCCCTGCACCCCTGACGTGGCCGATATTGTCACCAAACGCACTCCGGGCTCCAAGGCTCGGGGAGCCTCCGCAACAGGGCCGTGCCCCTGCGGTATCGGAAGATCCTAGCGACCGCTGTCGATGAATCCTGCCGCCTGGATGTGCCTTCCCAACCGCCCAGATTTCCCGCGGTGTGGCCAAAACTGCATGGGAAATCCTTCGTAGGCTGCTACCATCCGCAGTGGAGTCTCCACGTCGAGCCGAAGTCTCGTGGCTGCTGGTGACGAAACTTAAGATAGGTGACGAAGCGACGTCCCTGGTCTATGGTGCCTAAACGGCTCACGCGAAAATCAAATAGCATTAGGAGCGAAACAAAGGTTTTAAATTGGCTTAACTGTCGACCTTGCCTGGAGGCTACGTTTTTTCTATTCCCTAACGGCGCTTATGATCAACCTTCCGGTCTTATGCTCGCTAGGAGAGGACACTTCGTCACAGTCTGCAAGCTGTAACTTTTTCGAAAATCGAGGTGAAACTCTTATATCGATCGAAAACCGCTACGCGTCGCGATAAGTAGCCTCGGCTTGTCGCGCTGTATAGCTACAGCTAACTACTTGGCGCGAGACTCTACCGAGTCTCCTGATATGATTCAAAATGAAAGATTTATTAGGATTTACTCATATTGTAGTAAAGTCAGTGTTAGCTTTAACACCAGTACTACCGAACGAGTCGAAATGATTTGTTTTTACGTGGATCGTTATAACCGCATAACAATCGTCGGTAGTTCTAGTGTTAAATCAGTTTTCCATTGCCTTTTTACCTCGCAATGAAGTGCGCACACGCCAAGATTTTTTGTATTGTTAATCAGTAATTTATTGTTAATTGCTAATGCCAGTTAAATCGAGTTATAATGGTGGCTGGTCTTTACGTAAGCCGCTTCCAGGCTTTCGAGCACCCATTTCCGCAAGTCGCCTATTTTTCCCATGCGCTCCGACCATTGCGCACAGTCGGTTGGAGACGTGTCTTCTGCCTCAGCTCCGCTCGCCCCCTCCCCCTCACGGTGTTACATATTCATCCTCATCGGACTACTTTTCTTAGCCTTATTTCACAAGTAGATTCAATAATTTTAACTCGCTAGTCTCCCACATAGTTTTCCCATGCGTATTTTTCGAGACTTAAAAATGTGACTTCGACTCTTTCGTTCCGTCTTATCTCAAGCCCTTAAAAACACAATACCTAGTTAGGGATCATCACAAGCGTGCCCTTAACGAACTCTGCAGCTGTGCACTTAGTGCATCTCATAAATTCTTAGAACTCCAGCGTAGTCTCAGACTTCCGGCGTCTCTATCCCTACCTATGCCCCTTTTCACTGGATTTTTCGGGTATATAAACCCTTAATTTCTGGAGCAAAGGGGGAATCAGTTCCGAACTCTCATCGACGGCGAAGCTCTGTCAATCGGACCAGCGAAGAACACCGTAGTAGATCGAGCACTAGTCTCCTTCGAAGCAGTCACAATTACCGTACGTACATCGTGTCTCATCGCGATCGTTAGGCAAGTCACAGTTCTTTCGTTAGTTTTCCCCCGTTCAAATCGTAACGTAAAACGAACTCATATAATTTTGTAACAACATCTCAAAACCACAGAAACTCTCATTGTATATTTTGTGTTTGTATTATTTGTTCATTCAGAATATATTACATTATTCTAGTTTTCATTAAGAAACCATTTGTGTCATCATTACTGAATTCCTGTTTGGTCAACCTTGTTTCAAATAAGCATAACAAGGAAAGGAATAACAAAAGATCCCACGAGGATACATCTTTACCGCTCGAGGTGTATCCGGCGAGCCATAGTAAGGTTTAACGATCTTAGAGCATATTTTAGGACTCGCGAAGCCTGGCTCGTAACAAATTGGTGACAGCGGTGGGATACTCAGATTTTATCAGTTCACAAACTGCCTAGTAAAGTTATTTTTCTCCTTGCGTTTAGTTGAATTACATTATTACAATGGCTAAACAGGAGTCTGATATTAATGTTCTTATGCAAGAGTTGAAACTCAAGTCAACCATTCAGAAATTTGTTCAAGATATTCCTAATTTCGATGGAAAAAGAAATGAACTTAAATATTTTGTTCAATGTGTTGAGGACGGTGCAGATGGTTTGCCGTCGGCTTTAGAAACAAAATATTTAAGCGCTGTAATTAAAAAGTTAAAAGGTACTGCTAGAGAGAGCGTGGATGGTGAGACGTTCACAAGCATGAATGCTTTGTTACACCATTTAAAGAAATGTTTTGCCCCGGGTAGAAGTCTGTGGTCTTTTCAAGACGAAATTACGCGATTACGGATCTACCGGGATGAAAGTGTACAAGATTACATAGACAGAACGCGTCACGTAACACATAATGCTCGCGCGGCAGTGAATCAAGAGTATGAAGAGGAACATAGAGCAGCTGCATTAAAGTTTTTGGAACGCGGTGTAATTGATAAATTTATATACGGGTTACCGGAACGGTACTTGTCGCGAGTGAACCCGAAGAATTATAAGAAGATAGAAGAAGCGTTTGAAGAGGTCATGGAGATCACTCGAGGATGGAGTGAGCATAATCGGAGCTCGAATGGTTACCGTTATCGAAATAACGACGGGCCCCGACACTTTAACAACCAGCGACCATTCAATCCGAACTGGAGCGGACACCATGGATCCCAAACAGAGACTACATCTGGTGTGGAGGAAAACCCACGGGGTTACGGCAAACCGACTGCCTTCGCTGTAGAGCGTGGCAGACCAAGGACCCCGGGTGTCATAAATTTCCCCCATCAGCAGTTTCAACAACGGCATCCAAGGCAACCAGAAAGGGTCGAAAGGTATCAGAACCACGAGAGCTGTAAGTGCTGCAATTGCATGCACAAAAGCTGCGATGGCAATTATCATAATTTTAAGAATCAACCAAATTTTGCCCAGATGAGTAATAACTATGCTCAGCCTGGTAGTTCGTACGCTCAGCCGAGCAACGATATTAAGTCAAAAAATGCGCAGCATTTAAACTTCGATCGCGTTCACCGTGTTGGCGATCAGGTGAACAGAAGCGAACAAACTCGCCAGCAACACGTACGATTCCAAGAGAATCCCCAAAGAAAGCAGTAATTAAGGAAGCCCCGATTCCAAAAATTCGTGTAAAAGTACCGGAATTAAAAGGAGGGCTTGGAGAATTTTTAGTAGACGGAGGAGCGTCCGTAAATTTAATAACGTTTGAAGCTTTGAATTTACAAGAAGTAAGGATTCATAAAGAAGAAATTGAAGTAACTGGAGTTGCATCTATTCCAATTCTCACAACGGGAACCGTAACTCTTCACATCAATGAGACACCTTGTCTATTCTATGTGATAAAGAATCTTCAATTGCCAGCCAGTGGTTTACTCGGTAGCGCTTATCTATTACAAGAAGAGGCTGAAATTTCGTATTTCCATAAAACCCTCGTAATTAGAGATAAACCGACAAAACCCATAGGGTTCATCAATTATCGAAGCCCAGAGGAAGAAGAAAATCAATCTACGAAGAAGTAACATTTGTTACCGGCACGAAGCAGTCAGTGCATTACAGTTCGGTTAGCGAACACAACTCTCCGCGAAGGTTATTTACCACGAATAAAAACTCAAGACGACGTTTATATCGGAGAAGCAGCAGTTTCCAACAACAATGGCACTTGTCACGTAATGGCAACTAACACAAGTGACCAAGATGTTCGATTTGATTTACCACCTCAAGAAATTTATCCGTACGATATTATTAGTTCATCCGAAGAAGATTATTACATGAAGAATTCTGGACATAAGTTTATATCACCTCAAGAACGAGTCAAGGAAATTAAAAAGACCCTTGATATGGACCACATGAATAGTGAAGAAAGGTAACATGTGCTACAACTCGTGCAAGAATACTCGGACAGGTTCTTTCTACCTGGAGACAATTTGGGAAAGGCACCCAACTTCCAACACTCCATTCACACTACGGACAATATACCCATAAATACCCGGCAGTACAGGTATCCGCCAGTGCATCAAAAAGAGATCGACGATCAGGTAAAGGCTTTGCTTAAAGAAGGAATAATTAAACCTTCCAGTTCTCCTTACAATTCACCTTTATGGATAGTACCAAAGAAACCAGATGCCCAAGGTAACAAGCGTTGGCGTATGGTAATAGATTTCAGAGCTCTTAATAACAAAACAGTTAGCGATAAATTCCCGTTACCACAAATAACCGAAATTTTAGATAGATTAGGAGGAGCTAAATATTTTTCAGTGTTCGACTTAGCTAATCGTTTTCATCAAATAGAAATGAATCCGCAAGATCGTTCAAAAACAGCATTTACTACTCCCACTGGTCATTATGAATTTGCTCGCATGCCTTTTGGTTTGAAAAATGCACCACCTACTTTCCAACGTCTTATGAATCAAGTTTTAACCGGATTACAAGGAACTGAATTGTTTGTATACCTTGATGATATTGTTGTTTATTCTTCATCTTTGAGAGAACATGAAATTAAAATTCGAAAATTAATGAATAGATTGCGTGAAAATGGATTAACTTTACAAACCAGTAAATGTCAATTTCTCCGTAAGGAAGTTGGTTATTTAGGACACATTATTTCTGAACAAGGCGTTAGACCAGATCCGAAAAAGTTAGAATCTGTCGAAAAATTCCCAGTACCAACTAATCAAAAATGTATTCGTCAATTTCTTGGATTAGCAGGTTATTACCGACGTTTTATTGAAAATTTTACTACAAAAGCTAAACCATTAGTAGGTTTATTAGGAAAAGGAATTAGATTTGTTTGGAATGAAGAACAACAACTGAGTTTTGATCAATTGCGCAAAGAGCTTTGTCAACAACCAATTTTACAATATCCTGACTTTTCAAAACCTTTCGTTATTACCACTGATGCATCCGAATTCGCAGTAGGAGCAATTCTTAGTCAAGGCGAAATAGGAAAAGATTTACCAATTGCATATGCTTCACGTACGCTAAATAAAGCTGAGAAAAATTATTCAGCTGTTGAAAAAGAATGTCTCGCTATAGTATATGCAGTACAACATTTTCGACCTTACGTATATGGCACTAAATTTACTTTGGTCACCGATCATAGACCGTTAGTTTGGTTACACTCAGTTAAAGATCCTACCTCTCGTTTAATGAAATGGAGATTAAGACTTCTAGAATTTGAATATGATGTAGTTTATAAAGCAGGAAAGATCAATCAAAATGCAGATGCTTTGTCTAGAAACCCAGTTCATTGTTTACCGTTGATCCCTAAAGATGATGATCCAGATTTCAAGATACAAATTCCTAAAGCTCCAGCAAACCCTGAAGGTATTGGTAGTCGTATTAAACAGTTAACACGTGACAGGCAAAAGAGACCTTTAGTCAGACACTCAGAAAGTGAATCAGATGGAAGCAATTCAGACAACGACCGTCCTCGTAGATACCCTTTTAAGCCAAGTTTTCTTCCCAGCACGGAGAATTTCCGCCCAAATCCTCGTCTTTTAGATCCTATACATCCATCTGGTAGTAATATCCTTCCCGGCGACCTGATGTCCTTCAATGAAGCGCCCAGTAATTCTACGCCCATTCCTGCACAGAGTCTAGACGACACAGAGATTTACATCGTTCCGCCAACACTTCACGATCCACTTCTTTACCCTTAGATGACACAGACCAGACTGTTCTTTTACCTGAACCCTTTGTACCGATGCAGGCTGCCTCACATAACCTAAACCCTCAAATTGCATCCCCTAGAATTTCGGATACTCTCCTTGATTTTAAAGAACATACCCTCTCAACCGATAGAAATAGCGATAGTGAGGACACGGAAGGTTTTCAGATGACCTTTTCCCCAACTCCTCTTTTGTCCCGCAAAGCAAACTTTGTTCACTTTATCTCAGCCGACTGTAATTCGAACACTCCAATCACTAAATCCTTAGAAGAAATGGACTATTTAGATATCGAATCCATTAGGAGTCAGTCCCCTTCTAAGAATCAGGTCTTGATCTCTGACAGGAATAATAGGAGGATTGTGAGTGTGATCGCCACCAAACATTTTTATGATCAATTAAATAAAGAGAAATTACTGAAAGGTTTAGAAGTTTTACGTAGTACTCTCAAAAAGTCGAAGATTTATTCGTTTAGGATCTCCGCAGTAGGAGATGGTCATGATCATATCCCACATAAAGAATTTGGAGAACTTGTGAGGAAAGTGTTCCAACACTCCAATGTTAACATCGTTATTTGTACGTCTAATGTTATTGTTCCACCCACTGAAAATAGACAATTAATAATTGAAGAAGCTCATAGTAGTTTGTTAGGAGGACACAAAGGTGTAACTAAAACTTATAATCGTTTGCGACCACACTATTCTTGGCCTGAAATGAAAACTGATATACAAAATTTTATTCGTACTTGTACTAGTTGCCAAGAACAGAAGTTAGTTAGATTGAAAATCTGCCAACCAATGCTTATTACTGACACACCATCTGAACCCTTTGAAAAGATTTCTTTAGATACAGTTGGGCCTTTGCCGATATCACACAATGGAAATAAACATATTCTTACTATGCAAGATAATTTGACTAAATATTGCCTGGCGGTACCAATTCCTGATATCCGTGCAACAACAATAGCAGATGCCTTTGCTCGTAATTTCATCGCCATATATGGAGCGCCTAAAGCAATTCTTACTGATAGAGGAAGTAGTTTTATTGGAAAAATCCTTACTCAATTAGCAGAAATATTCAAAATTAAAAAGGTAACAACGTCAGGTTACAGACCACAAACTAATGGTTCACTAGAAAGAAGCCATATTGTCTTAACAGAATATTTAAAGCATTACATGGATTCGTACGAAGAATGGGAAAGTTTATTACCATTTGCAATGTTTTCATACAACACGTCAGTTCACGAAGCTACCGGTTTCACCCCATACGAGTTAATTTTTGGAAGATTACCAAGACTACCATCAGCATTTCCGAAAGGAGAGAGTTTACGAACATATGATTCCTATCTGATAAATCTGATTAAACGAATGGAAACTATGAGAAATGAAGCTACAGATACTTTAATTAAAAACAAATGTCGTTGAAAACAGTATTATGATAGATGTGCAAATCCTGTCAATTTCAAACCTGGAGATTTTGTTTATGCTCTGAAGGAACGTCGTCTTAACAAATTTGATCCTCATTACGTTGGATCATTCAAAATCATTAATGTCACTGATTTAAATAATATAGTTTTGCAAACGTCAGAAAATAAAATATTAACAAAACATGCTGACAAGTTGAAAGCAGCTCGCGTGTAGAAAGAAAAGGATCACTCGTTTTAAACAGGTAACAATAATATACAAAATTGGAGATTGATAGAAACTAAATAGCATCCTGCATTTTCTCTGCCACATTCGACTAGATGATTATCTGCATAAACCATAGGTAAGACAGCCGTAGATTTAAGTTTGCGAAAATGTATCTATCCGAACCATCATAATCTGTAAAACCATTGTAATATCTTGTATTTTAGCAATTAAGTACACTTCACTACACACTACATTGCGTTTCAAACATGCCCCACATATTCTCACCTACTGTTAAAAGAAAATTCGTCCGATTTCTTTTATGAAGCATCACGATTTGCGCGATGTTCAATCTAAGGGGGGAGGTGTTACATATTCATCCTCATCGGACTACTTTTCTTAGCCTTTTTACACGTGGATTCAATAATTTTAACTCGCTAGTCTCCCACATAGTTTTCCCATGCGTATTTTTCGAGACTTAAAAATGTGACTTCGACTCTTTCGTTCCGTCTTATCTCAAGCCCTTAAAAACACAATACCTAGTTAGGGATCATCACAAGCGTGCCCTTAACGAACTCTGCAGCTGTGCACTTAGTGCATCTCATAAATTCTTAGAACTCCAGCGTAGTCTCAGACTTCCGGCGTCTCTATCCCTACCTATGCCCCTTTTCACTGGATTTTTCGGGTATATAAACCCTTAATTTCTGGAGCAAAGGGGGAATCAGTTCCGAACTCTCATCGACGGCGAAGCTCTGTCAATCGGACCAGCGAAGAACACCGTAGTAGATCGAGCACTAGTCTCCTTCGAAGCAGTCACAATTACCGTACGTACATCGTGTCTCATCGCAATCGTTAGGCAAGTCACAGTTCTTTCGTTAGTTTTCCCCCGTTCAAATCGTAACGTAAAACGAACTCATATAATTTTGTACCAACATCTCAAAACCACAGAAACTCTCATTGTATATTTTGTGTTTGTATTATTTGTTCATTCAGAATATATTACATTATTCTAGTTTTCATTAAGAAACCATTTGTGTCATCATTACTGAATTCCTGTTTGGTCAACCTTGTTTCAAATAAGCATAACAAGGAAAGGAATAACAAAAGATCCCACGAGAATACATCTTTACCGCTCGAGGTGTATCCGGCGAGCCATAGTAAGGTTTAACGATCTTAGAGCATATTTTAGGACTCGCGAAGCCTGGCTCGTAACAACGGAAACAGCGAGCCGGAACGAGCTCGCGACCGAAATTAAGGAAAGCCGGCAATGTTTCGATAGCGGAGTGATTCGCGGTGTTATATGCGAACCGGAGCTGAGGAAGATAGACATCCCAATCGCGATGGTCTTGGTCGATGTAGGCGACGATCATGGTTTTTAGGACGCGATTAACCAGTTCGACGGGATTCGCCTGTGGGTGGTAAGGAGGAGTGGTGGCTAGTCGTATGCCGTATTCCGCCGCGAGCTTCTTTAGTGTCGAGTTTACGAACTCCGTGCCGTTATCCGTTAGTAATACTTTGGGTACGCTCCATCGCGAAAAAATTAAGTCTTCGAGGGCGTCGCCGATCTTTTTCCCGGTAGCTTTTCTAAGCGGGCAGACTTCAATCCATTTCGTAAAAAGATCTTGGATTACCAGGATATACATGAAGCCTGCTCGACTACGCGGGAGCGGTCCCATTATATCCGCGGCTATCACGGTCCATGGGCTGTGAATAATACGGCGGCCCATTTCGCCGATGGCAGGCGCTTGCTCGACTTTCGTGAGTTGACATGTTTCGCACTTATTTACATATCTCGCGACATCCCGATACATTCGCGGCCAATAGTATCTAATCGCGAGCCGTTGGTATGTTTTCTCGCGCCCGAGATGTCCTGCTTGCGGCTTGTCGTGCGCTTCGGATAGGATTTCCAATTTTTCCGAATTTTTGGGGACCCATTTCCACTCATTCAGGTCGCCTTTTAATAATTCCGAAGTTATAGGGTTAATTCGTTTGAAAAACAGTCGTTCTCCTTCTACTTTCCAATCCCGGTTGTCCGGGGATTTTAATACGGCCGCGTATTTCGCGTCGTACCAAGGATTGGGGAGAGCGGCGATTTGTGCTAATTTTTCTGCGACCTGAATTTCGTGTACGTGGGTCAACGCACCGACGACCGGATGGACATTATCTAACGGCGGGCTAATGTTATCTGCGAGCTCGCTCGCGAGGGCCTCTGTTTCGAACATTCGCAAAAGTGCGTCGGGAACGTGATGCAATGCTCCCTTCCGATGGATAATCTCGAAATAGTAATTCTGCATGTCAAGTGCCCATCGAGCTAAGCGACCTGTCGGATCTTTTAAATTTTTCAGCCAGCGTAGGCTGCTATGGTCCGTGATAACCGTGAAATGGTAACCCTCTAAATACGGACGAAATTTTCGGATGGCCCATAAAACGGCTAGACACTCCTGCTCGGTTGTTGTATACTTTCGTTCGGCGTCGTTTAACGTACGACTTGCGTAAGCCACCACGCGTTCTACTCCTGACATATCTTGCGTTAAGACTGCACCCAATCCCACAGTGCTCGCGTCCGTTTGTAATACGAAGGGCAACTCGAAATGCGGGTAGATTAACACGGGCGCGGTAGCTATCATCTGCCGGAGATGTTCGGACGAAGATCTTTGCGCATCGGTCCAAGTCCATTTTCTGTCTTTGCGCAGCAGCTGGGTTAAGCTTTCGGCGATTGTGGCGAATCCCGGGATAAACTTCCGGTACCAAGAAGCCATGCCGAGAAATCGCTGTATCTGCTTCACTGTACGCGGTTCTGGATATTCGAGAATCGGCCGAATTTTCTCTTGATCTATTTTGAGGCCGTCCTCATGAACAATAAACCCGAGATACCGGACTTCAGACCGGCAGAATTCACATTTCTCCGGATTTATTGCTAGGCCGGCGTCCTGTATTTTGTCCAGAATCCGCCCCAGCCACTGCACATGCTCGTCAAAGGTGGTAGTTACGATGATAATGTCGTCCAAGTATGCAAACCCGAACGACTCCATTTCCGCCCCGATTAAACTATCTAGCAATTTTTGGAATGTCGCGGGCGCGTTGGTCAGGCCATACGGCATACGAATGAACTGATACAGTCCTCTACCAGGCACTGTAAAAGCCGTAATTTCCTTACTTTCTTCCTTCAAAGGGATTTGAAAGTAGGCCTGACTCAGATCTAATGTTGAAATATATCGGGCTGCCCGAAGTTTATCCAAAATGCTGTTCATAATCGGCAACGGATACGCCTCTTTTCTCGTCGCGTCGTTCACTTTGCGAAAGTCTAAGCAAAATCTATAGGTGTCGTTCGGTTTACGCACCATAACGATTGGACTGAACCTCGCGCTGTTCGAAGGCTCAATAATACCATCCGCGAGCAATTGATCGATTTGTTCATAAATAGCTTCGCGAACTTTCGGCGAAACTTGATAATACCGTTGTTTAATGGGCGGGTGGTCGCCCACGTCGATTTTATGTTTAATGAGCGCCGTGCAGCCGGTCCTGGAAATTAAATTGCTCAACCTTTGCTCTAAAAAGATTTTTAAACGCTCGTTTTCGCCTTCAGTAAGGCGACTTATTCCTCGCAAGCTCGGCCGTATATAATCGCCAGTCCGAAATGGATAAAAATGATCCGGTCTTGCCAGAAAAATCCATTTGCGCCATGGAAAAATGGGAATAATCCCAAATTCGTCAATTGCGTCAACACCCAGTATCATACGCTCTCCCAAAGCCTCAATTATCTGTAAATAAATACATCTAGTTTCCCGCTCTATAGTAATATTGACGTGACCGGCGTATTTCGCGCAACGAACGGTTTCGTCCGCGAGCGCATAATATCTGGGGACTACGGGCGCGAGAGCTGCGGCCGTGCCGAGACTTTGAGCGAACTTTGAGCGAACTTTTCGCTCACGAAACTCTCGCTGGCTCCCGTGTCCACGAGCGCGTTCACTACAAAATTTTCTACGGTCACTGTGATGTAGAGGAGCGGGATTTGTTTGGATGAGGATTTGGAAGGCGTAGGTGGATCGAATTCCTCCTCTCCCTCTGAGTCCTCGAATGTCGTGGAGGCCTCGTCATCTCCTGCCGTCGCTAATGCCTCGCTTAGCGCCGGTCGGCCTCGTTTCCCGAACATCTCGGGCATTTGGCGGTCGGTGTTCCCGCCGTATCGCACCGGACACAGTGCGGAATCTCCGCTGCTCTGCACTGGCTCTTCCGGTGCCCTGTTCGTCCACACCTCCAGCATCGGGGTGGTACTCCGGAAGCAGGAGCAGCTGGTGGTGGTAGAATGCTGCCTATGGTCTTCCTTCCGACCGCTGGAGACGTCATTTTGTTCAGGCGGCCCTTATTGTTACACTTCGGCGATGGAGAGGGAGGAGGGGGTATTTGGGCGCAGCAAAAATGGTGCGCCTGATACTGGTGCTCGCAATGACTGGCCACGGGCGCATATGTTTCTGGCGGATGATAAGGCGCGAAGGGAGGCGGTGTCCCTGAAACGTAATACGGCCGATAGTTTGCCGTACCGCTTATGCCTACTGGCGGCGGAGCTTGCGGAGGTGCGGACCAACGCCCTGCGGGAGCGGTAACATAATATGTGGGCGCGACGGCTCCCGATGTCTAATTTATGCGCGCAACCACGTAAACTGGACACATCGACAATGGAGTCGCGCATTATTCACGGATGAATCGCGGTTCTGCCTTTTCAACAACGATCGCCGCCAACGGATATGGCGTCGCTCCGGTACCCGCTACAATGCCGAAAATGTGGCTCCAATAAGAGCTTTTCATGATGGATCAGTAACGGTGTGGGGCGGCATATCATTCTTTCACCGCACCGACTTAGTTGTCATTCCATTGCCTGCATTAAATGCAGCACGATACGTGAATGACATTTTAAATGCACACGTTCTTCCGATGCAAGAAAGAATCGGTCCAGGGTTCATTCTTATGCAGGACAATGCTCGGCAGCACTCAGCGCAATATACCCAAAGATTTTTGGAATCGCACAACGTCCCGACTCTGGATCACCCACCAGTGAGCCCGCATCTAAATCCTATAGAACATGTCTGGGACATGTTAGGTCGGGGATTGAGACAGCTAGAGAGACCACCACTCACATTACAGTCATTAGCTGAAACACTACGAAGAATCTGGGGCGAAATTCCCCAAGAGGAAATGCGTCGGTGTATTAACATGCGCGAACGATGCCAAGATGTAATAAGGCAAAGGGGTAGAAATACTCGTTTTTGAGAATATACACATTAAACACACACTAAAAATACACTATACACAGACAAATAAACATAAACTCTGGACGCACATTCGCTAAACATAAACTAAACACACACATACACATCACACACGAGGTACAAGTCTGACCATGCAACCTCCACGCGGTGTACCTTGGGTTACTCTAATGCTGGCAGCACACTTTTGATTCTAGTAGCGACAAAATGATGAAAAAAAATCGAAAATCAACTTTTCATAGCTCTTCGTAAAGAGGAAGCTTCGCTCTACAAGGACCTGCAAATGGAAATCCGAGAAAAAAATCGAGAAGCTCCATAGAGCGTCTTGAAGTTATGAAACTTCGAAGGAGAGAAGGGACCATCAAACTTTTGCGATTATGTAAAAGAAAAATGTTTGTTCGAAAAATTAGGATCTGAGGCTTTTAAAGTAGAAGCTTGGCGCTTTAAAATGAGCGTATGCACATTATTGTACGATTTTTTTTCGCGAAGTTACAGTTGCTCAAACATTGGCAATTTTCGGACGAAATAAAGTGACCCGCTAATTTTGTGGAGTAGTGTATATTTTAGATGCAACATGGACTAACAGTGCAACATTAACACTGTTGAGCATTTATGAAGCCAACTTGCACAAGCTGGATCATAAAAACAAGAAGACACAACTGTGGGTTATGATTTCGAATGGTCTAGAAGATCTTGGGATTATGGTATGTTTTCAAATAATTTGATTATGTCGGGCCGCTGAGAGAAAGCAGCCGGTGAGGGAGGGTAACCGGCCGGAATTTTACCCTCTCCAGTTACGTTTCGGGAGTTCCGTAGCCTGACTTCCCCTCACGCGCTTCGTAGTGTTGGGTCAGCGACGTACCCAAGTGTCAAGGGAAGTGGCAGTGACTGCGCTTGGGAGAGGGAAATTTCGTGTGCTTCCTCTCAGCGGCCCGACTTATATCATTGATATAAATTATACGATTGTATTAAATGTAATATGTGAATGAGTTATTAAATAAAATTTGTATTAATTTTTTTATAGGTCTCACCAGACCAAGTGAGATGGAAAATCAATGCCATCCTGAAGAAGTACAAAGAATGTGTAGACAACAATAGCAAAACCGGAAGAGCATACCAAACATTTGAATACTTCAACATCGTTGATCAAATATTCCATAAATCCAAAGATTGCAATAAAACTAACACTTTGTCATCTAATGTGCCTATTCCAACAACAGAACAACAATGTCCGTCCAGCTCGTCAGCTAACGACAATAATGCATTGCCGTCCACATCTTTTGCCAGCGATGAAGAACCATCCACATCAGGAAGTCCAAAAGAACCATTAAATATCAGCGCAACCCTCCCAAATTTGAACAATGTTAAGCGTAAAAATTTAGCAAAAGTAAAGCAGCCTTTACAAAAGCGATTGGACGAATATCTCGACTCGAGTGAACGTAGACACGAATTGAACAGCCAACGGTACGATTAGTATCTAAAACTAAAGGCTGAGGAAAATTTATTTAAAAAAAAATAGATTGAGCATATACGAGAAGCAAATACAAGCGAGAAGAGATATTGAATTGGAGAAATTAAAATTAAGGCAGAAGAAACACGAAGATAAAATGCAACTATCTTGCTGCATTGACAAGACGTTAATTTTGTTAAATTTTGGTTAAATTTATATTGTTGATTTTATTATTTAAATGTTATAGTTACATTGTTGTGTTTATACAGGATTAAATATTGTAAATAAACATTTTTGCAGTCGACATTTCGCCCTCACTCTCTGCTCGGGGATTGAACTACCCACAGCCAGTTACCCAGGAAAATGTGAAACTTTTGCAAAACTATAAATGCGACGTTCTTTAGACGCACCTGAATCTACTCGCCCGTAGGGCGAAACGCGTACTAAGTCCTGACCCTCGACTTCCGGGGATTCGCAGTCGGATTAACTAACGCGACTGCTCAGAGACCGGAATAGTGGAGAGCAGTGGATTCGACAGGAGATGCAACCAAGACAGGATTCTTATTGCACTCGAGGTTTATTTTCTAGGTCTAAGGTGGTACAATCAAGCGGTGATAATTCGATAGCGGCGGGAAAACGGGCTTCGCTCACGGGCGTTGCACGGCGCCTGTGGGGAGCAGATCGAATGAGAAGACTATGGCCTACGGTGACCGGAACTAGCCAAAGGGAAGTCTCGGGACGACGGGACTCACGGATATTGAACGGACCTACGTTCCAGAAGGGAACCTCGCGACGCGATACTTAAACTAACGGACGGATGCTTTTATCTATAACTAACTCATTTTTCAAATTTACAATTATCTAAAAGTTAAGGAAATAATTCTCGGAATAGTAACATTCGACGATCTACATGATTTTGATTTCCAATATGTTGTGGATCAATGGGAACGTTACCTATGTTTAATCCATTGTCGTCTTCAACTTGAAAATCATCGTTTTCATCAATGCAGAAGTTATGCAATATGCAAGCTGCTATGACTGTCTTATTGATAAAATTTGATTCTCGATATTCCATAATAAACTTCAATCGGCGAAATCGTCCTTTCAACACACCAAATGCTTTTTCAACAGCCATTCGAGTAGATGAATGAAGAAAGTTAAATTCTCCTTGTTGTCGCGTTAGACGTCCGTTGTCGCGAAATGGTGGAACGAGCCATGACAACGATGGATACGCAGAATCTCCAATCAAAAATGTGTTATTAGGAAATAGTTCCTCTTTATGTTCATTCGCTGCGTCATATAGTGGTGATCTTCTGAATACTCGAGCATCGTGTAAAGAACCAGGTTCACCACAATGGACGTTAGTAAACTTTAAGTGAGAATCAACAACAGCTTGCATGTTGATTAATAAATATTTTTTACGATTGTAATACTCATTTTGATTTACCGAAGGTTTCACTATACGAATATGGGTGCAATCAATCGCGCCCAACACTTTTGGAATCTGTCGTTTTGAATAAAAACCATTGCATACTCTTACAATTTCATTGTTACTGCAAGGCCACTTAATAGATTCATTCATTTTGGTAAACATCCAGTCAAGTACTCGACGTAGAACTCTAAATACAGATGATATGGTGATATCGAAACGCTCAGAGATAGTTTGTAATGGTTCAGTATTGGATATGAACCATAAAAATATAAGGAAACTTATTTTTCCAGTAATAGGTGTTTTTCCAAAAGAATTCTTTGGAATGAAATTGGACGCTTCAAGATCATCTGCAATGTTAATAAAAAGAAGGAATTATTGTGTTACTTATAGTTAATTATTTTTACCAATTAAACTGTATGCAAGTCGTCGTGGCAATCTCAAGTGTTCCTTGAACTCCAAATCTGACCAAAACTCTACTACAGCCAAATAATTTTCAATTCTATGCCGTTTTCGTCCAGTTGTCAAATATCTGAATAGAGGGAACAACAGTAGGTTTTCATCGTCATCATCGTGTATCCAACTATTATCCGAAGCACTGCTCCATTCACTTAAATCATCAATAGTGTCTGTAGAATTACTGCTACTGCTTGACGATGCCGTTTCTAATAATGCACCTATAACTTCGTTTTCATCCATCTTAGAACTGTGACACTTAGGTTTTACGGGGTTTGTTCGGAGTGACAGTTTGCCTGAAACCGAGCAACCCGCCACTCCGAACAAACCCACGGTTAATACCAACACCTACGATGTATAGATGGTATACTCAGGTGTTGAAGAAAGCAGTTGATGTGAACGTGCTCTGGTGCATCTTTTGGCGAGTTATAGTGTTCCATTTGACCCGAAACACAGTGCCTCTCTGTGTCTCGAAATGGAAAACCCACTAATACTCCTCTCATTTCAGCTGTTGATGTGTATCACAGTGCAATATTATACGCATGGCTCTGTTTTGAAGCATTTGTAGCTTCACAACCTCCTTTTGATTGACATATGTGAGGACTGAGGAACAGTATTCCATCACAGGCGCAATCATCGTTTTGTAAATATGGCATCGTGTAAGTGGACCTACCAATTTACCTATTCTATTTAGTAACCCTAGCTTAGCTCCTATTTTCGCTTCTATATAAGTTACATGTTTCTTGAAAGTCAAATGTTCGTCTATATAAACGCCTAAATACTTAATTTCATTTCTCTTCTCTATTTGAGTTTGTCTGTAGTATATACTTAAGTTTTTATGTAACTTCGTTCTATTATTTTTAATTACCATATAGAAGGTTTTAGACGCATTTAAAAACATGGAATTTTCATGCATCCAATCGTCCATGCTAGTCATTGCCATATTTAGCTGTGTCTTTATATTATCTACATTGTTATCAATTACATAAAGTACTGTGTCATCTGCAAACATACGTACAGTGCAATATTTTTTAAGGTAATTTTTTAGATCGTTTATATAGACATTGAACAAAATTGGTCCAAGTACAGATCCCTGCGGTACACCCCATTTCACATCATATTCTTCGGACATGATACCGTTTACCTGAGTCATTTGTTTCCTATTTTCCATATACGATTTGAACCATGCAATAACATTATTTCTTAAGCCGTATAGATGCAGCTTCTTAAGGAGTAACTTTTGGTTTATTCTTTCAAACGCTTTTCGGTAGTCAATAAATAAGACTCCAACGTACATTTTATCACTAATTGCTTTTACCCATTCATCTAAAGTTAATTGAAGAGCAGTCTCGCAGGAATAGCCTTTTCTAAAACCCAATTGCGCAGAGTCAATAATATTATTTTGTTCTAGATGCTTTTCCAACTAGTCTTTAACAGCCAACTCTAGGACTTTCTCATTGACTGGAAGTTGATTAATAGGACGCAGGTCGGTAGCTTTATTAGAATTACTAACTTTCTTTATCGGAGTGATTATTGAAGTTTTCCATTTTTCAGGAAATGATAACAATGAAAGCGATGAGTTCAGCACCTCCAGGAAGAAATCCCCGATGGACGAATATACGTTACTCATTACTTTAGCATTTAGTCCATCTATGGAACTTTTATTTTGGTCTAGTCCTATAATTTTCTTGAGTTTTACCATTGTAATTATTTCAAATTTATCCAGTACCTTTATATCATTTACACCTTCTATAATATAATTTTCTATATCACTACATACGTCTCTCTTATCCTCTTTTATGATAGTCTCTATGTTTTCCAGAAAGAACTTATTTAATATATTAGCAATTTGTTTGCTATTATTTGTTACTATTGAGTCATTATTGAATAGAATATTATTAAAATTTATATACGATTTTTTGTCTTTCCGTAGTAGGTTTTTTATAGTCTTCGACATGGTCTTGGGATCACTCTTTATGCTTTCAATTTTGGATTCATAATAAGATTTCTTAAGTTTAGTTATTAGTTTTACAACTTGATTTCTTTTCCTGACATATTGAGTCCAATAATCAGTTGCGTTAGTAGATTTGTACAGTTTCCACATATTGTCTTTCTCTTTTATCTTTATCTTTAAATCATATGTGAACCATTTCTTTTTATTGACTTTTAAAGGAACCACCTTCGTTGGTGCTAGTTTGTCAAATACATTAAAAATTGTACTTATTAATGTGTCAGCTTTCTTATTGAAATTGTCATATGTACTTATGATAGTATCTGGTATTTGAATACTGGTTGTACTATTTTTTGAGTTCACTTCATTGCACTTGTTACGAGCCAGGCTTCGCGAGTCCTAAAATATGCTCTAAGATCGTTAAACCTTACTATGGCTCGCCGGATACACCTCGAGCGGTAAAGATGTATCCTCGTGGGATCTTTTGTTATTCTTTTCCTTGTTATGCTTATTTGAAACAAGGTTGACCAAAAAGGAATTCAGTAATGATGACACAAATGGTTTCTTAATGAAAACTAGAATAATGTAATATATTCTGAATAGTAAATAATACAAACACAAAATATACAATGAGAGTTTCTGTGGTTTTGAGATGTTGTTACAAAATTATATGAGTTCGTTTTACGTTACGATTTGAACGGGGGAAAACTAACGAAAGAACTGTGACTTGCCTAACGATCGCGATGAGACACGATGTACGTACGGTAATTGTAACTGCTTCGAAGGAGACTAGTGCTCGATCTACTACGGTGTTCTTCGCTGGTCCGATTGACAGAGCTACGCCGTCGATGAGAGTTCGGAACTGATTCCCCCGCTTTCCACTAGAATTTAGGGCTTAAATACCCGAAAAACCGAGTGAAAAGGGGGTATGGTGGGAGTATAGGCGCCAAGCGTCTGACTATGCTTGAGGTCTAAAAATGTATGAGATGCACTAAGTGCACAGCTGCAGAATTCGTTAAGGGCACGCTGTGATGATCCCTAACTAGGAATGTGTTTTTAAGGGCTTGAGATAAGACGGAACGAAAGAGTCGAAGTCACAGTTTTAAGTCTCGAAAAATACGCATGGGAAAGCTATGTGGGAGACTAGCGAGTTTAAAATTATTGGATCCACGTGTAAAAAGGCTAAGAAAAGTAGTCCGATGAGGATGAATATGTAACACACTCGTCCCTCAACTTATTTATAAATATGGTGTCATTAAAGGTTGTAAATATCCTAGTCAGTTTACTGGCTTTCTCAGTCTTGTCATTCTCATAAAAAATAATTGACATCCATGCATGGTCAGATATTCTAGGCATATTATAGACCTTACAATTAAGATGAATATTTGAAAAAATCAAATCTATCATAGTTTTGCACTGTGGCGTTATTCTTGTTGGTTCCTTTATTAACTGTTTCATTTCCTCGTATCAAAAACAGATTTATCAGTTTGCCCTCATAGTAACTGCGTTTCAATATATCAATATTAAAATCGCCCATCACTATGAGATTGTCACCATTTAATAGTTTGTCACACTCATTTTCTAAGAATTTTATGAATATCGCATCTGATGCATTTGGGGAATGATAGACAATCAATAAATTACCTTTATACTGGATGCTATTTATATAGACTATAATGCACCAGTAATTTCCGTCTAGCTTCATAGTACGTTTCAGTTTATATTTTACCGTCCTTCGAATGTATAATATTACACCACCTGTAAGTCTGTTTTGAGAATCACACCTTATGCTATCAAATCCGTCTATATTAATTTCGTCATCGCTAATGTCAGAGTCTAATCTAGCTTCAATGCATGCAAGAATGTCAGTATTTATTTCGTTTCGCAGGTATTCTTCTATCTCGTCCATTTTACTGTATAAACTTTGTACATTTAAACATGTTATTATTCTATTGGTTTTACTGTTGGTGTTCTTTAATTGCTACTTAGTGCTGTTGATTTTATTTAATATTCTTATGTAGCTCGGGCAGTTCCAATCTGTTGCAACATGTTCTTCATTTACATTTGTTAAATTAAATTTAAACTTGCACAGTTTACACATTTTTTAACTTTGTCATGATTTGGGCATTCTGAGCTATCATGCTTTTCAGCACAATTTTTACAAGCTTTTTCTTTTTTACAGGTTTTATGCGTGTGACCATATCCCCAGCAATTATAACATCTGCGAATATTTACTGCATCAAATATTTTGCATTTCTGCCACCCAATATATATATTGCCTCTTTCCAATATTTCTTTATGGCTTTTACTGCTCATCTCTGTTATCATAGTCCAGGGTTTGTTTTTGTCATTTATTGTATTAAATGTAATTCTTTTTATTATTTTTAAATTGCAATCGTTCTGAAGTGTTTCATTTTGTGTTTTAATATGCCTATTATTTCGGTATCTGTTTTGTGAACTTGGTCTTGAGCTATTCCTACGATTTTGAGCCTGCTTTGCTTATTATTTAGGGGTTCCATTATCTGTATTTGGTGTCCTAGTTTATCTTGTAATACAGCCTTTAAGCTGTTTCTGCTATCATTCCTATCGCACCTAATAACTACTGTGCCTTGTTTGTTTGATGTCAATGAACTAATCCCTATATTTAACTTAGTTGGGTCAATATTTTCTTTGATTTCTTTCTCTAAATTTATATTATTCCTACCTTCCGTTGCTTTTACTATTACCGGAGCACTATGTTTATTAACCACGTCAGAAAATGATTTCTCTACCTTACTTGCGGTCTTATTTTTAATTTGTCTTATTTCCTCTTTCAGGTCCTTAATTTCCTTTAGTAATTCCTTTGTTTTTTCATCTAGCAGTCTTTCAAAGAAGGCTTTTAAGCTTTGAATATGTGGACCTATACTGTCTATATCATTTTCTAATTCATCTAACATTTCTTCTTGCTTTCGTTTCTTCCCTTTCCTAACTTCTTTGCTATTCTTAGTCTTACTTTTAAGGCATCCGAGTACTTCACCTGTTTCATCTTCATTTTCATAGACTATTCTATCCTTCTTGCAGGACAGGTGATACGGACGGCTACATACATAGCACTTTGAATCTTCGTAAACCAGCCTTTGGCAGTGTCCGCATTTGTTGTTCTTAAACGTGCTCATCTTTTCTGCAGTTTTTGGTGCCTCTTGATCATAAGCGGAGAACCCTTTCTGCGATCTTCGTGTTGACAGTTCGTAGTCAGCTGTTCGGGTTTAAAGCTTGCTTTCCCACACCACTTTCAGGCCACTTATATGCACAATATTAAATCGTGCGCGCAAGTAAATAAGAAAGTAGCTATAGGAAGGCTATCTGCAACATATATTGCTCGCACGTGCTTTATTAGCTCGGTGTATCAAGTCCAGAGTTATAGGTTATTAATCCTGTCAGTTATTAAATTGGAGTTTTCTCCCTGCTCACTCTACTGCTTACTTTCATACATATATAATTCGGTAGGACAGTTAAAACTGATCCACGTCAATTTAAAGCCAGTATGCAACTGGTTGTCATTTTATAATAAATTTGATATGTTCCAGGAGCACTGGTTGCGTATGCTGGATACTTACAGAGAGAGAGAGAGAGAGAGAGAGAGAGAGAGAGAGAGAGGGGGGAAGGGAGGGAGGGAGGGAGGGAGAGAGAGAGGGAGAGAGGGAGGGAGAGGGAGAGATTAGATTAGATTAGATTAGATTAGATTAGATTTCCGTATATTTAGCCTTCACGGCTAGTCTTATGTACATGTACATTATTACTTATGTGCTAATATTGTCTCTCCATTTATTTGTTCATGAATTTCAAAGCTATTACTAAAACGCACAACTATTTATATTAACTTCATCCATTGAACTAAAACGCGGTAGCGCTGGAGTTCACGTAATCTATATAGTTTTCAGTTCTATGCCTATCTTATTCTAGTTACATTTGGCTCGTCATATATCGCTTGCTCTAAGGTACGCACTTAGCTTTCTCTTGAATACGTTTACGCTGGTTGAATCTTTCACATGATTAGGGAGTTGATTAAATTGTCTAAATCCTTCGTAGAACAGACTTTTCTGAGATTTAGTTGTTTTCCTTTTATCAATAATTATGTTTCCACTCTGCCTTGTGTTGTACTTTGAGTGCTTTGCTACATATTCTATCCTGCTACAGATTTCGGGAGCTATTTGGTTGTTTACCATCTTAAAGATAAGCAATAATATATTTCTCATAATACGCTTTTTTACGGTCATAAAATTTAATACATTTCGCATTTCAGCTGTGGATGTGTAGATGTCGCAGTGCAGAATTATTCGCATAGCTCTGTTTTGTAGGACTTGCAGTTTGTTAACCTCACTCTGACTAGCATATATAAGGATTGATGAACAGTATTCCATAATGGGTGATATCATTGTTTTATGGATGTGGCACCTTGTAAGTATACCGACATGTCTCCCAACTCTATTTAATAATTCAAGCTTAGATCCTACTTTGCCTTCAAGATACTCTATATGCTTTTTGAATGTTAAGTGTTGGTCAATGTAAACACCTAAGTATTTCAACTCACTTTTTCTTTGTAACTCAGTTTCTCTATAGTATATATTTAGATTTCTATGCATGGGCATTTTGTCACTTCGGATAATCATATAGTAAGTTTTAGATTCATTTAGCAACATATAGTTTTCATGCATCCATCTATCTAACTTTACCATTATGTCATTCAGCTTCGACTCTATATTATCTATGCTTTTATCAGCTACGTAAAGCACTGTATCATCTGCAAACATTCGTATATTGCAATCATGTTTAAGATAATTATTGAGGTCATTTATATATAGATTAAATAGTATAGGTCCAAGCACCGACCCTTGTGGTACACCCCACTTTATCTCATACTCATCTGATATGCTATCCTTTATGAGGGTTCTCTGTTTTCTATTTCTAACATAAGATTCAAACCATTTAATAGCCTTATTTCGAATGCCATACAGATACAGTTTTTTAAGTAGCAGATCTTGGTTAACAGTTTCAAATGCTTTTCTGTAATCTATGAATAACACTCCTATGTAAAATCTATTACTCATGTCTATCACCCATTCATCTAACGTGAGTTGAAGAGCAATTTCGCATGAGTATCCTTTTCTAAAGCCTGCTTGAGCCTTATTTATAATCTCATTTTGCTCGATATACTTCTCTAGTTGCTCTTTTACTATCAATTCTAGGACTTTCTCATAGACCGGTAATTGATTTATTGGACGTAAATCTGAAGCCTTGTTTGAATTACTAACTTTTTTAGCTGGAGTTATAATTGAGGTTTTCCATTTTTCAGGAAAAGAACCCAAGCGCAGCGATGAGTTCAACACCTCAAGAAAAGCTTTACCAATTGATTCACATACCTTTGATAGAATATTAGCATTTATTCCATCAATACAGCCTTTATTTTTGTCCAATCCATTTATGATTTCATTTAGCTTTAATATCGTTATTTCATCAAATTTATTCAATGTTTGTTCATTTTTTAGATCTTGTATACTGTATGTATCTATACTACTACGCGTGTCATTCTTTCCGTTTTTTATAATGGTTTCTACATTCTCTAAAAAGAATAGATTCATTTTGTTTGCTAGTTCTTTCATGTCAGTTATTCTCCTTTTATCGTTATCAAATACAATATGATCAAGATCTGTCTCAATCGTTTTATTTTTACCTATTAATTTTCTTATCATCTTTGCCATGTCCTTAGGATTATTTTTTATTCGTTCTATTTCATACTCATAGTATGATTTCTTAAGTTTGACTAGAAGCTTTACTATATCATTTCTTAATCTTACATATTTACTCCAGTAGACCTTTTCGTTAGTTTCTTTAAATAGTTTATACATATTATCTCTTTCTTTTAATTTTATTTTTAGCTCTGGCGTGAACCATTTCTTATTTCCTGCTCTTATAGTGATTTCTTTCTTTGGTGCTAACTCGTCAAGTACACTAGCGATAGTGTCTATTAGAAAATTTGCCTTCTTATTAAAGTTGTCAAGTTGGTCTATGTTAGTCCTTGGAATAGAAGTTGTATCGTCTTCTTTAGACGTTATGTGTTTATACGAGTCATTTAATTTGCTTGCAAAGATAGTATCTTGGAAATTTGTAAATATCCTAACTACTTTTTTACTTTTCTTTGGTTTTATTTTCCTATTTGGTGTGAGTATAACTGATACCCACGCATGGTCCGATATTTTAATGTCGTTTCCTACTTTGCAAGTGAGTGGAATATTTGCAAAAGTTAGGTCAATCATAGTCTTACTCTGGGGCGTTATTCGCGTAGGTTCCTTTACTAGTTGTTCCATTCCCTTTGTCAGAAATATATTCCTTAATTTGCTCCCATAGTGACTGTGCTTTAACATATCAATATTAAAGTCACCCATCACTATAAGATTGTCACCTTTTAATAATTTATCACATTCACCCTCTAAGAAATTTAGGAACGTCACATCAGATGCATTTGGGGAATGGTAAATTACCATTAAGTTACCTCTGTAGAAAAGACTATTTATATTGATAGTTATACACCAGTAGTTTCCATCTAGTATTGTAATATTTTGCATTTTATATTCCACTGTCTTACGAATATATACTACAATGCCACCTGTGAGTCTACTATTAGAGTCAGATCGTACAGTGTCAAATCCATCAATATTGATTTCATCATTATTAATATTCGTACTTATTCTAGCTTCTGTACATGCTAGGATATCAGTCTCATTTTGATTTAGCAGGTATTCTTCTATCTCGTCCATTTTACCGTATAAACTTTGTACATTTAAACATGTTATTATTCTACTTTCTTTATTTTTAGTGTTCTTTGGTTGCTATTTATTTTTACTGATTTTGCTTAGTATTCTTATGTAACAAGGACAGTTTCTATCGGTAGCTGTATGCTCGTCATTCAGAGTTGTTAGATTAAACTTGATTTTACTATTTGAACAGTTTATGCATTTTTTAGGTTTTTCCAAGTTAGGGCATTTAGCACTATCGTGCTTTTCAGCACAATTTTTGCAGGTCTTATCGTTCTGACATGTTTTTTGGGTATGGCCATAGCCCCAGCAGTTATAGCATCTCCTAATGTTGGGTACATCATATACCTTACACCGCTGCCAGCCGAGATATATGACGCCAACCTTTAGTAGATTTTGGTAGCTATTTTTGTTCGTTTCTAAAATTAGTGTCCAAGGTCTATTTTTGTCCTTTGTTGAATCGAAAGTGACTCGTTTAACGATTTTCAGTGTGGTATCCTCGTTCAATATATTGTTCTGCACTTTAATCATATTTATAAGCTCGAAATCAGTTTTGTCTACTTCCTCTTGTGTTATCCCTATTATCTTTATTCTATTTGTCCTATTTTGTCCGGGTTCTACTATTTCGACCTGATCACCTAATTTATTTTTAATTTCTGATTCTAAGTTTCTCCTATTTTTGTCCTTGTCACATCTTATTATTACTGTACCTTTTTTGTTCGACTTCATTTCGCTAATGCCCATGTTAAGCTTTGCTAAGTCTACTTTATCTTTTATCTCTTTTTCTAGGCTGATACTGTGTTTTTCCCCAATAGGTTTTATTATTACTGGTATGTTTTCCTGGTCTGCTATTTCTGGGAGCTTTTGCTGGACAGTACTAATCTGCGGTTTGGCTTTTAGCGTCACAATTTCCTGTTTTAATAGAGTGATTTCGTTTTTTAAATCCTGTGTTTTCCGTTCTAGCAGTGTCTCAAAGAAGGTTTTTAGTTTGTCAAAATAGGGTCCTAGTCTATCTATACTTAAATCTAAGTCGTCTTCTTTCTCGTCCTTCTTTCTCTTTTTTGCTTTTCTAGTCTCAATTCCATTTGTGTTCTTTAAACATATAGTACATCCTATTTCTGCACCTGTACCATCCCTATTTTCATAAACTATTCTACTTGGTTTGCACCATTCGTGATAGGGCCGTTGACATGCCATACACATAGAATTTCCTTGGACTACATTCTTGCACTCACAGCACTTGTTGGAATTGCAGCTTCTTGTAGTGGTGCTCATGTTGGTAGCGTGTTGTATTTCAGCACAGCTGATCGCTTTCTAGGAGCTGTCAAGAGGTCCTTACGATGACAGCTACAGGTCAGAAATTTTGTCGTCGTCTCTTTGCAGGGTTTATAGTGTACATGTACACCAGATAAATAAATAAATGTAATTATTTATATATGTGGTCACATATATAGACCCGGCTTGAGACCGATTCTAGAACAGATTGAGACTCGCACGAGCAGTGTCAGTATAATTGGAACATAGTCAGCTTGAATCAGAGGTTAGATTCACAGGTCAATGATGAATTAGTAGCGTGTCTCTTCTCACTCTACAATTCTCTCGTGAGTTTTAGAAGAAATCACAGGGATTTCAGGGAGGATGGGAACCCACCGTAAGAAAGCGAACTTACGGTTGGAATAGAGTGATATATTGCTAAATACAATGATGAGCGATGAACACCACTGCTTACTCACCGAGAGAGAGAGAGAGAGGGGGGGGGGGGGGGGGAGAGGGAGAGAGGGGGGGGGGAGAGAGAGGGGGAGCGAGAGAGAGGGAGAGGGAGAGAGGGGGAGGGGGAGAGAGAGAGGGGGGGGGGGGAGAGGGGGAGCTCCCTCTCTCCCTCCCTCTCACCCTCTCTCCCTCCCTCCCTCCCTCCCTCCCTCTCTCTCTCTCTCTCTCTCTCTCTCTCTCTCTCTCTCTCTCTCTCTCTCTCTCTCTCCCTCTCCCTCTCCCTCTCCCTTTTTCTCGTCTTAATCTCTATTCTATCCCTTATTCCCCCACTTTTCATACCTCTACTTCGTCTACCTGGCTTGACCTCGGGCTTGTTGACGATTCTAGCAAGGTTGTTTCTTACACTCAAAGTAAAGAGCCTCACTGCTCTAATCATGACTTTATCTCACTAGAATACGCACTAACTTCACGTATTGCTCCTTTCAATGATCTTCGTCGGAGGTATGGTTCAATCGACCGTGATGCGCTACTCAATGATATCTCACAGCTTAGCTGTGCTCGTCTTACTACGAACGCTTGTGAGAGTAGCGTGGATCTGTTGGTTGACAACCTCAACACTGGCTTGCTCCAAGTTCTGAATGAGCATGCCCCTCTCCGACCCCTGCGTGTCAGACGGCCACCTGCTCCCTGGATCACTCCTGAGATTCGTCTCGAGATGCGTTCTCGCGACTCGCTCAGGAGATCCTATATCAGAACTGGAAATCCGGACTTGCGGGTACAATACAAAGCCTGTCGAAATAGAGTTCAAGCTCTTCTGGCGCGAGCTAGATCTGCTTTTCTCTTCGACAGGTTCTCTAGCCTTACTAACCCGAACGAAGTTTGGCGCGAGCTAAAATCGTTCGGTGTTCTTCCTCCCTCTCGTACTTCCGCTCCCACTCACTTGTCTCCGGACACTCTCAATACCTTCTTCCTTTCGGCTCACGCCTCTTCTCCTCCGGCCGTCCCCGCATGTTTGTCTCTGTCTAGCTGTCCTTCTGACGATACGTCTTTCTACTTCTCTCCTGTTACAGAGGAGAGTCTTGCTCGCGCTTTGCGCCTTACTAACTCGTCTATCTCGCCCTCGGATGAGCTGAGTGCGAGGTTTCTTTCTCTGTCTTTTCCGGCTATCTATCCTACTATTCTTCAAATCTTCAACTCTTCTCTTACTTTCTCTATCTTTCCTGACGCCTGGCGTCGCTCTTTCATTACCCCTATACCTAAAAAACCGAACGCCTCTGCACCTGCCGACTTTCGCCCTATTTCTATCCTTCCTGAGCTTTCTAAGATCCTTGAGAGGCTGGTCCTCACTGACATTCAGAGTTTTCTCGATAGCTCTGGGAAGTTGGACCCCTCGCAACATGGTTTTGTCAAAACCGCTCCACACAAACCGCTCTCTTGACACTCCTGGAGGACGTCCGTCTTGCTGCTGATCAGCGGATGGTCACAATCCTGGTGTGTCTTGACTTCTCTAAGGCCTTTGATACCGTAGACCACTCTCTTCTACTCTCCAAACTCTACTCTTTCAATCTCTCTCCTCCGGTCTTGCGGTGGATCTGGTCTTACCTCACTAATAGGGTGCAGGCAGTCAGAATCGGACGGTCTACCTCTCAATTCTCCCCGGTCCATTCGGGCGTGCCGCAAGGCTCCGTCCTTGGGCCGTTCCTCTTTTCTCTCTATATCCACGATCTTAATTCTTCTATCTTCTATCTTCTATTCCAAGGTGGTCAAATACGCGGATGATGTGCAATTGTACATCTCCGCGCCTTACAAAGATCTGGAAGACGCAATTACAAGGATCAATTCTGACCTTGCCAGCGTCTCTGCCTGGTCCACCATGAACTCTCTTAAGTTAAACGTTTCTAAGACGCAGTGCTTGATGTTGGGCTCTGCTCGTGCTCTTGGCCTGCAGCATGTTGCCGGTGCCCCTCTGGTTCAGATGGACGGTATACCCATCCCGTACGGCTCTCGGGTCGTCTCGCTGGGTCTGCACATATCGCCCACTCTTGACTGGGGGGATCACACTCGGCACATCTGCAGTAAGGTCTATGGTGTGCTTGCGGGGCTCCGGCGTCACAGTGCTGCGTTGCCGCGGGGCCTAAAGATCAAGCTCGTATCCTCCCTCATCCTGCCACACCTCGATTACTGTTGCCTGGCTTTACTGGGCATCAGTGTTGTCTTAGAAAGTAGGATACAGCGCGCGCTTAATGCATGTGTGCGGTACATCTTCAATGTACCTCGAGACTCGCACATCACGCCCTACTATCGGCGGCTCTGGGTGGTTGAAGGTACGGGAAAGGCGCCTACTTTGCCTGGGGATGAGTCTGTTTAAGGCCATTAAGGCCTCCTCTCCGTCTGTGCTGCGGGAACTCTTCGCGGTCCGGGCTGAGGGCTCTACGGGGTATCCCTCCCGACAAAGGGGAACCCTTCTGGTAGTGCCTACCCATCGCACTGTCTTCCGTGGGGCCTCGTACTCCGTACGTGGGCCCCAATTTTGGAACTCTCTCCCTGCCTATATCCGCGAGTGCGATAGGGAGCAGGCGTTCAAGACGGCTCTATCTAGTTACCTCCTGGGCTCCTACGCTTAGCTTTGTGACGTTTTCGGTGCCCCTTTTTAGTGTTTTTTAGTGTTTTTAGTTTCTAGTTTTTCTTTTTTAGTTCTCTTTTATTTAGTCTTCTTTAGTTTAAGTTTCTGTTTATGTAATGTCTATTTCTATGTATTTTTTATCTTTATCATTTTGCGCACTTTATTATTTTTGTATATATATGTTCTGAGAGGGTGACACTTTCCCTAGAACAATAAATTATCTTATCTTATCTTATCTTATCTTATCTTCTCTCTCTCTCTCTCTCTCTCTCTCTCTCTCTCTCTCTCTCTCTCTCTCTCTCTCTCTCTCTCTCTCTCTCTCTCTCTCTCTCTCTCTCTCTCTCTCTCTCTCTCTCTCTCTCTCTCTCTCTCTCTCTCTCTCTCTCTCTCTCTCTCTCCCTCCCTCTCCCTCTCTCCCTCTCCCCCTCTCCCTCTCCCTCTCCCTCTCCCTCTCCCTCTCCCTCTCCCTCTCCCTCTCCCTCTCCCTCTCCCTCTCCCTCTCTCGCTCTCCCTCTCCCTCTCCCTCTCTCGCTCTCCCTCTCCCTCTCTCGCTCTCCCTCTCCCTCTCTCGCTCTCCCTCTCCCTCCTCCCTCTCTCCCTCTCTCCCTCTCTCCCTCTCTCCCTCTCCCTCTCTCTCCCTCTCCCTCTCTCCCTCTCTCCCTCTCTCCCTCTCCCTCTCTCCCTCTCTCCCTCTCTCCCTCTCCCTCTCTCCCTCTCTCTCCCTCTCTCCCTCTCTCCCTCTCTCCCTCTCTCCCTCCCTCCCTCTCCCTCTCTCTCTCTCTCTCTCTCTCTCTCTCTCTCTCTCTCTCTCTCTCTCGAGTACCTACAGACACACTCTTTGTTGCTCCTGCCTTTAGACGAGATTTCTGCCTTTATCTGCCCTGTGGGGCCTGTTACAGGTACGCCTCGATTTCTCGATTCGGCCCGCCTCACTTTGGCCTATTAATCTCCATCGGCCTTCCTATAGCCGACGAGAAATCGCTATCTCTTTCTGTGGCCAAAACCTGACAGAATTTCTAACCCCATTTTCTCGGGACTGGATTTTCTGTTAAATCTTCTGGATTTTGAATTCCCTGACGGATTGCTGGTGCGCCCTCTTCCTGTTTCTACTGTCACGGCTGCCACCCACGCTTTTGTCTCCACGGCTGCCAACGCTCTTACTGGCCCAACCTCGCTATGGCTCCGGTACCAACCTGCTCCCACTGTTATAAGGGGGTCAAGTTGGGCGCTGAAGCTTGCTCCTCGTGCCAGGGGATGTTTCATCCAGGGTGCCTTAAGATCCACATGGACAGAAATTGTAAGGGGACTCCCTTCTCCTCCACCTCCCAGCCTTCTTCGTCTGGCGCCTCTCAGCTGCCTGCTACACTTGCATCTGCTGGCGCGCCTCCACCTGCTACGCCGATGCTGTCAGGAGTCGACTCTGCCGCCATCCTCACGTCCCTGACGTCTGCTATCCAAGGGCTGACGGACACCCTCACCGGCTTCATGGCGGAACAGCGTGCCCAGACAGAGAAGCTTAATGCCCGGCTCGACCACCTTGCTCACACCTCTGCACAGCATACTGAAAGGCTCACGAAGCTCGAGTCCCTTAATAAGCGGACTGGTGCTCTTGAAGTCACTGCGAACTCCAGTGCGACGCAGCTTGCTTCCCTCACGGCCTCTGTCAAGAAGCTCCAGGAGGACGTTGCGAAGGCATGTGATGCTCGGCATAACCTCTCTTCTTCTCCTGTCACTTCTGGTGTTGACACTGCGGCTTTACGTATTGCGCGTTTGGAGGTGGCAAATCGTGCAGGTGATTTACTAATCTCCGGCTATCCGGAGACCTCTGGTGAGGACCTTGTGTCCCACGTTTTGCGTGTCGCGCAGACGCTTGGTGCTCCGGTTAATACCTGCGACGTCATTTCTGCCTCGCGCATGCGCGGAACCCCCACGGTTGACAGGCCGCGTACCATACTTGCTCGTTTCATCTCATCTGGAGTGCGTAACTCTCTCCTTGCTGCCAAACGCACCAAACGGGACCTCCTTGCTAGCGAAGTTGATCCTTCTTTTCCGACTATGCGGATATATCTCAATGAGTATCTGCCACGAGAAGTCTCCTCGCTTCTGAAACGCTGCCGAGTGTTAGCCCGGGAGCGTGGTTTCGCCCGTGTGTGGCACCGGGATGGGAGCGTCTTCGTTAAGATGTCTCAAGCTGGCTCCCCGGTCAGGATAGACTCCGTGAATGACATTCCGTCGAAGCTCGCATGAGGTTTTCCTCCCCGGGCGTCGCCTCTCTCTTCCGCCGCCACCCCCACCACGCTGCGTATCGGGCATGTAAACGCCCAATCCCTAGTTGCGCATTTTAATATCTTCGTGTCCTTTCTCGCGTCCGACTGCTACGATATCGTAGCGGTATCGGAGACTTGGCTCTCCTCTACTATCACGGACACTCTATGCGCAGTGCCTGGGTACCTGCTACTCAGGTGCGACAGGGATGGCAGAATGGGTGGAGGCGTTTGCCTATACATTCGCGATTCTTTCTCTTCCGCTGTACTTGCGTCTTCCTCTTCTTCTCTAACTTCTGGTCCCGAATACCTATTCGCAGAGGTGGTAATTCCCTCTGCGGGCTCCCTTCTTGTTGGGGTTGTCTACCGGCCCCCACATGCTCCTCTTTCTCACTTCGAGCCCTTGTTTGCTGACATTGTCTCGGACTACCCTAACAAGGTGGTGCTTGGCGATTGGAATGCGGACATGGGTTCCTCTTCTTTCGACTCCGGCTACCTTGGAGACCTTTTTTCTCGTCTTAATCTCTATTCTATCCCTTATTCCCCCACTTTTCATACCTCTACTTCCTCTACCTGGCTTGACCTTGGGCTTGTTGACGATTCTAGCAAGGTTGTTTCTTACACTCAAAGTAAAGAGCCTCATTGCTCTAATCATGACTTCATCTCACTAGAATACGCACTAACTTCACGTATTGCTCCTTTCAATGACCTTCGTCGGAGGTATGGATCAATCGACCGTGATGCGCTACTCAATGATATCTCGCAGCTTAGCTGCGCTCGTCTTACTACGTACGCTTGTGAGAGTAGCGTGGATCTGTTGGTTGACAACCTCAACACTGGCTTGCTCCAAGTTTTGAATGAGCATGCCCCTCTTCGACCCCTGCGTGTTAGACGGCCACCTGCTCCCTGGATCACTCCTGAGATTCGTCTCGAGATGCGTTCTCGCGACTCGCTCAGGAGATCCTATATTAGAACTGGGAATCCGGACTTGCGGGTACAATATAGAGCCTGTCGTAATAGAGTTCAAGCTCTTCTGGCGCGAGCTAGATCTGCTTTTCTCTTCGACAGGTTCTCCAACCTTACTACCCCGAACGAAATTTGGCGCGAGCTAAAATCGTTCGGTGTTCTTCCTCCCTCTCGTACTTCCGCTCCCACTCACTTGTCTCCGGACACTCTCAATACCTTCTTCCTTTCGGCTCACGCCTCTTCTCCTCCGGCCGTCCCCGCATGTTTGTCTCTGTCTAGCTGTCCCTCTGACGATACGTCTTTCTATTTCTCCCCCGTTACAGAGGAGAGTCTTGCACGCGCTTTGCGCCTCACTAACTCGTCTATCTCGCCCTCGGATGAGCTGAGTGCGAGGTTTCTTTCTCTCTCTTTCCCTGCTATATACCCTGCTGTCTTGCAAATTTTTAACTCTTCTCTCACTTTCTCTATCTTTCCTGACGCCTGGCGTCGCTCTTTCATTACCCCTATACCTAAAAAACCGAACGCTTCTGTCCCTGCCGATTTTCGCCCGATTTCTATCCTTCCTGAGCTCTCTAAAATCCTTGAGAGGTTGGTTCTCACTGACATTCAGAGTTTCCTCGATAGCTCTGGGAAGTTGGACCCCTCGCAACATGGTTTTGTCAAAAACCGCTCCACACAAACCGCTCTCTTGACACTCCTGGAGGACGTCCGTCTTGCTGCTGATCAGCGGATGGTCACAATCCTGGTGTGTCTTGACTTCTCTAAGGCCTTTGACACCGTAGACCACTCTCTTCTACTCTCCAAACTCTACTCTTTCAATCTCTCTCTTCCGGTCTTGCGGTGGATCTGGTCTTATCTCACTAATAGGGTGCAGGCAGTCAGAATCGGACGGTCTACCTCTCAATTTTCCCCGGTCCATTCGGGCGTGCCGCAAGGCTCCGTCCTTGGGCCGTTCCTCTTTTCTCTCTATATCCATGATCTTAATTCTTCTATCTTCTATTCCAAGGTGGTCAAATACGCGGATGATGTGCAATTGTACATCTCCGCGCCTTACAAAGATCTGGAAGACGCAATTACAAGGATCAATTCTGACCTTGCCAGCGTCTCTGCCTGGTCCACCATGAACTCTCTTAAGTTAAATGTTTCTAAGACGCAGTGCTTGATGTTGGGCTCTGCTCGTGCCCTTGGCCTGCAGCATGTTGCCGGTGCCCCTCTGGTTCAGATGGACGGTATACCCATCCCGTACGGCTCTCGGGTCGTCTCGCTGGGTCTGCACATATCGCCCACTCTTGACTGGGGGGATCACACTCGGCACATCTGCAGTAAGGTCTATGGTGTGCTTGCGGGGCTCCGGCGTCACAGTGCTGCGTTGCCGCGGGGCCTTAAAATTAAGCTCATTTCCTCCCTCATTCTGCCACACCTCGATTACTGTTGCCTGGCTTTACTGGGCATCAGTGCGACTCTAGATACTAAGATCCAGCGTGCGCTAAACGCCTGTGTGCGGTTTATTTTTGGCGTTCCTCGCGACGCGCATATTACGCCATACTATCTGCGTCTGGGCTGGCTGAAGGTGCGGGAAAGACGCCTCCTTTTTCTGGGGCTTACTCTTTTCCGGGCTGTACAAGCCAAGACACCTGGCGTGCTGCGGGATCTTGTCTCTCTCAGAGTGGAGGGATCGGCGGCCTACCCCTCACGTCGAAGGGGTCCCCTCCTTATTGTGCCGGTCCATCGTACCGCGTTCTATGGGGCCTCGTACTCGGTGCGGGGCCCCCTTTTCTGGAACAGCCTCCCACCTAACATCCGGGAGGCTGACTCTGAGGGGGGTTTCAAGAGGGAACTTACGGCTCTCCTACTATCGTCTTATATGGTGTCTTAATTTTTCTTCTTTCTTTATGTTAACCTTTATTTTTATTTTTATTCTTGATTTTTCCTTGTTAGTGCTTACTTACCTATTGCGTGTTTTTAGTTTTAGCTTTAGTTTTAGTTTTAGCCTTAGGTTTTTTTTGCTTTTATTAGCGTGCTTTTGTATTTTCTTTCTACCTGTTCTTCACTACCACACTTGTTGTATCACTGTTTTTGTTCTTAGAGGGCTATTTGCGAGCCCTAGAACATAATAAATTATCTATCTATCTATCTATCTCTCCCCCTCCGTCGCCTTACCTCTGTGGCTCTGGCTTGGCTTTCCCGGCTACGGCTCCCGGCTACATTTCTTGCTCTTCGGACTTTCGGAGTTCGGCTCTTTGGGACTTTCAGTCAATATCGATTCCGATTCTACTACATTTCATATCTTACGCATTACATTTCCTCATTAGCTGTGAGGCACATTCTGCAAGCGTAAGACATTAACAAACTGTCAGGAGCTGCATATTATGTATTTCCGTCAAGCGCTACGGATTAATTATCACGGCCGAACTCGTAGCGCATTGTAGAATTGTAAAACTTCATTGCATCGCGCGATACGGCGATTTCATGCGCCGTTGCTCACTGTTGCTGGGCCCGCTAGGGTTTGCGGGGGGGGGGGGGGGGGGGGGGGGGCTGGTGCCAGCCCACCTCCCTCAAGCTTTTCGCGCTCAGTAATCGGGAATGCCATTAGTACCCGGAACAAGCTCTTTGTTTCCGTCTTAGGCCTTTTTTTTACGTGGGGAAATCCTCGTGGACCCCCCGCCACCCTGGTGGGGGCGGAGGGGGAGCGCCGGACTCCTACCGGCCAAAACCCCACGGTGGCCATCCTTCGCGCATAATGGGGCGACACCGGGAACTCTAAGCGAACACTACCGGTGCCGCCCCACGCCCGCCGCCTTCTGGGGGCACTTCAAGTGGAGGGGGGGGGGGCATCGCCCCTCTCGCTCGCGCGAAAGAGGGAGGCGCCCCCTCCGAGCCCGGGAGGGCACGGCTCGACCCGCTCCTTCACTGACCGTGAAGGAGGAACGAACCGCGCCTTTCTGCCGCCACACGATCCCTTGCCACGCACCCGGCCCGTCAGCGGGTTGCGGTCCGCCGACGACGGGACCGGGGCGTTACTCTTACTGCGGGGGGACTAGATCCCCCGCGCGGCGCGGCGGCGAGGACGGGCCCTCTCCAGGCGGGAAGGGTCCGTCCACTCTCGCCGCCGCTTCGCCTCCTCCTTGTGGAGGAGCACTTCCTCACAATAGGTGAGACAGGCCCTCCACGCCCCTCTCGCTGCCGAGGATCTCCCTGACAATCCTCGGCAGCGAGAGATCACCTCCAACATATCGGACCAGGAGACGGTGCTGGTCCCTCCAGGCTGGACAATCCTGGAGGGTGTTGTTTCCGTCTTAGGCCTGCTTTCGAGTTATTTTAATCTGGGTGATCGCATTGGGGACTGTTGCAGTCAATGGGGGTTGTAAAAAGGGTTCGCGTGAAATGCGATCACCAAACTTGAAACAACGCATAATCGAACCTAGGAGACAAAGAAAGAGCTTGGTCCCAGTGTCCCGGAGTCCCTAAGTGAACCAAGCCTGAATCTGAAGGTAGCCGGCGTCCAGCGCTCGACGGCCGCCCGGCCGGGCCGAATAACTGCGAGCACCGGTGCATGAAATCCGAACCATGCGGTGCAATAAAGTTTTACAATCTTTCCCGTTCGCACTGTAAGTCCAGTCGCGAAACTTAATCCGCACTATCTTGCATCTTGTGTCGAAGAATACAAAAATTTGTCGGTTCGCCTGAGGATGACAGCAAATTTTACCATACTTGCGCCGCGCCCCGCTCCTGTAGTCCCGCGGGACATTTCTAATTACTGGTATTGACTAAACGTTGAAGACAATTTGTTAATGCACTTTTTCGTACTCCACTGTTCTATAATGCATCGTAGCGTGTCACGCTTGCGACTCACGAGGAGATTTGAGGTGTTAAGATGAATTAAAGATGTTGAATGTAAGACGTTCCCGGCTTTTCGAATTGGCAAAAGAGTCTTGAGATGAGAGAGACAATCGGGAAACGGAAAAGCCGAAGCAGAACAGAGATACGCCGCCTGCCGGCAGTATGTACCTGCCTCGGGCAGATAGTTAGTAGGCTGCGATAGAATCCCGTCGTGCGTACACGCTTGGCAATGGAATGCTAATTCCCGGAAATTGACACTCTGTTGTAGGAAATAAAATCGTAATTCAGGAGATACGAGGGCTGCATCTTGGAAGACTAATCGTTGCAGAGTATTTCACGATATCCTGAGCAAAATATATCTTGAATCTTTTAAACCTCGGCACTCCGACAAACACTCATAACTTATCCTGTTTTGTAGGAAGTAGAAAAATGTCGGATACAGAGAAATTATAGCCTGCGTGCCTGTAACTTTATGCACTGCAGAGTTGCAAACTGTAGAGAATGACGATAACCTTGCAAGCTCATGTAACAACGTATCCCGCGTCATGAGTTCCAAGTCTGTCTTGCCGTCGTAATGTAAATGCTGCAATGTTATGATACTAGAATGTACAGTGGAACTGTGCAGTCTGAGCCAAGTGAAATCGTTATGTAGATTTAGTTTCCTTCAGATTTAGATTAGATTGAGCCCCAGCTGTTCAGTTAATTTGCAGTTCCTATACTTATAACTTATAACAACTCCAAATGATTGATTCTTATACTTAGAATGGAAAACAACTTGTTCGCTTATCATGGGCACAAAGCCTGTATTTGTTCGCCACACTCGAGTGATTGTAGGGCTAAGAATTATTGAATTATTAGAAATGTCTTCGCGTGATCGACAGATTTTCCGGGCATGTTCAAAATTAATACAGGTCCTCCTCTCGACGTGTAGAATACTTGGTATAAATATAACTTCAATCGGGTCAGTGATTCCTTGGTTATCATATTCATAGGGCGGAGGTCTCAATCGTATAGTCGTCGTATCGCTTCGAGCTTTGACAATTGATTGTCGCGTTCCAAGGATTTACTTCAGTTTGTCAGAATTCATAATGCAGACGCGCAGCTTTGTTGCCACTCGATTGTAGAGTGAGAATTTTGTCTCACGCAACGCATGGTGAGAAAGTTCACTTCTCGAGGCCTGCGCATTGTGCGGAAAGTAGCTGATTCTCGCACTCTAATCTATATTCACTCTGTTACTTGCACGTGTGCTGAAGGTAGCATTTTATTTCATTCTATCGATCGCTAGACCGCACTAGTGCGGAAAGTAAATTATTACCGCACTAGTGCGGTAATGAGAAACAAATGATTAACGGTAATGTGTTACATTTTCTGCCAAATTCAGAGACGTATGTCAATCTGTCGATCTAGCCAACAATACATATCATACTTCCTTTTTTACCGACTTCGAAAAGGAGGAGGTACTCAATTTGATCGCTATATTTTTTGAATGTTTGTCCGGCGAGAACTCTGAGATGGGTGGACCGGCCGGGATGAAACCTTGTCTATCTTATAGAGGATGCTCAGAGCTTGGTCCCAATATAAATTTTGTCGAAATTGTTTAACGTTAACCATTGTTGTTGCTAAAACTCGAATTTTTAGTGGCTTATAAGTATCTACTAAAATTTCGTTTGTCCGGCGATATCTCTGCGATGAATGGACTGATCGGGATGAAACCTTTTATATCTTATAGAGGATGCTCGCACTTTGGCCCCAATATAAATGTGTCCGAAAGTGTTTAACATTAACAACTGTTATTGCATAAACACCGAACTTTCCATTGACGATTGGTAACTTATAAGGGTAGTTCTCGCGGTACACCCTCTTGCATAAATTTCGGAATGTACAAGCTTTTGTTTCTTCAACAAATTCGGCTACATTTCTTCGTCTATAACTGTTACACCAGTGCAACGATGAAATTCAAAATGAAATCGACCACGAACCATCAATTTATTGATTTCCTATACTAGAAGCATTAAATAAAAAAAATATATTTAAAAAAAATGTGACCCACTTCGAAAACTGAGAGTTCCAGAGAGCTGAAAACTAAAAGAGCTGAAAAGTAAAAAACAAGCAACACAAAAAATGCCCTGAGAAGTAAAAAATAACTTCTTGTTGTCATGGATACAGAAATTTGCATTAAGCCTAAATATTCTGCAACTTTTCGGAGGCGGCGCAAATATAAGTAAAATATTACAAAAGTCACGAAATCCTCACACTCAAATCTGGAAATACTCGTGGTCTGTATGTACATATTGTTACGCGTCGCGGTCGCGGAACGCGTACGAGGCATTGATGAATAGAGAAACTGATTATCGAGTTGGGAAGAAGCGTATATTTCGGAGCTTTATACAGGACGTCTATTAGAGGCAGGATCCAGCGTTAGACTGACTGAAGTAGTTCGCTATTATACAGATGAAGAGCGTCAGTCGTTAAGGACACTCTTCACAGGCTCAAGTCAGTGATGTCGATCGTATGGTACAAATGGGGTAGCAGGGGAGCCAGGCTCGTAACACTACCCCCCTCCGTGAAAAAAGAGCGTTCGTCCTCGAACGCGCATGGCCCCTTCTTTGTGTATCTCTGGTGGATTAGGAATTAGATGGGAGTAGCGGTCTAATCCAACCAGACATCGTCTCAGCATTTGCTCGTGGTCCAGGGAAAACCGCTTCAAAAACCTTGGACGAGACGGTCATGGTTCAGGAAGAAGATGGGTAGTTGTTTCTTTTGGAATCACGTAGTTGCATCAGTGTTCGAACTTGAGGCTGGTGTGGCTGCAGTTGAAGGTCCCGACTTTGGCCAATGGAGATATCAAAAAAAGGGGGAAGGGTAGGTGGGAACTCCTCCGAAGGGTCTCATTCCAAATGACTTGGATACCTCGAAATGGGATAAATTGTGCCAATAAATAGTTCACGGAGAAAAGTGGGAAAAATTATTTAGACTTGATCGAGAAATCTATAAAATGAGACCGACTAATCCAAAGATCAGAATCACGCACACATGAATCTCAAACATTCTGCTCAACACCGACGAGACTTAGCCCGGCCACGCCTAGGCTGTTCCCCTCTTTCTCCATTTTGACCGCTCATCCCCATAGGCCAGACCTCCAAGAATATTCTTAAGAGGACTGAACAACTATGAGTTGACGGATGGAGCAGTTGAACAACTCCTGTGCATTCCCACACCCACCACTTTCTCTCACCACGGAGATTGTACAGGAGTGACATTTATACAGATTTAACATTCATTCCCATGAGTACGACCGTGGTACTTGGCTAACCGGCTTATATGTACTACGCGAAATTTGTTCTTTGGCGAGCGCCGAATTCTATAAATTACATCATTAATTTTATTCGCTACAATGTACGGACCTTCCCAGTTACATTGTAGTTTTGGGCATTTTCCTTTCACTCGTCTGGGTTGGAATAACCAGACCGCGTCGCCAGCGGCAAATTTAACCGAGGATCCTAAACTGTCGTATTTAATTTTCAGAGATTGCGAGGCCTTAGTCATTCTTTCCCTAGTAATCCGGTGGACGACTTTAAGTTTATCTTGTAAAATTTTACTATAACCAGAAATTGAAAAGTTTTCGATTCCGGGGGCGGTGCCTCTACATAAATCCAAAGGTACTCTCAGTTCTCTTCCAAAAAGTAATTTTGCGGGAGTTTGTTTAGTAATTTCGTGTTCTGATGATCTATAAGCTAACAAAAATAACGGGACCCAGTCATCCCAATCTTTCTGATTTGAGGCAACAAATAAAGACAAATATTGAGCAATAGTTCGATTTAGTCTCTCTACCAAGCCATCCGACTGGGGGTGAAGAGGTGTGGTTCTGGTTTTCTCAATGCCTAAAATCTTTAAAACTTCCTTAAACAATCTCGATTCAAAAGAGCGGCCTTGATCGGAATGAATTTCAATGGGTAAACCGTGTTTACTAAAAACATGAGAAATAAGGGCTTTGGCGATTCTGTCAGACTTGCAATCGGGTAAGGGAATAACCTCTGGCCATTTTGTAAAATAGTCCGCGACAACTAACAAAAATCTGTTTCCGGAGTAAGTCTTTGGAAGAGGACCGAGAATATCAATTCCGATTCTATCGAATGGTGCTCCAGAATTGAAGATTTGCAGAATGCCTCTATTTTTCTCCGTGGGGCCTTTCTTTGCTATACACGTATCGCAGGAGCGGCACCATTCCTCGACATCTTGTTTACATTTTGCCCAGTAAAACGATCTTCGTAATCGGGATAGGGTTTTGTTGATTCCGAAGTGTCCAGAAGAAGGTGAATCGTGAGATAAACGTAGAATTTCTTCGATCTTTTTTTCGGGTACAATTAACTGGTGTACATTTTTGGTTTTGTCGACAGATTCCCATTTCTTGAACAATACACCGTTTTCGACTAGGAGTGAGTCCCAAATTGAGCAATAAAATCTGGAGCGAGGGCCTAGCGCAGAAATTTCTTCTTTTGAGAGACGTCTATCGGTAGTTTTGGCATTCAGAATAGGGTTTATTTCCGGATCCGCGAGTTGGAAATCGCGCCAAAGTTGATAGTCATTTGAAAAGTCAATTCTTCTAACGTTATTCGGAATTTTGTCACAAAATTTACAATCTAGACAAGGGATTCTAGATAACCCATCAGCATTCGCGTGGGATCGACCACTGCGATGTACAATGACAAAATCATATTGTTGGAGAAACTCAATCCAACGCGCAATCTGACCTTCCGGGGCCTTAAATGAAAGAAGCCATCTTAATGCTGAATGATCTGTTCGAATGAGGAATTTTGCACCATAAAGATAATGATGAAAATGTTGGGCCGCTTTAACAATAGCTAATAGTTCCCGTCTGGTGACACAATAATTTCGTTCGGTATTTGAAAGAGTTTTGCTGAAGTAAGCTATAGCCCTCTCGACTCCGTTCTGCTCTTGCGAAAGAACAGCACCTAAGCCTACACCTGAAGCATCGGTATCCAGAATAAAAGGGAAATTTGGTAGAGGTAGGGCGAGGATGGGGGGACTTATAAGTCTCTTTTTAAGTTCTTCAAAAGCAGTTTGGCAAGCCTCGGTCCAAACGAAGATAGCGGAATGTGATTGAAGCTGATTTAACGGTTGGGCGATCTCTGAAAAATTCCGTACAAATCTTCTATAGTAAGAGCACAAACCCAAGAAGCTCTTTAGTTCGGTGATATTCTTTGGGACCGGACAATCTCGAATGGATGAAACTTTAGCAGGGTTGGTCTTGATTCCTGCTTCTGACACGATGTGTCCCAAATATAAAACTTCTTTGCCGAAGAACGTGCATTTCTTCGGACTCATTAATAATTTAGCCTTCCTGAGACGGTCAAATACCAATTGTAAATTTTGTAATTCTTCATCGAATGTTCTCCCATAAATAATCACGTCGTCCAAGTACACCAGACAGTTCTTCCACAGCAGGCCACGCAAAACTGTTTCCATTAGACGCTCGAAAGTGGCTGGCGCATTGCAAAGTCCAAAAGGCATGACCCGAAACTGCCACAGTCCTCCACCGACTGAAAACGCAGTCTTTTCGCGGTCCTCTTCGGCTACTAAAACTTGCCAGTACCCACTTTGTAAATCAACTGTCGAAAACCAACGTGACCCTGCAACAGCGTCTAATGTGTCCTCAATGCGTGGTAAAGGGTATGAATCCTTTTTCGTTATGTTGTTCAACCGTCGATAGTCGACGCAGAAACGTGTTGAACCATCTTTCTTGGTGACCAAAACTACAGGAGATGACCAAGGGCCTGATGATTCCTCAATAACCCCTTGTCTTAACATGGACTCGATCAATTTTTCTACTTCTTCTCTGCGGTGCAACGGTAAACGACGCGGCGTTAATTTAAAAGGAGGGTGTTCTCCCGTATCAATTTTGTGTTGGATAATGTCGCACGCACCGATCTGTTCCGAATTTCTGGCGAACACGTCTTCATATTCAATCATTAAATTCTTAAATCGTTCTCGTTCTTTATCGTTCAAATGAGAAGTGCTTCGGTTAAATAAGTCTGATAGAAATTCTGGTAGAACGCGTACGACTCGTTCCGAACAAACCATTTTTGGGTCAGTAAAAAATTCTTCAGAAACCGACGTTGGTTCTGGTGTCATAACGATTTCAGTGTTATTTGTGAGTTCTAATACCCGACGAGGTAAGTTCAACGACACAACGAATTTAGATAATAAATCTAACCCGACAATACACGGGTCTGGCATCCTCGTTAAGAACACGTCATGTTCTATGCTTATATTGTTTATCTCAAAAAGGCAAGTCTTTCTCCCCGCAATCGAATTCGCCAGACTTGATCCATCTACCGAGTGTAAATTGGCATCAAGGGCTCCAGATACGCGATCTGGACGACCATGAAGCGACTGATCATACCGCAATAGAGATACAGCAGAACCGGTATCTATTAACATTTTCGTCGGCTTGTGGTCCACGGAACCACTGACATATAATCCTGAAATTCTCAATCTTCTCGAGTTTTCCGAGTTTTCCGATTCGCAACAGATCTTACACAGTATATTAGCATTATGAGTTTTCTCAACATCAACAAGTGAGACTAAGTGTGGTCCCAAAACATTAAACATTTCAATACTAAGTAAGGTGGCTAACTGCACAACAACAAAGTCATGAATAATAACTGAAGAAATATTCTGGAATATTAAATTATTCAACGAAACAGATGGTGTACGGCTAACCGTACGAACACAGGTTTTATCTACAGTGGGTATCTACTGGGTTTGAAAATTTGGATTTTGATTTCCCGCCGTCCGGGGCGTTTGACCGGATCTACAGTCGCGTTGGATGTGTCCTGTCTTTCCACACTTAAAACAGGTAATAGGACCGCGCGATGGTGGGGCGTTCTGGCCGACATTATTCCGGGAGTTTTTATATGGGGTAAAATTTCGTGTTGGGTTGTGACCTCGTATTTCAGAGTTGTCGCGACGGAAAGAGCCATTGTTTGAACGATCTGAAGGAAGCGCCGTATTTTCGCCCCTAAAATTTCGTTCGATGTATTCAAATTCGATAGCCTTCATTACGGTTTCTTGGAATGAATTTAGACTCGAGCGATATAATTGTTTTTGTAATTCGATATCGTGGAGCGCGTTAATAAACCGAGTCATGGCCAAACGATCTTTAGCTTCGGCTGGTGTGTCCGGGAACGCGAAATGAACGAGGTCTCCGATCTCTGCGGCAAGTGATTGTATACTTTGTCCGAATTTCTGACGACAATTATAAAATTTAACACCATTCGAATTGGCAGATTGGAATTGTCCAAACCGGAATTCCAGCGCTGAAAACAAAGAATTGAAGTCGGCTCTCTGTGTTTCGTTCAACGTAGTAAGAACCGAAATAGCTGGGCCGTCCAATGAATTTAAGAGACTGGTAACTTTCGTGGTATTGTCCCAATTATTAATTTGGGCGATAGTCGTAAACCGCGCTTTAAATTCTGGCCAATACGAACCATTAAATTTGGGTAAATGTACATTGGAGTTTGAAATAATTGCGGAAGTGGAGGGTACTGAAACCAGGGTCGGGGCTAGGGGAAGTGTAGGAACAGAGGGGTTAGTGGGAGCGGTATTGATAGGTATTTGGGATATCTGCGGGGTACTTAAACGTTGTTCGAGGGCTTGAAAACGCGCCTCGTAGCGAGCCTCCAATCCTTGTAGCTCAGTCGAAACTTGAGCTGAAACGTCATGGCGCAGCAGTTCAATGGCAGCGCTGTTTCGTCCTTCGGATTGTCGGAGTTCCCGTTGGAGTTCGCCGAATAGTCCCCGCATCTCCTGCAGCAAGGTTGACTCCGCTGGTGGTAGCGAAGGCTGTTGGTCCCTGGACTGTCCCTCTGCTGTAGTCACGACGGATCGCTGGGTCTCTTCTTCAGACATTCGCGTGTCCATGTCGCTTCTTCTCGGGTTGTCGATTTCGGAGGAAGTGGAAGCAATCCCACTTCTGACACCAGTGTTACGCGTCGCGGTCGCGGAACGCGTACGAGGCATTGATGAATAGAGAAACTGATTATCGAGTTGGGAAGAAGCATATATTTCGGAGCTTTATACAGGACGTCTATTAGAGGCAGGATCCAGCGTTAGACTGACTGAAGTAGTTCGCTATTATACAGATGAAGAGCGTCAGTCGTTAAGGACACTCTTCACAGGCTCAAGTCAGTGATGTCGATCGTATGGTACAAATGGGGTAGCAGGGGAGCCAGGCTCGTAACAATATATATGTACAAATTGAAGGGGCGAAGTATACCCTATCGAATATGCTAATATTGTTAACATTAACTGGTCTGGTTGTTGCGCCCGAGCCCAAGGTTGGCTCCCGGAATGCACAAACTAAGCAGACCACTAAGTCCTATCCTTGAAAGGATGTTGCAATGTATAAAAGAAATAAGATACTAGTATAGCAATAAGCAAGCGAATAGCGACTAAATCACGTTTTGCGCATCAGCGCTGAGTCACATCGCCTGATCAGTGCTGATGCGACGCCCGCATCGAACAAAACTATTGCTCCAAGTCCCAATCGGGGACTCGCTCTCCAGATTTCGAACAGAACACATCAGTGCGTACCAGCGAGTTACTCTATACCTTCTTGTCAGTCTTTGGTTATATCCTATCAATAAACTCCACGTTTTTGGGTTTAATCCCGGTGGATTCTAATCCTTTAAAAGCTACGAGCCTGACTTCCTCCGATCCCGCTACCCGCTCTGTGTCGTCACCACACAGGGCACAGCATGGTATTCGACAATTCCGAATTATTCCGACATCTCATAGGTGTAGGTTAATCTAACAAATACGCATATACGTATAACAGACTGCAGCCAATAGAACTATCGTTACTCTCCTGTGTACCATTTTGTTTTCGTCAATCTTTAAAATCGTCCAGTGGTTGGACAGGTAGATATATAGGGATAGAGATAGATCGAAAGAGAGAGAGAGATTGAGAGGCGGGAGGAAGAGTACGAAAGCAAGAGTGAGAAAGCACGGGTAAGAAAGAAAATACGGATAAGCGCGGGTAAGACACATCAGTGTTGCGCCCGAGCCCAATGCCGGCTCCCGGAATGCGCAAACTTGCAAACTCTTCCTTCGAGAGAATGATGCAATGTCCAAAGGTAGTGCCCAACCATTATATCAGTACCGAGCGAGTCACTTCGCTGGATCAGCGCCTCGTGCCACGGCAACGCCCCTCTCGAACAAAACGATCGATCGATGTCCCGTTCGGGGAGTCGCTATCCAGACTTCAATCAGAATAGACCCGTGCGAACCAGCGAGTTACTTTGTACCTCTTGTCAGTTCTCTGGTTATACTTTATTCAATAAACGCCAAGTTTTTGGGTTTAATCCCGGTGGATTCCAATCCTTTAAGCTACCTGCTCTGCGCCGTCACCACGCAGGGCACAACATTAAATGGTGGCAGCGGTGTGGAATATACACCGTCGAAGTCAAATCGTGAGCCTGCCGAAAAGTGTAACGTGGTGTGATTGCCAGTGTTACCCCAATTCGACCTAGAAGTCAATCTCTGCTGAAGTAGAGACCGGCAGGACCACCCAAACCGGAGACGCGAACGAGCTCTTAGGAGACACTCGCACTCCACCAGACCGCCGCTCTCTTGTCCGAGACGGCTAGACGGCCTAGCTAACGGAAAAAGTATAACCAAACCTGACCGGACGTCGCCGACGTGCCATTGCTGATCCGAGGACCTTTGGCTGAGCGGAGACGACCACCGAGACACCGAGAAGGAACGCACCATCCACCTACGGACCGAAGACACCTGGTCCCCTGTACGAGCGATAAGGAGCTCCAGAACCCGACACGCCGACAACACCTTGTACAACAGAGGCGATAAGGAGATATCGCCACTTCGCCGACTCCAATTACGTCAACCGATACCCCACGACTACCAGCGGAGATCAACCAGCAGCATGCGCCTGCCAGTCATCCTGTGAGTAAACAGAAAACTCGAATCGCCGGAGCGACACCCGGAAGAAATATATTGTAAACCAGAATCTTCACACGGCCCTTGCATGCCTACGGAAGACCCACTTGCCCTCAGATACCTTCTTCTCAACCGAAGGTCATTCTGTAGATCACTAGAGTCTTTCTTTGATAAGAAGCTCATATTTAGTCCAGTAGATCCTATAAAAATAAAGGCGCGTCCTTCCCTAGACAAATCCGGCCATCAACGACGCCGCGTGCGAACACCCAAGCTAGACATTAGCACCGACACGTATCGCGCCGCCAGTTCGAGCGCCCAAACGACACCCGAGAGTATCGTCGTACCGTCGCAGCCCCGTTACCCTGTTAAAAGACACGACTTCAGTCTTGTAGGAGACGAACCCGCTACGTCATACTCAGGTCCTAGCGACTTCAATAAGCAGTCGATCCGAGGAGTCGTAACCGCGCTCGGGCTAATCGGAACTTTCGATGGAGAGACAGACTCCGACTTGCTCGCGTTTCTTAGCGATGTCGATTGCGCCCTGGAATGCGCACCCGAAAACGAGCAACCGCGACTCCTGCGACTCATCTTAAAAATCAAGATAAAAGGCAGAGCCTTGCGGGAACTGCAACACAAAACAATAGGTAGCTTCGCGGAATTAACCCGCCTACTCAAAACGCGATTCGCCGTCAAACGATCCTCCGACACCGTACAGACCGACTTTAGTAGTTGTAGACAGAGAGAAGGAGATAGCGTCTAGCATTTTGGATCTAGGATGGAAAGGCTACTAGCCGAAATGAAAGAACTGTCCATCGAAGACACCCTCGACGCGTCACACAGTGCAGCTATCGAGGACCTTCTAGAAAAACATACCTTACGCTACTTCACCCGAGGATTGAAAGATCACCTCAGACTAATAATCAGAACCCGTACTTTCGATAACCTACAATCGGCAATAGCAGCCGCCATCGAGGAAGAACGGATTCTAGGACTAGTGCCCCCTCGCCCTAACAACCCTTCGCGTTACCGCGAGAATACCCGCGATAGACAAACGCGCGATGCTCCGAAGTGCGGAAGATGCCACAAGATAGGCCACATCGCCAATAATTGCTACACCCGCTTAAGCTCGCTCCGTCCCTTTCCTGACCAAACCTCACACCGCCCTCATAATCCTCGAGCTTACCCCACTAACCGGGCAGTCCAACACGTAACCATAACATGCAGATACTGCAAAAAGCCCGGGCACACCCTTGAGGAATGCCGCGCACGCCAGCGAGCAAACGAAAGAAATCGGACATAGCGACCCCCGCGCGCACACAATGACTCACGAGAATATTACCGACAGCCTGAAACACGAGACACGTCGCGTGTCGCGCCTCGCCGTCCCGGCTCGGAAGGAAGGCCGGACGATGACACGAGAATCAGTTCATACCAGGTTAAGACGATAGCAGCTGAGCCCAAGTCACTACGTAACCTAGTAGAAATCGAAGCACCGGAATTGCTTAACGGAAAGGCCCTCATGCTCATAGACACCGGAGCCGAAATTAGTTTGCTGAAAGTCGGACGAGTCCTCGGCGATGTTCCCGCCGTGGAAGAAGTCGTAACCTTGCACGGTGTCGGACCAAGCGTCACCAAGACCTTGTGCAGCGCATACCTCACTATCCGAATAGGAAACAAACAAATCAGACACCTCTGCCGACTAGTACATGACGACCTACTCGGAGAACCACACGGACTCCTAGGTCTCGATTTTATCTCACGATACGGCACCGAGATCCGACCCGGCCAATTTCTCAACATCCTCGGGACACATCTCCCGATCATTAGCGGGGATCACGTAACTTTAAAAGCGCGAACAGAAACAGTAATCCTAGCACACACCGTTACCAGGGGCGAAGGAATCATAGAACGAGACATGATGAAACCCGGTATATTCATAGGCAATGTTCTCACCACAGGAACCGATAACAAATGCCTTATCAGTGTAATGAACACAAATCTCGAAGACTCTAAAATTAGAACACCAGTTGTAGAACTAAACCCTGTCGACCCGTGCGAGAACACTGACCCCCCTCGCGACACCGTAGACAGCAGAATCGCTTACTCCGTACAAGCCGTCAGCGGCACGGACCGAATGCAAACGCTGCGCAAAGAAATAGCGTTCGACAACCTACACGCCGAGGAAGAAAGGCGTCTAACCGACCTATGCGAACGATATAACGACATATTTTACCTAGAAGGCGATCAACTGGGATACACTAACAGGACTGAACACGCCGTACCTCTGATAGACAATACCACCCCTATTAACACTAGACCGCACAGACTTCCACAAACTCAAAAAACCGAAGTAGATACGCAAGTTAGAGAAATGGCTAGGGAAGGAATAGTCAGCGCCAGTTCCAGTCCGTGGAACTCGCCCTCACTCGTTGTCCCCAAAAAAACCGGCGCCACAGGCCGACCCAGATTTAGAGTCGTCGTCGATTTTCGAAAACTAAGCAGCGTCACCGCCGGAGATTCATACCCTCTACCAAATATTACGGACATCTTGGACCAATTAGGAGGAGCCAAATATTTTTCCACACTAGATTTAGCGTCAGGTTTCCACCAAATTCCCATGAAGACTGAGGACCGCGAAAAAACCGCATTCTCAACTCCATATGGACACTACGAGTATAATAGAATGCCCTTTGGACTGAAAAATGCTCCCGCAACCTTTCAAAGACTTATGAATTCAGTGCTAGCAGGACTACAAGGAATCAAATGCTTCGTTTACCTAGACGACATAGTAGTCTATGGATGTTCACTGCAAGAACACCAAGAACGTCTCGAATCTGTTTTCAAACGACTTCGCGAAAACGGATTAAAACTACAGCCCTCTAAATGTCACTTCTTACGCAAAGAAACAATATACCTAGGACACATCATTAGCAAAGAAGGAATACGACCGGACCCTTCAAAACTAGAGGCCGTAAAAAATTTCCCAATACCCCAAAAACCAAAGGACATACAATCCTTCTTAGGACTAGCTGGATATTATAGAAGGTTCATTGACAATTTCTCGGGAATAGCTAAACCCCTTACTCAACTCCTAAAAAAGAATCAAACATTTACATGGACATCACTCGAGCAAGAAGCGTTCGAAGTCCTGAAAGAAAAACTAACGTCACCACCTCTCCTACAATACCCGGACTTCACCAAACCCTTCGTGCTAACAACCGATGCCTCCGGAAAGGCAATCGGTGCCATACTATCCCAAGGTAAAATAGGTCAAGACCTACCAATAGCATACGCTAGCAGAATTCTTAATAAAGCAGAGCAAAATTATAGCACAACGGAAAGAGAACTCTTAGCTATAGTTTGGGGAACCCAACATTTTCGACCCTACCTATACGGGACTAAATTCATTATCGTCACCGACCATAAACCCCTCACATGGCTTTTTAACGTAAAAGACCCGGGATCGCGATTAATGAGATGGAGAATAAAATTAGCAGAGTACGACTATGAGATCCATTATAAGAAAGGCTTTCAAAATAATAACGCTGACGCCCTTAGTCCCATAAACGCGGTAACCCGAGCTCGGAATCTCCGCGCAACAGCTGACGCTAGCACGGCTGGCGACAGACAGCCGCCACAAGATGACACATTAGACATTCCCCCAAATCATACATACACAATCGATGAAATAAAAAAGATCTTATACGAACATCACGACACACCTTTAGGTGGACATCTAGGCATTAAAAGAACCCTCGATCGAATTAAATTATACCATAACTGGCCAACCATGAGGAAAGACGTAGAGGAATACATCTCCAAATGCGAAAAATGCCAGAAAAATAAAACATGGTCTCCAAGTAAAGCACCCATGGTAATAACGGATACCCCCAGTAAATCGTTCGAGAAATGCGCGTTAGACATCGTAGGACCTTTAACTATAACTAACCAGGGCAACAAATACATCCTAACGTTCCAAGACGCGTTAACTAAATTTAGCATAGCTATACCCATACCCGACCAAGAAGCCGGAACCATCGCAAAAGCTTTCGCGACAAAGATAGTATGTGTTTTCGGAATACCGGAAAAAATCCTTACCGACCAAGGAGCAAACTTTCTAAGCGAGGTATTTAAAGACGTGTGTAGACTGCTCAAAATAAACAAAATCCAAACCAGCGCATACCATCCGGAATCTAACGGCGTCCTAGAAAGAAGTCATCGAACACTAGCCGACTACCTCAAACACTACATTAACGAAGATCAAACTGACTGGGACGAATGGCTCCCTTATGCGATGTTCACGTACAACACCACACCACACAGTGCTACCAGACACACTCCATACGAGCTTACCTTCGGACAAACCGCGACTTTACCGACATCCCTACAACAACCTCCGCGTTTGACCTACACGTACGACAAATACGCCGAAGAACTGCGCGAACGAATCCGATCGACCCACGAAGTAGCGCGAGAAACCCTACGACACAAGAAAGAAAAATCTAAAACTGACTACGACAAACAAACTAAAACACCGACCTACAAACCCGACGATAAAGTCCTACTCAAAGACGATACTGTCCGACGAGGACGATCAAAAAAACTAACTCCTAAATGGATCGGACCATACAGAATAATGGCCAAACACGATAATGAAACCTACACTATTAAAAGGGGTCACCGAACCCAACGCGTACACGCGAACCGTCTCAAACACTTCATTGACTAACTAAACGCGAAGGAATAACAAAACAATAATAATAATAACAATAATAATAATAATAAAAATGAAAACTATATGGGCCAAAAGAAACAAAATAATACAAAATACTTACCTCTTTCTCTTACATATAAACTTATAATATCTTTAAAAACTAAACTAAAACTAAAGGGAAGGAACCTGGATTAGGAAGAGGGAACCGCAAGGACCAGTTTCGCCGGTCAAAAACAACGCCCAACACCATATAAAAGTAAAAATTTAGTTTTTATTTCGGCACAAGGCCTTGATACGGGCCCAGCGGGTCCGTTCGTGCCTTTCTGCAACAAAGAATAAAACGAATACATTAGTAAATTGACATACATCCCCAATTCAAAAAAAAAAAAAATTTACAGTTATACAATAATAACTTACCAAACAGGGCCGCTAGGCCCCAATGGTCGGCCTCCGGGCCGCCCCATGGATCCTCAAAATCCTCCTGGGCGACCCGCCGCCGACGCCGCTCCCAGTGCATGTCTTCCACCATTGTGTGGTACAGGCGTCCCTAAACAAAACAAAACAACACAACAATTAAATCACACGCGAAAAATAACATGCAAAATAGCACCCAACCTCGTACAATAATAATGACAAGGTACTCACGAGATCCCCACGAGCCTTCGCCGTCGACATGTTGTAGATTGGCCAACATCGCTCAGCATCCACATCTTATACTCCATCCCCTCTCACGATCTCGCGAGACATTCGTCAAGTCTGCACCTCCGCACCATTCCCACGTAAGACCTCTCGGTAAGATAACACTCGTTCCTCGGAGGCCCCCGGTCCCTCCGCGAGAACCTTCTTCTTCCGAGAAGAACAATCACACACATGCACATAGTCACCCCTGCCCCTCAAACAAATAACCAAAAACACAAGAAAACAAAAACAGTCGTTTTCGTTCTCATTACAGAACCACCCTCCTCGTTATTAGAGCCATCGCGACACAGGGAACAATACCCGATAAATACTTCAGCGTCCGAAAATTCATGCACCAATCAGGAATCTATTTCGAAAGAATAGGAACCCTGCAAACCTATCAAGACACCTGGAAACTGGTATTGCACCTTAATCTATCATCAATCTTTCAACGCGAATCAACCATCCGAAACATTCTTTACGAAACAATCGCGACATGCAAAAATCCCCCCACAGACACATCGGCACACTTCTGCCAAACCTTCACTACAGGAATCCAGGAAAAATTGTGACAACGGAACTAACAACCGGATTAACTTTCCCCCTAAGTATTAATCTTAAGAACATACATTTATTATATAAAATAATGCGTATCACGGCATACTCCGACGTGAAATCAGTAATTGTAAGTATCGACGTCCCCTTAACGAACGGACGAGTTTTCAAATTAAACAAAGCGCACCCGGTACCAACCCGCAAAAACGGCTCAGTCTACGCTTACCTCGAATCCGTCGAACAGTACGTAACCGTAGACTAGTCGACGTCGCAATACGTGACTCTCAACAAGGACGACCTCGACAAATGTAAGATAATACATAGTACATACCTATGCGCTTCTCACCACCCGATATTCACTGTAACATCAGATAGCCCATGCGAAGTACAATTATATAGCAAACTTACTCGAAAACAATCACCAAGCTGTACCACACGCATCATGACACTAAACCACACTATCCTAATCGAACTACTACAACCCGGCGCCTGGATCTATGTCGCACCAAACCCCGTAGAATTAGGCGTAACATGCGATAAACAAACGGAAACGAACTTCGTCACTATCGAAGATTCTGGTATACTATCTATAAGAGGAAAATGCATAATCATCGCTACAGAATTCACTATCCAAACCGGAAAGTACTACGGAATAGAAGCAACTTGGAACTACTTACCAGCATATAACTTAACGATAGAACACTTACCTTTCGATCCCGTACAAGCAAACATACTAAATTCATATAATGGCACAAACTTCAAACTCAAAAGAATTATAAAACACCCGGAAGAATTAGATAGAGTCAGCAAAAAACTAAGCGACTTACAAGAAACATTTAAACAGACCGACATTACACAAAAACTTCTTCACACCCCAACATGGCATCATTATGGATTTTTCACATTCGCTTCACTCTCTTTACTTATTATACTTTCACTAATCGCACTCGCCACACATAAATATATCACCCGCCGCAGAAACGCCGACCCACGCGCTATAGCACAAGAGGCGCCAAGCACAAAGTCGAGTCAGCGAAACGAAAACCAAGGCACGCACCGATTTTTGTACTCACTAGACGCTAGCGAAAACACAAAAATCGCATTATAGTACTTCACATATATTATATCGTACCATACTATATATTACCGTATTATCCTATATTATCGAAACATCATAGTATACTACCATGTAGACAGGTGCGCATAATGTACCTCCACAACGCATACTAGCCGTAAGGCCCCTGTAAGAATATGTAAGAATATTGTAAACACTGCATCATCCTCGAAAAGGCCTTCGCCCTTTTCTCCCTTAAGGGGGGAGAGATTGTTGCGCCCGAGCCCAAAGCCGACTCTCGGAATGCGCAAACTTGCAAACTCTTCCTTCGAGAGAATGATGCAATGTCCAAAGGTAATGCCCAACCATTATATCAGTACCGAGCGCATGGCGACTAAATCACGTTTAGCAACGAGGCACTGAATCACTTCGCTGGATCAGCGCCTCGTGCTACGGCAATGCCCGTCTCGAACAAAACGATCGACCGATGTCCCGATCGGGGACTCGCTCTCCAGATTTCGAACAGAACACATCAGTGCGTACCAGCGAGTTACTCTGTACCTTCTTGTCAGTCTTTGGTTATATCCTATTGTGACGGGGCAGCGTAGCCCGTCCCAAAACTCCCGCTCTCACGCGAAGCCGCCTCGCACTCGCCGCTTAACCTCAACACCGTTGCTCCAAGGGGGACCGCCAAACCTAGCGAATAATTACTAATGCGCCTTATCTTGTTTCGAGCCCGATATAACGACGGTACCAGCGAGTCGATCGAGGAGCGGGTGTTAAGCTCGAGGAGAATGGACCCGACGAGTCCTACCTGCGAGCCATACAGAGGGTGCAGATACGCCGACTGACGTGCCGATCAGGCCGCTCTGACCCTGGACAGACGACGGACGACGCAACGGCGACAGACCGACGGACGTACCAGGGGCTCCTAGCTCTCGCTGGCTGAAGGCAGCGGCGGAGAGCGCAGCGTAGCGAAACGATCGATCCCAGCGCGCGGGATCGATCCGCGAGCCCTCGATACCGATCGAGACCGATCGGCGCGGCGGCACCGAGAGATCGATAGCGTAAGACGGCAACGTAACGCGAAACGAATTTTGCGTAGGACCGGAAGCTCCTCACTTTGTGAGCGACCGTCGTAGGAGCCGAGTGCGAGTGCGAATAGAAGCGAGCAAAGACGATCTGTGGACTAGAGGAGTATCGAGAGTTAGCAGAGCGAGTAATACCGGTAAGCCCAGCGAATTGCTGCCTGCCTATTGCATGTAGAGATCTCGGTGCCGGCCGTTCACGCTCCTACAAGAGGCTACCCTGGCGCGAGTGACCACCGGTCACTAGGCGGCTACCCCTTGGCGCGACTCTTCAAGTCGCCGCAAAGTCCCCGGTTCGTGAAGAACACCGCGAGTCCTTAGACTGGAAGGCGTATGAAAGCCAGGAGCGGCCCGACCGCCACCATCTAGCATTGTAACTTGCATGTTAACGGTTTTGGGTTTTTCCGGCTTCGAGGCTCGTAGATCGGCCGCCTATCTTGTACGATTGCAGTGCGACTACAGGTTATCGAAAGTCCTGTTCGATTCTTTGGCGTGTCCGAGCCTTCCAGCAGGCGAGCGTCCGGCAAGCGCGACCGGCCGGGATATTAGATTGTGTAGCGGCTACGGGAAAGCCAAGGGTCCGAACGCCGACGTTCGGACGCGAGCGCTAGGACGTAGGATTTTCCGGCCAGTTTCCCGGCCTGTAATAAACACCGTTGCCACCCATCCGCGTGGGTTTATTCAGCCTCCTTTCCCAACCCGAATACCTTCGCCACTCTACCGTCCACGAGTTAGCCCGGCCGACACCGGCGAGTGCCGCCGAGTCCAGCCCGGGGTCAAGCGGAAGGCACCAACAAGGACGAGGGAGGACATCGGAGAAATTTGGCCCTTATCGGGGCCTGGCGCCCATCATTTTCCCCTTTCCACCTTCCCGGAACCCAGGACGGACTTAGGCGAAGTTGAAGCGCGTCCACCCGGACCGTCGCGGACAGGGGCCTGGAGAAACACGCTTACACTATCAATAAACTCCAAGTTTTGGGTTTAATCCCGGTGGATTCTAATCCTTTAAACGCTACGAGCCTGACTTCCTCCGATCCCGCTACCCGCTCTGTGCAGTCACCACACAGGGCACAACACACTATTCAATCGTTTGACCTCGTAAAATATTCTCATCCTGCCAAATAGCTTCAAGAGGAATAGGTACGGGAAATCTGGACACGGAGGTTGGAAATCTAGTTCCATAAATGCATTAAACAAACTTTCCAATATCTTTTCTTTGATCGCGAGCGTTTTGAATTTAGCCTCGAAAATTTGCTCCAGTTTACATATGAAAAGAAAAAAGCTATTAGGAGGCATGTGCAAGTTACCGAAGAAACTACCACTGGCATTTTTGTAAGCATTCAAGAAACATAGCATTGTATTTTCATCCAACGTCTCGTACGCTTTCCCGTACTCCTCGCATATTTGGCAAGAGTGAACTGCTAAACATTGTCGAATCAAAAATCCACAAACATACCTAATTGAATTACATTCGTAGACATTGTGCGTTCGATAGCCAACAGGAACGTCAATACTATCAAGCACGCTTAGACTTTGTACCGAGTGATGATCTGAGATACCGGAAGGGCCTCGGCGACACGGGACATTTCTAATATAACTTGTCCGCAATCGGCGGCACAATTCTCGGTACCCGTGTGGAGAAGGTTCATGCATACTAATTTTTTAAAGGAACGCACGAATTCTATTGGGGTGGGATTATCATTGTTTCCCCCTTGCTTCCGAACCCAACCAAAGAAATTTTTCACCGGGTCCTGATTGAGCCGCCTGGTAAATAAGAATTTGAAGCCTTCCGTACGCAATATACTCCACAAATCTAGTAAGGCGTTAATGCTGATTCGCCAGCATTTTAGGACGTGCATCCGCCGTGTAACATCTTTACCGTCAGTACGATCGGTTGCAACGACGGATGCCAGATATTTTTTAACGCCCGTCAAAAATTCGCGCTGTTCTTCGGTGCCCTTGAACGCGGAGTTGTACGGTCGCGGCGATTCTTCCGTGTTCGAATTGAACATGTCAAATAGAAAGTTAAACATTTCCACGAACTGTTGAGTGCCTATTGCCCGTGCCGGCAGACCACCTTCTGTGATCATTAAACCGATACTATTGCCAACAGATGCACTCAACACTTGAACCGCTAAACGTACTTTCATTTTATCGCACGACTGAGGATGCATATGCAAATCGGTTAATTTTACAGCCATTTTAAATCCACTGTTCTTCTGACAGTCATACAACTGTTTTATATCCGTCCACGAGGCCACACTACCAGTGGTAGGATCGTGAAAATCTTTTGACATCAGATTATTACGCGTGGCCTTAATTAAATGTGGTGGATCGAACATATAAACCAGTTTTTGACCGTCAACAGTGAATGTCGATGAATTTTCATCTACACCGAGCTGTTTGGCTAGACTTATGTTACATGTTCCCATATCGCATATTAAAGCTCTCACTTGTAATCCGATATGGGACAAACGTCTGATACTGTCGAACAATAAATTCTTTAAAACGGACACCGAAGTTGTGTCGCGGGAGAATATATACGCGAACGGTTGCTTCCAATTCTCATTTAGCCCCCGTACTAACAACACGAGGCTATTGCGCGCGGTAAAATTAATATCCCGCGGGAACTGATTTTCGCCGTGCCCGGTCGGGAACTCGGTAAGGGAGTCCTTGCTCATGTTGTAGAACAGGTGAGCTTTCAATGCCATCTCATCGAAACAGATAGCACAGAATCTGTCTTCCGATTTCATTGTGCTCACCTTGATCGCCAACATTTCAAGCAGTTTCTCACTAATACCGGGTGCTATAGTAACATTTTCCGTAAAGCGACTTAACGTGCGCTTTGACGGAAAAGAGTATTGAGACTCGAGGAGACGATAGCACGCTGGACTCAAATAATACAACTTTAACGCAAATTTTTTGAATTCCAGCGAATATCGTCTCCGTTTGTCTTTATTGTTGGCCAACTTTACCTGGAGCAGTATAAACGCCTTCTTCGCATCGGGTATATCGGCGAGGAAGTCGTCGAGGGTCGCCTCTGGGTGATCCCTCTCTGCCAACTTTTGCTCCAGCCGTTGTATCTTTCGGTCTCTCGCCCTTATGTCCTTTTTGAGCTTTTGGACGATCGGATGAGATCTTAACACCGAATTTGGGGTCTGAAGTGATTTGTTGACCCCCTTCCGCAGACTTAGTTGCTGCTCGCGCGTTTCTTTTTCAACTGCTGAAACATACATGATTTGATTACTGCATTTGCCAGATTGTACAGGGTAATACAATTGCACTAAACGGGGAATCAGCTTTTTACCATCGAATTATTGGCAGTATCGACCTTGCGTAATTGTTTTATTAACCGTGTAATATCACCCGTGTCTTGTGTCGCTTAGCACTACACAAAGTGAATCATGGCAGGTACTGGCAGCCTATCGATTAATTGAGAAATGCAAAATCTCGAGGAGCAATAAACTCGTGTCACTATTAATTTGCGGTTATCGACGCCCTCCACAATCCACCTGATTTAAAGACGGTATCTTTTTTTTAACAAACAAACGTTTAAACCGCATTTATAAACATTATATTATGTGTCATGAGCCGATACTATGGAAGTGAAAAGTCACCAGTGACTACAAAGCAAATAGGAAAATAAATAGTGTAGCCGCACTATTCTTCGCAATCGGATGGACGTGGAAATGTGCAGCACGAGACGAGTTTACGACTAATAACAGAATGCTATTTGATGGCCTGTTTGAAATGCGAGAAATAGAGAAAAGTACTGGTTATTCGGAAGCGAACTGAAACCAGAAAATTATACATTCATTACCACAACGACTACTTTGCATTCATCTTAATAATCATAACCCGTTCTTCATAGATTCAGTTCACAGACGTTTGGTATGAGGTAAATTAATATGGTTACCATATAATTCACAATTAAGAATAAAACAGTTTCGCCAGAGTGTATAAGTAACGCTTCCTCAAGATTCAGTATTTGTCAATTTGATTCACTCCGCGTTGTGCTGAGCGACAGACAACACAGGTGACATTATGCGGCTAACAAAACAATTACGCAAGGCCGATATTGCCAGTAATTCGATGGTAAAAAGCTGATTCCCCGTTTAGTGCATCACCCTGTAATATGTACTACTGGGTTGCATCGAGTTGCTACATGCAACTAACGAGAAACATACCTTCGCAATTGAACGACTCGCCGCTTCCTGCGATGAGTTCCGATGGGTCTGAAAATACAAAATTGTATTTACAACCATACTCTCGTGTTACGTCACTGTTGTTCCATTTCGAGATTCCTACCTGGTGTTTGCGTCTGTGCCACAATACGTTGCATCCCGGATGGACCTGCAACTGGAAGTATGGAAAACGTTGTGTACCACTCGCTACCCAACAACGGGGTGTATGTATGCTACGCAAACGAAGAAAAGAAAAGCGTCAAAGGAAATCATGCCCAAGCATGCCCGCCGCGAATAATTGTCATATTTCTGCTAGGCGTAATATTCTTCGTTTGTTTCTATTCTTGCATGATTTTCTTCTATCTGTTTGCGCAGCATACATATACCTCGTTGTTGGGTACAGAGTGGCACACAACATCGAATTATCAGTCAAACTTCATACCTGCCGGTGGCACTGGCCGCTTGGCGCGCACCACTTCCTCCACGGCACAGTGTTCCGCGGGTCGCTTTGTACCTCTCGGTACGCGATCTGACGGAACTAAAACTGAAAGTGCATTCATAATAAATTTCATAATTGCATATGCCTATAATCCTTGGTACGATGTATGATCCATACCTGGTGGTGGCGGTGGTGATGCCAGTGGCTCTGGCCGCTTGTTGCTGCTAGAGTCACCTTGTCCCCCAACCGTGCAATCGGACGGACCTGCACCTGCATCTGCAATCGGACCAATATTACATCGTCGCTCGCTCGCAGAAGATTGACTTAACGATCCATACGCATCACGAATATTGCGTGTTCCACTTACCGAAGCATTGCGGTCCCTCTAATGGTAATTGCATGCGTACAGGCAGATGCAGGGTGGGCACAGCATCGGCGGTCAACCTGTTCTTCTTCATACTTCTGAAGTATTGTGCTTCAAAGTGCCTACTGCATACACGTCGGTAACTGGTATGCAGCAGAGTACCACTAGCGCGAACAACGTCGAACAGTTTTTCCAAGCCGCATGCCTTTACCCACTGCTTGCATCTACAAGAAGTGGTGCAAATGAGTTTTACACTCGAATCAACGTGCGAGGAACTCTATCGTTTCGTACTCTCGCTAATATTCAGGAATATGTAATATAAGTACGTCATACATACCTTCCCTCCTCTTTGGGGAATTTAAAAAGGCTAACGCCTTCATTACAATAAGTCTTGCTGCACTCGGGTATAGCACAAATGCTCTTGGCGTGACCGGCCATCGTTATTGATAAATTTTCACGCACCGAGTTGCAGAGGACTGATGTAGCTCGAGGATGCAGGGTGCCAGGACCCTTCAAAATTAGGAAAGCAAAATAGTGGGCGCGCGACGACGAAGGCGCAATATGTATAGTATTGGTTCGCAGAGAACGAGTCTCCCATCATCTGGTCTCAAGTGCCACCAACACAAATGCACACGGCTTTCTGTTCGTGAAAAGAATGAAGCATTCTTTTCGTGTCCGTCAAAATACTGCATGAACCTTTGGACATATTTCCTATATCTATTTCATTCCTTCGATTAAGCCAGACCAGTTGTAAGGATTACTCAAACAAGATCAAAATTATCGGAAGACTACTTTGGGGCATTCGCGTGTTACTTAATCAAGCACTTGTCCGATTAGTTGTGAGATGAATAGTGCTTTAGCTCGAATAACTTTTGAGCCAACAAATCCGAATATGTTAGCGAGAATGGTGCAAGGACAGACTGCACGACTACAAATCCCTGCCACACACTATAATCGTAATCTGTTCCTCCGTACGAGGAAGCCGAGTCAGTTCAATATGAGTCAGAAATCTATAAGACGGCCAAGATGAAAAGCTGTTAATATTGCAACATAATATTGTTAAGGATTATCATTCTTACAACTATTGGATTTAGGAAACAGGACAAATTTGCAATTTTATTGCTCCTCCCTTTATTTGTTGTGTTAAGTACTACCTATGTAATAAATAAAAAAAAAATATTTAAAAAAAATGTGACCGACTTCGAAAGCTGACAAAGTTCCAGAGAGCTGAAAACTAAAAGAGCTGAAAAGTTAAAATAAACAACACAAAAAATGCTCTGAAAAGTAAAAAATAACTTCTTGTTGTCATGGATACAGAAATTTGCATCAAGCCTAAATATTCCGCAACTTTTGGGAGGCGGCGCAAATATAAGTAAAATATTACAAAAGTCACGAAATCCTCACACTCAAATCTGGAAATACTCGTGGTCTCTATGTACATATATATGTACAAATTGAAGGGGCGAAGTATACCCTATCGAATATGCTAATATTGTTAACATTAACTGGTCTGGTATTCGACAATTCCGAATAATTCCGACATCTCATAGGTGTAGGTTAATCTAGCAAATACGCATATACGTATAACAGACTGCAGCCAATAGAACTATCGTTACTCTCCTGTGTACCATTTTGTTTTCGTCAATCATTAAAGTCGCCTTGTGGTTGGACTGGTAGATACATAGGGATAGAGATAGATCGAAAGAGAGAGAGAGAGATTGAGAGGCGGGAGGAAGAGTACGAAAGCAAGAGTGAGAAAGCACGGGTAAGAAAGAAAATACGGATAAGCGCGGGTAAGACACACCAGTATTTGCCAGTAATATTTTACTTATATTTGCGCCGCCTCCGAAAAGTTGCAGAATATTTAGGCTTGATGCAAATTTCTGTATCCATGACAACAAGAAGTTATTTTTTACTTTTCAGAGCATTTTTTGTGTTGCTTATTTTAACTTTTCAGCTCTCTGGAACTTTGTCAGTTTTCGAAGTCGGTCACATTTTTTTTAAGTATTTTTTTTTATTTAATGCTTTTTAGTATAGGAAATCAATAAATTGATGGTTCGTGGTCGAATTCATTTTGAATTTCATCGTTGCACTGGTGTAACAGTTATAGACGAAGAAATGTAGCTGAATTTGTTGAAGAAAGAAAAGCTTGTACATTCCGAAATTTATGCAAGAAGGTGTACCGCGAGAACTACCCTTATAAGTTACCAATCGACAATGGAAAGATCGGTGTTTATGCAATAACAGTTGTTAATGTTAAAGAATTTCGGACACATTTATATTGGGGCCAAAGTGCGAGCATCCTCTATAAGATATAAAAGGTTTCATCCCGATCAGTCCATTCATCTCAGAGTTCTCGCCGGACAAACATTAAAAAAAAAAAAAAAAAAAAAAATAGCCATCGAATTGAGTACCTCCTCCTTTCGAAGTCGGTAACAAATTGTAAAAGATCTACGCGATCATCCGCTGCTGCGTAACTGTGTAATTATTTAAGCATTAAATGTGTAATCAATAATCATTCCAAACATGTTACTTTATACGAGACAAATTCCGGCAGAGTCAATTTTCTATAAGGCGAATTCATATAGCGCGTAACGTGGTAACCACGTTGTACGAGAATCTGCTGTATTTGCAGCGCATGACAACGGACTTCATCTAACAAGAGAGAACTTCCAGATATGATAGAGAATAGCTACTAAAAGTCTCCTGAACAGTTTTGTTCAATGGCCAAACGACACAATGGTAAAATAAACAAAGGCCCAAGAATGCTTTTTCTTTGCGCAAAAAATGATAAAGAAGCTACCACGGTAATGTATCGGAATGCAATGTTACGTCCTGGTAACGATCAGGATCGTTTTTAACTTAATTCTAAGAAAGTAAGTAAGAATCAAAAGTAAGAATTTGTGGCTCCTGAGGAGCAATGAGAAGGAGCAATGAGCCTGGAAGTATTAACCGAAAATATTGACGAATTCTACAAGATTGAGTGGAAGAAGGAAACGATAACGTAGGTTATTAATTCTTTGAAACATATTTATAAAATTATTATTTATTAATAAAAACTAATGCTATTTATATACTACTTAACTAATTTAGCTATTAAATACTACTTAATACTAATTAATACTAATACATATCTCTATTGATTAATACTAAAATTCATAATTTTACACCCGTAGCCCCCGCACCCGCGACCACCGCGCCCGCGACCCCCGCGGCCACGCCCAGGTTGTTGCCGGTGCTACTGCTGTTGTTGTTGTTGCTGTGGTTGCTGCTGCTGCTGCTGCTGCCGGATTCTCCCTGGCCTCCTCTGAATCCGCCGCGGTGGGTAGAACGGAGGCGGGCGCACCTTCTTCCCTGATCGGCGCCAGGGTCTGCCGCTTCTCCGCCACCAGAGGCGGCCAGTCCTCGGTGGTCTTCTTCGGCGACGGCGAGCGGTCACGTTTGGTCATTTTCTGGAACAAAGTTAAAATTAATACACTCTTGAAAAACACTGAATCAATAATAACTGAATAAATGAGGAAAAACGGTATATGCACTCACCAAAAATTCACAAAAACTTTTCTCGTCCTTACTGGCACACTGACAACTGGGGAATGAAGGCTGCTTGCTAACTACCCCTATTTAAACCCAAACTCCCACCATGAGGACAGTTACTTTCGTCCTACCTCAGGAAGCTTACCTGCGGCTGCCTCGCTTCGGGGTACTTCTGTACAGCGAAAATGCTGCAGAAAGTTTCCTTGCACCAATATTTAATAGAAATGAAATAGAAATTATAAATATTTGATTAATGAAACTTATGTATGAGGTGTATAATTGTCATATGATCGAAAGGTAGAGCAACATGGCGCGAATAACTACAGTACAAGCGCGATGCTTTACGGAACTGCTTGTCGCTCGGCCAGATGTTTTATGACTGGCGGCCGGCAAAGAGTGAGCTGTGAAAGGTCCTGTCACGCTTAGAAAAGGATGCATTCTGTTTCCTCGAAACACAGCCGCTCGTTGCTTGATCGCGGCAAAGAACCACGGGTTTTCTCGTGGAAATTATGTTTCCCCCGCAAAGTTTTGCGTTCGGGGCGAGAATGAAAAATCGTGGAACGGTATCGTGCTAATTGTTTGTTTCGTTTATTTAGTCTCAATTGATGCTACCACATTGGAGCACATTGAATTGATGGAGCGTTCTTTCCGCGGACAGAGGAATTCCGAAATGGGTGGATGAAAGCAATCAGATTGTAACTCGTAATGACTGTGCTTTCTTACCTGGTGTCTCAAGACCTGTACGTAATTCGTAGTTGCGTGCGCTTATTCCTGACAAATGTATATAACCATCCCAAAATTCATGGGTGAGCAAGTCAACTGCTCGTGAGCAAAGTCGCGTGCATGCAGAACCGGTTCGTAAGCACCGACGATACCCGTGTATGTACATTCTATGCTATCCCACCTTTCCAGCAGTATCGTGCCTACAAAATATTAAAGGGTACTCGATAGATTGAAACCGGAAAGGGGTGGGTTCAGCTGAAGATCGAGGAGCATGGCCCCGCACGGTTTGAGTGGGACTCGCTACCTGCTCGCGACCCTCGCGACTAACGCTCGCGGTTCGCGGGCGTCCAGTTGCCCACCCCTCTCCACGTTTGCTGTCGAAATCATGGTGACCACTGTGGCTCGTCGCGAACAGAAGGCGACTTGCCATTGATCTTTTTTGGAAGCCAAGTGACCTTTTGGGCAGGCGGATCTACTACCACCCTCTGTACTTTAATAGTTGCGCTATCGTTCTTCGCAAAGCTAAATCTTCTCACGTCCGCATTCGCACGTACTTGTCTTCCTTGCTACACGCACATACACCCATGCTTACTCGAGAGTTTCTCGTCCTTCATAGTCGTGCCCCTTAGTCCTTTTCGGCACTTTAAACGGATAAAGCATCGACAGAGTATGAGCAAAGGTATTGTTCATTGAGCCATTCGCGATAATCGGGCAGAAAACTGTTGTGGCCTGTACGAGACGGAAACTATCACTTTATACGCATATCTAGAGAAACTTGAACAACAACAACATTCTCATAACGATTATCGTACGTATCGTAATAAACCAATTTGTAGTATGCTGCATTCGTTTCATTAGAGATTCCCGTTACTCGTCAGGCAGCGAAAGCAGGTAATACGAAAGGGCGATTGTTGAAGTCAACTCACTACATACTGGGTTTCCCCGGAGGGAGAAGGGGGAAGTAGGACCTCGCTCCTCTTTACAGTTCGCTTAGTAAGCTGCCCCTACAAGTCTCTTCATTTCATTTATGCCGCGTGTACCTGACAGTCGCACCACATCGCGGGGACTTCGACGCGTTTAGGTACAGAAAGTAACGGGGAGAAAAGAATGCCGCCTACCCTTGACACCCAGATGTTTTACGACACTTGGCGGCATGGTGCCGGACGTAGGGTATCGTCGAATTCCAAGACGTTCATCGCTCGCTTACTGACCCATTCGCAAGAGTGGGCTTACAATAATTGTTACAATGCGTATACGATTTTCAAATCTCGATCGTGGAATTATCACTGATGTACTACTACTCGTGCTGCACTCGCGGCTTCTACTTGTGCTATTCTGATGCTGGGCTTCGTATCTCCCAACGCATACTATATGTATGTATGTGTGCGAATCTCGATGAATGCGACGGCTCGAAAAGTGCGTACATTCTTCGTTCATCCCAATTCCTATTAGCGTACGCGTAAAAGGACAGTGAACGAACAGCGAGAGAAAACATTCTCTTGTTATTATTCCTCCAAGATTGCAGTCGATCTTGCGCATAACATTAATATAGAGATGCTTTCGTGTCGGCGGTAGTAGACGCAGGCTTATTCATTCATGTTTATGCATCAGCCTAGAGCTGGTGAAGAGAAAAGAATTCTAGCAGCCGTAAACACCCAGATGTTTTACAACTCTCCGCATCGGGATACCCCGGCCAAAGAGTATTTTCAGAAACGTTCGCTTACGGCAGACAGAATGGTTCATTATGTCTTCGAGACCTGCTATTTCACTCGAAAAAGAAGCAAGGACTTCGAGTGGCCCTCGGCGGTCAATGAACGGGCGGCATCGAGGGAAAAGGGACTCGTGGTGTGTGCCACCCTTTGCTCGAGGTGGCAACGAAGGGGACTTTTCCTTTTGTTATTCATTATAAGTGGTTGATAGCTGAAAATGTCACGCCAAGTGATTATATTTTATCCGCTTGCATGATTGCCGAACGCGAGCTATTTGATGCTTGCTTTCTCAGCACGTGTTGCGTTCTTCTCTTCACCGTTCTATATCTCTTTTCCCCTCATACTTTTTCATTTTATGACGTATCTCTTTAGTCTCAACTGTAAAGATGGTATGAAGGAAGGTATGCGACTACCACACAGTGTACACACATACGTACACACGTGCGTACAACGACGCGCGAGGCATTTGCATAGCTAAATCGGATATCGAGAGGAAGACACGATTGGGAAGGGCGAGGAAACGTGAAAGAACAAGTACCACCACTGCCGGGTATTGAACATAATGATGGGAGGACAAGAAAATGCAAAAAAAACAACCGTGGCAACCGGGAACCGAACTCGGGTCCTCACGGTCGTCGACCCAACGCTTTGCCACTGCGCTATCCCGATACTTGTAAGAAAAAGGATCACAGGCTCCTGATAAACTTGATTTACTGGATTTGGTCGGATTTAATTGGAGCTAATCGGACGTCGCGAAACGATTAATTATGTCCTGCAGAATGCTGGATGTTTTCTTCCAACATTATTACTATTCAAGAAGTATTCGAAAATATTATATTTATTAAAAGCGTGCCTTTTATAGCGGTAGGGGTTTATGTCTGAATAAGTCTCAAAGTGGCTTGGTGGGTAGCGTGACAGGGTCCCCAGGCGAAAGACTCGCGATCGGTTCCAGCCCGGTGATGTTATTTTTTTTATGTTTCCGTGCATCTCTTTCTTTTCTTCAAGTTCAGGATCTATTTACTGGAAGTAAACTATTGAATTTGCTGATTGATTTCCTGATCAGGCTTACAAGATTTATTTTGCGATCCGGAGGAATCATGGACAGAAGGCGAATGATAATAGCGTAGTGATTGTTGGGTAAAATTTGTTCATGTATGTTTATTTAAATGTGCCATTTCTATTGCTGCGAATCATTATACAGACCGCGTAAATAAAGTTCGTCGCAACAAGTCCAGGGACGTACGTTCCTAATACGTATCAAAATACAGAATTTGTATAATATTATTCTACATCTTTTTATAACAAGATATCGGCCTTCCGAAAGCCGACGGCTCGCCTGTGTGTGTAACGCGAGTATGCGATACACACACATGTAACCACGCAGCGTAGGGAACAAGGCGTCTGGCTTCCCTCGGCTCCCACTTCTTGAGCGAGTCGACCGCTTTCCAGCGGCTGGCGGTTATACGAGGTGGGAATAAAATACAGCAGTAAATATGCTGCGGCTGCACACTTTCCCGTTACCTAGTATACCTAACAGAAGGCAAACCGAGGCTAGCGTCATCTGGCGCTAACAACGTGACCTGTCCCCTAAGCCACTTTCAGGCCTCAATTTTCGGTGACACCGAGAACAAAGGATCTGGCGAGAGGATCTTACCGCCCAAGGAGCGAATTTCCTAAGCGAAGTATTTAAAGACGTTTGTAAACTTCTCAAGATAAATAAACTCAGACCAGCGCGTACCACCTAGAATCTAACGGCGCCCTAGAAAGAAGTCATCGAACACTAGCTGACTATCTAAAACATTACATCGACGAAGACCAAACTGACTGGGACGAATGGCTCCCTTACGCGATGTTCACATATAATACAACACCACATAGTACCACGGGGCATACTCCCTACGAGCTAATTTTCGGACAAACAGCTACCTTACCGACATCCCTACAACAACCTCCACGCCTAACATACACGTACGACAAATATGCGGAGGAACTACGCGAACGAATTCGATCGTCACACGAAGTAGCGCGAGAGACGTTACAACAGAAAAAGCTAAAATCTAAGACGTTATATGACAAAGGAACTAAAACCCCGACGTTTAAGATCAACGATAAAGTCCTACTTAAGGACGAGACCGTAAGACGCGGCCGATCAAAAAAACTAGCGCCTAAATGGATCGGACCATACAAAATAACCGCGACACACGATAACGAAACCTATACAATAAAAATGGGACGCCGAACCCAACGTGTGCACGCGAACAGACTAAAAAATTTTATAGAATAGAACAAAAAAAATAATATTCATACTATATATATATGTCCTAACTAAAAAACCTATCTCAAACTAAAGACTCTAAGTTATTCATTTAATTAAAAAAAAAAAAAAAAAGGAGAGAAGAAAAGAAAACAAAAAGAACAGAAGTATATATAAATAAACACATACTTACCGTTATCCTACTTATATTAAATACTACATACTACGCGCAACGTACAACTAAAGATCAGGAAAAGGACAGGAAAAGGACACGGAACTTATTTAATAACAAAAAAACGAACCAACACAATCCAATACAATAAATCAACTTTATTTATTAAAAATTCCCCTTTTTCAAACTCCCTTCAGGGTCAACCGCCTGAGGCGGGTCCGTCGGCTCTGCTCGCCGTTCCGCTCTGCAACAAAACACAACATATAGATTAATAATTGTTCCAAATAAGGACACTAGGTCAAACGTACACCCCTTACTATCATGATAACTTACCAAACAGGGCCGCTAGACCCCAATGGTCGGCCTCCGGGCCGCCCCATGGATCGTCCAAATCTTCCTGGGCGACCCGCCGCCGACGCCGCTCCCAGCGGATGTCCTCCGCCATGAAATGGTATACGCGCCCCTAAAACAAAACCAAAATAACACACCGAATTAGAGGATTTTAGAGTGAACTAGAAGAGAATAGAAGAATCAAAATAACCACACAGAACAGAACTCTTTACAATAATAACGACGCGAAACTCACAACTTCTCCACGAATAGCTTTCGCCGTCGACATGTTGAAGAATGGCCAACATCGCCCAGCATCCACATCTTATACCCCATCCCCTCTCACGATCTCGCGAGACATTCGTCAACTCTGCACCTCCGCACCAATCCCACGTAAGACCTCTCGGTAAGATAACACTCGTTCCTCGGAGGCCCCCGGTCCCTCCGCGAGAACCTTCTTCTTCCGAGAAGAACAATCATACACATGCACATAGGCACCCCTGCCCCTCAAACAAATAACCAAAAACACAAGAAAACAAAAACAGTCGTTTTTGTTCTCATTACAGAACCACCCTCCTCGCTATTAGAGCCATCGCGACACAGGGAACAATACCCGATAAATACTTCAGCGTCCGAAAATTCACGCACCAACCAGGAATCTATTTCGAAAGAATAGGAACCCTGCAAACCTATCAAGACACCTGGAAACTGGTATTGCACCTTAATTCTCTACGAAACAATCGCAACATGCAAAAATCCCCCCACAGACACATCGGCACACTTCTACCAAACCTTCACTACAGGAATCCAGAAAAAACTAGACCGCGTAACAGATTTACTCGCCTATATAGAACAGACCATCGGCTCAGACACACGATCAAATCGCGGCCTAATCGATGGACTAGGATCTATAGGAAAATCACTATTCGGAATAATGGATACAGAAGACAGAAACGAAATTAACGAACAAATTGCACTCCTGCAAGAGCAACCAGGAACACTCGAAAGCATTATAAAAGGACAACTCCACGTAATCAGTACCAACGCAAAATTACTAAACGAAACCATACACAACGCCGAACAAAACGAACTGACGCTACTTAACGCTACTCGCCAGCTACAATATGCACTTCAGCAGAACAACTTAAACTTCAAACTTCGAGAAATAATTGACGAAAACTCTATACTCCTAGAAGTTACAACAGAGACCCTACTACGAGACGCACAAGACGTACTAGACTTTGTCGTCGATATTAGAAAAGGCATCCTCAATCCACGAGTACTACCGCCCGCGGAAATAATAAAACACTTGAACGCTGTGACAACGGAACTAACAACCGGATTAACTTTCCCCCTAAGTATTAATCTTAAGAACATACATTTATTATATAAAATAATGCGTATCACGGCATACACCGACGTGAAATCAGTAATTGTAAGTATCGACGTCCCCTTAACGAACGGACGAGTTTTCAAATTAAACAAAGCGCACCCGGTACCAACCCGCAAAAACGGCTCAGTCTACGCTTACCTCGAATCCGTCGAACAGTACGTAACCGTAGACCAGTCGACGTCGCAATACGTGACTATCAACAAGGACGACCTCGACAAATGTAAGATAATACATAGTACATACCTATGCGCTCCTCACCACCCGATATTCACTGTAACATCAGATAGCCCATGCGAAGTACAATTATATAGCAAACTTACTCGAAAACAATCACCAAGCTGTACCACACGCATCATGACACTAAACCACACTATCCTAATCGAACTACTACAACCCGGCGCCTGGATCTATGTCGCACCAAACCCCGTAGAATTAGGCGTAACATGCGATAAACAAACGGAAACGAACTTCGTCACTATCGAAGACTCTGGTATACTATCTATAAGAGGAAAATGCATAATCACCGCTACAGAATTCACTCTCCAAACCGGAAAGTACTACGGAATAGAAGCAACTTGGAACTACTTAGCAGCATATAACTTAACGATAGAACACTTACCTTTCGATCCCGTACAAGTAAACATACTGAATTCATACAATGGCACAAACTACAAACTCAAAAGAATTATAAAACACCCGGAAGAATTAGATAGAGTCAGCAAAAAACTAAGCGACTTACAAGAAACATTTAAACAGACCGACATTACACAAAAACTTCTTCACACCCCAACATGGCATCATTATGGATTTTTCACATCCGCTTCACTCTCTTTACTTATTATACTTTCACTAACCGCACTCGCCACACATAAATATATCACCCGCCGCAGAAACGCCGACCCACGCGTTATAGCACAAGAGGCGCCAAGCACAAAGTCGAGTCAGCGAAACGAAAACCAAGGCACGCAAATGCAGATACCTGAACCTTTCATCAAAACCTTGTAACACCGATTTTTGTACACACTAGACGCTACCGAAAACACAAAAATCGCATTATAGTACTTCACATATATTATATCGTACCATACTATATATTACCGTATTATCCTATATTATCGAAACATCATAGTATACTACCATGTAGACAGGTGCGCATAATGTACCTCCACAACGCATACTAGCCGTAAGGCCCCTGTAAGAATATGTAAGAATATTGTAAACACTGTATCATCCTCGAAAAGGCCTTCGCCTTTTTCTCCCTTAAGGGGGGAGGGATTGTTGCGCCCGAGCCCAAAGCCGGCTCTCGGAATGCGCAAACTTGCAAACTCTTCCTTCGAGAGAATGATGCAATGTCCAAAGGTAGTGCCCAACCATTATATCAGTACCGAGCGCATGGCGACTAAATCACGTTTAGCAACGAGGCACTGAGTCACTTCGCTGGATCAGCGCCTCGTGCCACGGCAACGCCCGTCTCGAACAAAACGATCGACCGATGTCCCGATCGGGGACTCGCTATCCAAACTTCAATCAGAACAGACCCGTGCGAACCAGCGAGTTACTTTGTACCTCTTGTCAGTTCTCTGGTTATACTTTATTCAATAAACGCCAAGTTTTTGGGTTTAATCCCGGTGGATTCGAATCCTTTAAACGCTACGAGCCTGACTTTCTCCGATCCCGCTACCTGCTCTGCGCCGTCACCACGCAAGGCACAACAATGGATCTTCTATGTTTTTTTCTATACTGAAGGGGAGAATAGAGACATCGTCTTTTCCAAGTCGAAGACCACTCTCCACCACTGTCTCCTTCCTCCATCCAAACTTGGCATTGGGTTTCCGAACATGTGTAATCCTTTTACCAAACACTTTGTATGCAGCCGGTTTCGTTACTTTCAGTTCTTTGTTTTCACTATGAACATGGCTTTGATTATTCGCATATTGTTTAAAAGGAGCGAGAAAAGTCTCTGTTGTAAGTTGTAGTTCGCCCCAGCATTGCTAGCTGCGTGTGATGACGAAAATTTGCTAGACACGTATAGCACAATGTATGAGATAGTCATGCTTCGAAGTATAGCATTGTGACACTTGCATTAAGTAGTAGTAGTAGACATAATAGTAGGTATGGATGGATGGATGGAATGCACAGTAGGAATAATAATATGTATTATCAGGAAAATAAAGAAATATTCTCGAGTCTCGCTCGAAAGCAAGGCTCGAGAATAAAGTACAACTTTTGCGTTATTGTATGAAGACTCTGAATTTAATGGGGAGAACTGAATTTCCCAAGTCTTATAATTTTCCTCTCACGATAATTTTCCCGATACTTCGGCTCGGGAGATTCGAAGCCTACGATTCCTTAGCAAATCCGGAATGGGCGCCAGGCATCAGAGATGCCACTCAAATAGATTCTTTAGGCATCAAACAGCCACACAAAACTTCAACAAAATAGGCTTCGGACAGCTACTCAAAACTCTAACACAATAGGCCTCGAACAGCCACTCGACAACTAAGGCGCTAAGGGACGGCAACAGAGAATCTCCCGAGGCGGCTGACAAGATTGCTTCGGCTAGATCAGACAATAAGGAGAGCACGTGGGTTCGACACGAGTGAACAAGCCAGGATTGAGCTAGTTGATGTTTTATTTCGACAATGAAGCAGAAAGAATGGTCTCCGCTCGAGGTGTTCATCAGCAACCTCGGGCGAAGCACGTGGTTGCAAGTTGGACAAGTCGAAAGTTACATGGAGATGATCGATAGCTCGACGCAGTTGACCAGCGCTAATGATTTAACAGAATCCGCAAAATCTGAACTCTATGAAGTTGACTCTTGGCTGACGCTATCAGCCTGCAGGAAGATCTCAGTCTACACAATATCTCATTCGGAAAAGCAAAGGATCAAACACCAAAAGAGAGATCAAGTCGCGAAAGTGAGAACGGAAGCTTACAGTCGATAGATCGAAGCCAGAAGGGCTGAGAGGCAACGAAGCGGCTAGCGGAGATCCACCAAAGAAAGTGGTCCCTTAAAAAGGCTAGCTTGGAAGGATGTTCACTTACCGCTAGTTTTAGAAATCGGCAGTGGCGCGAATGAGTGGGATCGGTCGTCTTCCTTCCTTCCTTCCTTCCTTTATTACGTTTTAACTCGCTAGTATTGCCCTTTGTCCGCCAGGATATCGCTCGTTAGTCTTAGGAACGCACGTCCGCTCGCTCTAATCGTCAGCACAAGAGTGCCGAATTCTACGCGCTTTGCCCTAACGTTCGCCTAGCCGTCTTTGTTCCCGAAATCGATCGTTCATTGGTCGCCGGATCCTACCGCGCGCTTAGGGACTCGCAGTGCCCTCGGACGAACGACGCCAGGGCCGTATGCCCAACAGGGCGCCAACCCCGCTTGGAAGAGACGGCAAGGGAGGTCGTCCTCTTCTGAAGCTGGGTGCCTCGGGGTCGCCTGCCTCACCACCCGGTGATCTCCCTCGATGACCTCTTCGTTGGAGACCCCTTCGGAGGCTGCTGACCCCTTAATGTCCGTCCTGGTCGAGCCGAGTCCTCTGGGCTGGCAGATTTGGTGACTTCGGGTTCGCAGGGTGGATGGTCGTCCCTGCTTGCTGCTTCCTTATAGGCTCGGACGATAGTATAGACGTTAATATTGACTTCCTTGATCTCGCTCGAACAGTATTGGAGACGCTATTTGCCGCTGCTACAGCGGCGCTAAATTTGAGTGAGGAGACGCTTTGTGACAGGCGCCATGCTTAACGTCACAGTATGTATGAATGAAGAAAAAAAAAATAAAAAACAATGTACAATAATAAATGTTTTTATATATATTTGTGTTCAAACAATATCCTTTTTCTTTATCCACGAATTATGAATCTTATCAAATCCCAACCACTTCACATACATCATGTCCCCCTTCTTGCGCAACACTTTCTCCACCAAATGCACATCAGGATGCATGGCTTTGTGTAATTCCAACTCGTAGAATCCGCCAGCAATGGGATCGCCTTTGAAGTCCTTGAGGAAGTATGCAACAGGGTTTGTTCGTTTAATTCGACTTATCTCGAACACCTCGGCTGACCAGTTAGGTGTGTAACCCTTGTCGAAGACCGTCTTGAATTTGCTGATGCATACCTTGTCGCCAATCTTAATCTTTGGAGGTCGTATAATTTTCATGCTGCTATCGTTGTACGCTGTGGCAAGGAGATGCTTTTCATCGTTGCGGGTGACATCGATGGGGCGCATCTGGATGGTGCGATGTTTCCTTCTATTGTACTCTGACACTAAGCTTGCAAGGATATTGGTCCAGCGATAGCCACCATTCAGCGAGAACGACTTCCACATGGCGTTCTTGAGGGTAAGATTGAAACGCTCTACTACGGATGCCTTCATGATGCTGAAGGTCGAGTAGTGATTTATATTATGCTTCTTTACGCATTGCTGGAAGTCCTTGTTGTAAAACTCCTTGCCCATGTCGGTCTGAAGGTTTTCCGGAACCCGTCCATCTGCGCGCAGTATGCCTGCAAAGGCTTTTGTCACGTCACCCGCCCCCTTGCTCTTAAGAGGAACGGCCCGTGCGTACTTGCTGAATACATCAATGACTGTGAGAATATACCGAAACCCTCGGTTTTCCTTTGCGTACGATTGCACCTCCACGATATCGGCTTGCCATAGATCATCGAACCCTCGCACGATTACTCGTCTCCGTGGAAAATTACGCCTGGCCGGTGCATGTAGCTCTTCCACTAATTTCGCCTTGACGTTACTCATACCGTGGCTCTAGGCTTCTCTCACAACTGTCCTCGATATTCTACGATTCGCCATCTTTTATTCCGCGGCATCTTTCTCAACCACGCTCCGTTTATTTATCCTCTTTTTATTGAAAGTTGTAGTTGCGACTACGGCCGACATAACATTATTTGGTAGCATCTTAGGAGACATGATATTAGTTTCGCAGCATCTCTTTATACTCCTTGATTTCGCGATCCAAATCCTCCCTAATTTTGTATTCCATTCCTCCCAACGATCGCTCCATAACATCATCGATGTAGTCTATAGATGCATCCTTTTTAATCGAGCGTTGCACAAGACGATTGACATAGTCCACTGTTGTGACATCATGAGCTTCCACAGGTTCAGCTACGCATCGGATCTTTATACCTCGCGCATTGAAAGAGTCACCCTCGAGACACAGGGCATTGTCGCGTAGTAAGTTTCTTAGCATTGATTGCGATGAAGACTTCGTCGCTGTCTCATCGTCCATTGCAAGCGAGGCGCCAAACTTGTTGATCGGCATCGTGTGCTTCACTGGCACCACACGCGTCGATGGGTGGTTAATTTATAATCAATCCCGCTTCGCGAAGCTCCTCGATTATTGACATTATCTCGTTGTCATGACCGGTATGTCCAGCGGTTCGCGAAGAAACAAGTAGCTTCATGCGGTCCACCAGTTCGTTCGGATCGTCCCAGTGAACGTAATCGATGGCATTATTCGTAGCAACCATTGCGCTTGGCAGTTGAACGTGTGACGGCTCTTGCAGCATACCCCTACCCGTGACAGCGGGGGGGAACAGCTTCTTTATGATATGCGTGTACTTGTAGCCTCTGTTACTCATAGTCTGCTTGGATGCGGAATGTTGCAACTTATGCGCGTTTGAAATTAATAGGATGTTCTTATATGCATTCAAATCTGCCTGGGTGTATTTTAAATCGTCAGGTGTCTTTGAGAATATCAGCTCGTAGAGACCCAAAGTTCCCTTGTATCGCGTTGTGCCAACCATAATGTTATCCATCCCATCCACGTCGCAGACAGAATTACCAATATACATTTTATTATCGTTGGCGTTATAGTATACGCCATATACATTCTCCACAGTATCTCGCGTGTCAGTGTAGAATAGTTCCAAGTAACGTTTTGCCAGAGGTCCGAGGTTCTGATGCAAATATTCTCTTTCCGACTGATATTGTTCTTCTTGAGAGTTTGGCTGCATAACCGCACGCATTGATCTATCTACCATAGCCGCCGGCGTTTCCTCGTCCGATGCCACGTACGAGTTCTCGAAGGTTTCCCCAGCTGCGATCGACATAGGGCCAGTGTCATTATCAATGGTTGCGGGGGTGGTGGTTGTCGGCACAATCTTGGGCGAATCTTCGTATAGCGTTTTTTTTTAGCATAAATGGGTTTACGCAGTGGACTTGCTGGACTCGCTTTCTCCGAATACAATCTTTTGAGACTCTTTGCTTGTAAAAGTTTTTTCCTGCTGGATAACTTCATTGCCCTCAAGGGTATGTCGAATGAATCATCGAACTCGGGCGTTTGCAATGTTGGAGACAAGGGGAACTGCTGCTGCTGCTGCTGCTGTGTAACCGTATTACCCTTCTCCACCAATTGTTTCAACGGTTCCACTATTGGGCGTAGGTTTGTCTCCAATGTGACACCTGTATCCATCTTTCCTACTTTAAGCGCAAGATACTTTTTACGTATAGCCTCGCTGCTCTTGGCTATCTCCTGCACAACTGCTTCCTTTTTTGTATACTTCTTCTTCTTCTTCATTATGTTTTTCATCTGACTATCCTTCTCCTCCTCCTTAACCAACACCATAGCTGAGGTGGTAATGATTCAAAGTGGCTATGAACTGGTATGCGACGGAAAGAGAGGCCGATGTGGCTTCAATGATGTTTCCCGAACTTGTGTTGTATGATGTTATTGCAAACCCATTATATACCGATGTCGTTTTTGTATGATGCTCAACCCCACTAATAGCTCAGACGGTATACCGATACTGTTCGTATGATGTTAGTGCAAACATATTAAATACCGATACCCGTATTGCAACGGTACTCTATGTATCGGTATTTCATACACAAGTCCATGAACTTCTCCAGCGACATATCTATGTTCTGCAACGACATATCCATGATAGCATTGCAACGATAAATATGGTATTATTCATCTCAATACTCTCCTCCTCCTCCTTCCCCTCCCCCTCCCCCATGGTAGTGTTAATGATTACAAAGAGAGAGAGAGAGATGCAAGTTCAATGACTCGTCAAGAACGTGTGCGCTCATGATATTATTGCAAACTCATTAAATCTCCGACGATAGCGTCCATAGTTTACCGGGCTGTCCTTGTCTATGACGAGAAAGCTGTACTTTTTATCCCAACATTTCGCGCACAATTCGATGAATTTCTCAAGTGGCATATCCACATTAACATGATCATGATAGACATGTCGTAAATTCATACCATCTTGCTTGAACAGTATTATCATATTTGCATTATCACGAATCAGATGTTTTGGGATTCTCGCATACGACTGTCCCAGATAAAAACAATCCACGTCAGAGTGTCTACCCATGGCGAAGTATTCACGCATGACGTTTTGCTCATCGCAGGTTACATCATCAAAGACAAATATCGAATTCGGTAGGGCTTCGGCAGGCGGGATTACACTCGCATTTTCCTTGAATGGAAAATAACCCAAATCCTCCACCGTCGACAACACTTCCTCCAAGTATCGATACTTGGGCTGATGCAATGATTTTGAGTACACGTATACATTTTCAAACCGTAACCCGTTCGGACTCTCGAGCATACTAATCATCGTGTTTGTTTTCCCACAATTAGATGGGCCACAAATCACACACCGTATACTTCTTGGTAACAGCGCACCATGCTTCCGTTGTCTATTTTTCTCCTCCTCATCATCGAATGTACGATTCATAGGAATTTTGATGTTGATTGGTTGTCTCATGAAGCGCATGATGTAAAAGATATATATACACACACACGCGCACACTATAGAGTGAAGCAGCGGGGGAGGGGTAGTGGTATTTATAGGCCCCGCGGATCCGTGATTGCGATGATTCACAACGACAACGGTGACGACGACAACAACGTGATTCTTTAAAATCATGGTTTTCTTTGTTCTAAACCAACCGACGCTACATGCTGCGATTGCCAAAGAGCTGGAATTTGTACCGAAAGTACTATTACTACGCAATTTCGCTGAAGAGATAGAGATTATTTGGGACAAGTTGCCGGACCATATAAAGGCTGATCCGGAGGTGCAGCTGTATCGCAGGTGTTTCAAGCACTACAACCAGCCGTATCAGCGTGTACATATTGACGGGCCATCACCCATGATAAGGGACTGTTTCGAGTGTATTAAAAAACGGAGAGCAGGTGAGGACGTGCATATATAATGATGTGATCAATCGTCCTCAACGTCAGTCCGAGCATAACAATCATATTGACCTGCGCGTGTGTGTAGGTGTGTATGTATGTGTGCAAGGAGTCTACTCTATGAGTAGAAGCGGACTCTTGAATAGTGCGATAAATTCTTTACCATTCGAACTTCACATTCCGGGATACCAATTTTGCGGACCGGGCACGCGCTTGTTACGCCGATTGGCCCGTGGTGAACGAGGTGTAAACCCCTGGACGCGGCTTGCAGAGAGCACGATATCGCGTACTCCCAGCGTAAGGATCTCGAAGGTCGTCACGAGGCTGATAATATTCTGGCCGAAAACGCGTTTCAACGCATATCAGCTAGGGACGCATCGATCGGTGAGAAGATTGCATCCATAGCGGTCTGGACTGCCATGAAGACGAAAAGAACACTCGGTATGGGAATGACTCATAGAAGAAGAAAGAAGAAAACAGCAACTATTGTTGGAAGGAAGAAGAAGAAGAAGAGCAGCGGTGCACGTCTCCGCATATTGCACGCAGCCAAACGTGGTGGTTTCCTACCGCCCTTACTCTTTCCTGCTTTGGGTGCTCTAGGCGCGTTGGTCACTGGGGCATCGACGGCAGCAAAATCCATTTCCGACAAAACACTCGGGCAAAAGCAGTTGAAGGACATGCAACGACACAATCGTGCCATGGAAGGCAAGGGCCGTATCTTTCACCATACAAGCATGGAAAGGGAGTGAGAGCGGCGACGGGGAGGAAAAAAAACTTCAAAAACACAGAAGAAGAAGGAGAAGGTAGATGGATCGCTGGTGGGAGCAACAATAAACTACGAGGTAGAACATTTGTGTAAAAACACACCATATTTTCGAGGGGTTTTTATGCGCGATGATTTGCCTAGAAAAGTATGGACTGAAGAGTGTGGCATAGTGAATTTGGATGACTACCTCGGCCCAGGAACGCATTGGGTCGCGTACATTAAACGCGGGCTGAATGTAAAATACTTTGACAGCTTTGGGAATCTCCGACCTCCGAGCGAATTGATAGATTACTTTGGCAAGAGTGCAAAAATTACATACAATTATGAGCGGTTCCAAAAGTTTAATGAGAGCATTTGTGGACAATTGTGTGCAAAATTTCTTTGGGAAAATTCATTATAAAGCATAGTTCCACCTCCGAGAAAAACTCAGTTACTCTGGGAATCTTCGCACGGGCGCGCGATACAAACTGTCATTCACGTTCACGCTAACGGGCAAAGGTAGTGTGCTCTCATCTCGTCACTTCCCCCCCTTAGACCTGGATGAAGGAGGAGACTATGAGCTCGGTCTTGTAGATTTCCAAACTTACCATACGATACCGAACATCAGTTCATCGAATGGCAATAATAAATTTTACTTTGGCGAGCATGACGAGCAGATTACCATTCCCGATGGCTCGTACGAGCTGAAGGCAATCAACCAATACTTGAAACGCGAAATCATGAAAAGGAATCCCACACGTAAAAATATATCAATAAAAATAATTACCGATGGTAATTTTATCAATGGTGATGACGATGATGAGGATAGGGGTGTTGAATACCCGATCGCTTTGCGAGCAAACAATACGATGAAGAGTGAAATTCGATGCGCTTACAGAATAAACTTTACAAAACCGAACAATGTGGGTCCATTGTTGGGATTTTCCGCAAATCATATCCTATCACCCAATACATGGCATCAATCGGACGCGCCTGTGAACATCATAAGTTTGAATACAATTCGGATAGAGTGGTCCATCACCACCGGTTCTTACAGCAACAGTAGACCGATGCATGCGATACGTGAATTCTCACCGCGTGTTCCTCCAGGATATAAGATATCGGAAACATCGCCGCGAGTCATTTACCTGCCAATCGTCGTGCGAGCAATAGACGATTTGACAATTCGAATAGTCGATCGGTCCGGACAACTGGTGGATTTTCGTGGTGAAGAGATAACAGTACGTCTGCACGTACGACGTCGCGCTTGATAGACACGTCCAACCGTATTGGTAGTATGCTCGTTTATAACAACCTCAACAACAGCAATACGTCCGAATCCATTATTACTGCACCTAGCTGCAAATCAAGTACATTTCAATCGCTGGTAAAGAGTAGCGACGGCAGTGGTTGGAGAAGGAAGAGATTGAGCGCGTCCAACGTGAAATTTTTACAATCTATGGGATTCAGAACTGCACGACAACAGCAACAACAATCATAATGAATGATATTTTGAGCATCAGTGGTGGGCCGGCGTTCGACAACCATATAACGAAATTGGAGCTGCACACGTAGAACCCCTATGTAAACACATCCTTCGGGAACAGCGACGAGATAAGGATACCCATTCAGCAGCAAGATCTGTACCTCCTGCCGTGCCGTAGTTTCCTATACGTGGAGGGGAGACTCGATGGTGGAAATGGAGGAGTTGCATAAATTATCAATGTTGCGTGTACTGGAAAGTGGTATGCCGATTAAGATGAGTTTTCGCTCGTCGGAGCTCCACGAGTATCCTCTGTTACAGACAACAACGAGGCACACATGGGCGGTGAAAGCCGCGACCCAGATGGAAAAGCCTCGATACGTGATATTCGCTCTGCAAACTGCACGAAAGAATGATGTGGGCAAAAGAGCAACAATGTTTGACCATTGTAATCTCTCAAACATTCGTCTCTATCTGAACTCCGAAACGTATCCCTACGACGACTTGAACATTGACTTTGGTAAAAACAAACATGCACTGCTCTACGACATGTATGCAAAGTTCCGAGAATCATATTATGGTAGTGGTGAACCATTGCTCGACATTACAAACTTCCTTCAATACGGACCATTCGTCGTACTGGATTGCTCGCGACAAAACGAGTCCGTGAAGAGCGCGACTGTTGATGTTCGAATTGATTTTGAATGTCGGGAAAACATCCCAGAAAATACCACTCCTTACTGTCTAATCATACATGATCGCATAGTGGATTACAACCCGCTGACAAACATTGTACGCAAAATCACATAAAATACGGAAAGAGGGATGGAGACCGCGATAGTTGATGTTCAGGGATTTATGGTGGACGACAAGTTTATCCCCCCAAAACCATTGAAATGAAAGATTTAAATTAGTTTCTCATTGGTTTCTTACCTCGCAATGAAGCGCGCACACGCCAAGTTTTTATTATTATTGTTAATCGCTAATTTATTGTGAATTTATTGTTAATTGCTAATGCGAGTTAACTCGAGATACTTTTGAATGAAAACTTGGCTTTCTTGTATGTTATTAGTTATATCTGAATTATAACTTGGCTTTCGTTTACCAATGATATCCATTTCCATTTTTGGTAATTTTTTAAATAATTTTGACAAGGTTGGTGGGTTGGGAGCCGGAATGGTGGAGGGGGGGGGGGGGCGGACTACTTGGCGTTTTTTTCATTTTAATGGTTTTGGGGGGATTTCAGTTCTTTTTGTTAGTTAATCGGTAAAATAAAAATATAATTTGTTATTACCCATTTGACAAGTTTAATACTTCAACAATGTGACAAATAGGAGGAAGAACTTATCTGTATAATGTAACATACGAAGCGTTGGTCTTAATTACATGCAATTCAAGGGCATGCTATCTATTGGCAACTCATATGTATTTGCCCAAATTTGGAGTCTTTTGCTTAAATTATACATTCTCTCTTCATTCAACACATGTGAAAAGTGTACAACTTGTCAAATGTGTAGGCTAAGAACCACTTAAGCGACATGCTTCAAACTTGATGAGCACTACTAATTTTCCACGACTAGTATGTTAATAATTAGTTTTCACAATGCGATCTTTCTGGTTACTTCAGAGTTAGTGTCCTCACGCTCGTTCCTCGCCTCTTTATATGTGGCAAGAGGCCTCCTCGTACTTCGTAGCCAGGTACCAATTTCCTAAATTCCAAGCAATTGGCAATACAGGGTCAGGCCGTCCATCGCCCCTCGCACCGATACCTGGGCACCACATGTGCGCTTCGTCTCCTCGCGCATTGCGGGTCTCTACCATAAACATGTTTATCCGACCCGATTAGCCGACCTTTGCTCGGCTTAGGATCTCTTAAAATGCGTTGCCGCTAACACGGCCAATCTGACATGCTTCACGTTCTCGGGAAACGTACATCTCCACAATTGGTCATGAGTGTGACCATGTTGAATCAATATTCGTATTGCATCCTTAATAAAGTATTGAACAGCAATTACGCTGTCAATCATCACAAGGCGGACCACACCCACAAGTGTGTCCTTCCAGATGGGGCCTGTAGGCTCCAATCTGGCAGCGACGGTATTCCAAAAACCTCGCAAAAACATGTGAGGGTAAACCCACAAGTGTCAACCAAAGTACAGCAATGCCCGCAAGCATTACAACACGGACCACATTCTCAAGTGTGTCCTTCCAAAAAGGGCCCGCAAGCTCCAGTTCGGCAGCGATGGTATTCTTGGTACCTCGCAGGTAAACAACATTAACAAGTGTTGCCGCAGACCTGATGTCTCACAGCCATACAACTAATGTACAATGATACTCCTCCATTTACATTTATAACAGAACTTATTATTTATTCACGACACACAGTCGGCATTTTACAAAAACATTTTAAATCGCTAACACGGTTCATCGGTTTTCTCATCGCTTGAAGAATCTGGTGCATCTCCCGTCCATTCACCCTTCCAAAGGCGTAGACGGTCCTTTGGTACTATCTGGGGTCTTCCGGTTTTGCCTATAATTTCATAACGCTCATTCGGTAAGCTTTTTACAATTTCGAATGGTCCCAAAAATTTATTTTCTAATTTTGCGCCTCTTGTCGTTGCGGGCTTCGCGAATACTGTGTCCCCTTTTTTGTATATTACATTTGAACGACGTTTTTTGTTGAAACGTTCGTCTTGTTTCTTTGCATTTTCTAAAATGCGTCCAAAAGCTGTTTCCCGATCTGATTTTAGATTAATTTCGTCACTCGTACTCGGTAATTCACTTTCAATGTGTACTGCGTCACCTGCGCTGCGTTCTATTCCGAATAATAGACGCGAGGGTGAAAATCCGGTTGAACTTTGTTTGGTAGTATTTAGTGATTCTTGAATTTTGCCTAATTTGCTCGGCCACTCTGACAATTTTTTTGTTTCTGCGGTCAACAGATTTGTTACAGTGGCTACGTAGCGTTCGGCTTGACCGTTTGCACGCGGCGCCCCGGTTCCAATATAGTGTATTTTTACATTTTGTTTTTTGAGGAATTGCTCTAGAGGTTTGTATGTAAAGTTTGTGCCGCGATCTGATATAATAATTCGAGGTCTGCCAAATAATGTAAGTCTTTCTTTGAACACCTGGAGCATTTCAGGACCACTCAATGTTTTTAACGGTATGAGCTGCAAATACTTTGTAAACGCATCCACGATTATAAGAATATGCTGGTAGCCGTCTTTACTTTGCGGAAAGGGTCCAACGCAATCACAATGAATCGTGTCAAAGGGAACTAGTGTCTTTTCTATTGAATGTAGTAGTCCTTGTTTAGGACCCGTATGGCGTTTTGATGCGGTGCAAGTCAAGCAGTGCTCTACATACTTTTTAATAAAGGGGCGCATACGAGGAAATTAAAACTTATGCATAACGCGATCGTACGTTTTCTCATATCCTACATGGGAATTTTCATCGTGGTACAGTCTTAGTAAACCAATGCGACTACCTTTCGGCACGTAGAAACGTGTCAAATTCCTACCTTTCTCGCTAACTACTTTGCGACATAATAAGCCATCTATAAGTTGATAATCATTGCAAATGGCATCCTTCGCGTTAATACTTTCGATTAAAGAATGCGTTTCCTCGTCGTTTTTCTGCGCTATCTTTAACCACGAATCGGTTTCGATTACCTTCTTTTGATAGTCAGTTACACAAGCCACGTTAGCGCGAAAATCTTTTGGAGGGTTCCTGCTAAGGAAGTCAACATGTTCCACGTATTTCCCTTTTCGGTATTCTATTTCGAAAGTGAAATCCTGTAGGTAGACCCACCAACGTGCAATACGCGGAAGAATGTGCTTCTTCTCCTTAGTTGCTTTAATCGCGTTACAATCAGTGACGATTTTAAATTGAATTCCAAGTAAATACACGCGAAAATATTTAAGAGCGTTCACGATGGCGAGCGTCTCGAGTTCATACGAGTGATACCGTGATTCCTCCCTTGACGTTTGGCGGCTGAAATACGAAATTACACGTAGATTGCAGTCTACTTTTTGGAAGAGAATTCCTCCATAGCCGACCGTGCTAGCATCCGTGTGCAATTCCGTCTCTCGTGCTGGATCAAACACAGTGAGTAAGGGTTTCGAAATTAGACGATCTATAATATATTGCCGCGCATCGTTTTGCTCTTTTCCCCATTGCCAGGGCTCATTTGGTTTAGTTAATTTTGTTATACAGGCAGTCCGTGAAGCAAACTCCGGTACAAATTTTCGAAAGTAGCTGGCTAATCCCATGAACTGACGCGCTTGTTTTACGGTTTTAGGAATAGGTGATTCTACCAACGCCGTTATCTTTTTCTTTCCCGGCTGAATACCTTCTACGGAAATCTCACGGCCGAGGTATTCCACAGATGTTTCAAAAAACTTGCATTTTTGCATATTACCGGAAAACCCAGCAGCATCCAGTGCCTGTAGCACCTTATCAAGCTTCTGTAAGCCTTCTTCAACCGTAGAAGACGGAATGACAATGTCATATAAATATATTAATGCTGTGTCAAAACGTAAATTACCAAGTGCAGTGTTTATTGCTCTTTGAAACACAGCAGGGGGTATTCGCCAACCCGAATGGCATGCGCAGGTACTCGTACTGTCCATCTGGCGTTACGAAAGCAGTTTTTGATATAGAATCTACAGCCATTGGAATCTGGTGGAAACCCGCGGCCATATCAAGGGTCGTGAAATATTTTCCCTTTCCCAGTCGATCAAGTTGGTCATCTATTAAAGGCAAGGGATATCGATCTTTTATCGTAATTTTATTCAGGGCCCGAAAGTCAACACACATTCGCAGACCGCCGGTAACTTTTGGTACTAAAATTACTGGGCTCGCATAAGGCGAGTTGCTTTCCCGGATAATGCTATTTTGTAATAAATCGTCTATTATAATACGTAGTTCCGAACGGTGTGAGAGCGACATACGATACGGTTGATATCGGACAACTTTGTCCTCTTTTAACGTGATTTTAAGCTCACCGGTCTGAATTGCCCGTACTTTATTTCCAGTAGTAAATAATTGTTCATACCATTCCAATAATGTATCCAAGGGTTGCCGGATATCAGGTGCTAGTTCTTCGATTGAATTACATCGTGACTCTGCCTTTTGCATGGCGGGTTCGCGTCGCAACGGAAAATACAGTAATTTCTTTTCACCATCAACCTTCTTCACACAGAGGTTCTCAGAATTTAGGACGTCTTCTCATACTATGACTTCGTATGATATGCTGGAAGTTGGCACCACCAGGAAGTCTAATTCTGCCGCCGTGTCTTCGGTCTGTATCACGACCGAAGTTTTGCTGATTGTACCTATTCTTCCCCCACCCAAACCTCGTATGATTGTTACCTTAGGGTCTATACGGCAATCGGCTTGGCGCGCTACCTTCTCTTGAACAAGCGATCGTTCGGCACCTGAATCCAAAAGGCAATGTACTAATTTGTTGTTAATTAGTATAGGTGTCAAGCCACGCTTCTCCACGTCACATGCACGAGCCTCCACATCTTTTGCGTCTGGTTTCTTGTACTTCTTCGGATCGTCGCGAAGGGATCGTTGGCGAGCCCAACATTGCGACTCCTCGTGACCCCTCTTATGGCAAAAATTGCACACCAGCGACGTTTTGGATGTTGACGGCTGCAGTGCGCTATCCTCTATTTTCCTCTTTTTAGGAGAATCATGCTGAAGATGACCTGTTGCTTGACAGTTGTAGCACCTTTTTCGTGGTTGTTGGTTGTTGGACAATTGCCTCTTATCCTTCCTTACGATGTCAACCTTTGGTTTGACGAAGGGGGCAACTCCTGTCAGCAAGTCCGTAGTGGCCTGATATCGGGCATTAATCAGTGATTGACGCACAGTTGGATCAGTGACATGTCCAATGATCAAACTGATTAACTCTTGCTGAGTGAACTGTACACGTGTTTGCTCATAATAGTTCAGTTTGGTTCGAACATATTCCGAGTACGTGCTGGCCTCATCACTGGTATAATTTACAGCTCGGACCAGGCGTTCACATAATCTGTCTTCCGGAACGAAGACGGTACACAAATCGTCACGAAACTTTTGCCACGTTCGAGGATTACCAATCCACGTTTGGTACCATCTCTTAGCAGGGCCAGTTAAGGCATGCGTTGCGAGACTCAATTTTTGTGCTGGTGGAACGTCTTTTGTAATTTCTTCAACAGTCTCACACCATTTTACTGCATCGCCGCCCAAATCAGCACCACCGAACTGGGGTACGGCGTCCACTAAATGTGTTGATGGCACCACCGGGTTAGTGGACGCTGAACTGTTTATTGCTCTCTCCATGAATTGGCGGAAGAGAGTCTCAAATGATGGAGCACTATCGTTGCCTGTATTTGCCATCTCAGCGCACAGGTTCTTGCGGAAGTAAATCTCTTCCGTGATCCCACTTCTGATGTTAATAATTAGTTTTCACGATGCGATCTTTCTGGTTGCTTCAGAGTTAGTGTCCTCGCGCTCGTTCCTCGCCTCTTTATATGTGGTAAGAGGCCTCCTCGTACTTCGTAGCCAGGTACCAATTTCCTAAATTCCAAGCAATTGGCAATACAGGGTCAGGCCGCCCATCGCCCCTCGCACCGATACCTGGGCACCACATGTGCGCTTCGTCTCCTCGCGCATTGCGGGTCTCTACCATAAACATGTTTATCCGACCCGATTAGCCGACTTTTGCTCGGCTTAGGATCTCTTAAAATGCGTTGCCGCTAACAAGTATGCCCCTAAATTAATATTAGGATTAGGCTCAACACTTAATAAGTTCTATTAATTCTCTTATTCAACACATTTGTAATGTCAAATTTGACAAGGGCGTACCCAAGAACCAGTTCAGTTACAGATTTCAAACTTGCTGAACAGATACATAATTCAAAACTACAGAAGTCAAAGATCTAAAGTTTACTGAGCAAATACTGATTACTAGTAAGGTTCGTAGTTTAGAAATCATTTACATGAAAGACCTGAAGTATCACTTGGTGAACCAATTGTTGCTTTTTCATTTAAGTAGGTCCTGGTTATGCACTTGGCAACTTTGGTAGTCTATAATTGTATTGAATAAGAGGATATTGCTTAACAGTGTTAGATTGAGTAGGGTCATAAAACTGTACCAATAAGAGAATAAAACTGTTAAATTTGTCAGATATCCTCGCGTAAGATATTCCTGTCATACAATAGCCTACATAACCAAGCACTCGAATGTCAAGGAAATAAGACATCTATCCATCTCGTGTTAGTTAGTCTCTTTCTACATGTCTAGCATCTCTCTCTAACATCAGCTCACATCTGCCTTCTCTCTCTACCATAACATCATCTCGCAGCTACAAAGCTAGAAATATATGAACATTCTGCCACCTAGCGTGGAAAATATGTGACCTACATTTTTGGTCTGAATCTTCTTCTGAATCGTTTTCGCACGAGAAAATAAGAGGAGGAAATTCATATCTCTTGAACGCATGGACCAATTTCCTTGCTCTTTAGCTTATTGGATTCAGAAAAATAAATTAGGCTGTGCTTGATTCATAAGTTATGCCTGCAAGCTGTAACTTTTTCGGAAATCGAGTTGAAAGTCTTATATCGATCGAAAACCGTTACTCGTCGGGATAAGTAGCCTCGGCTTCTCGCGCTGTATAGCTATAGCTAACTACTTGGCGCGAGACTCTACCGAGTCTCCTGATACTGAAGGAGGCTGCTGTAGTTCTACCCAGTACCTGTCGAATAGCACATTGGATTTTTGCACCGCCGTTTCCATGGTCAGCACTGGACATTGACTCGAGGAAAAAATGTATCTGGTTAACGAAACATCATCATGGGCTACTCTAGGAAGATGGCTGTGTAAAGTACTGTGTGGCTAAGCCACTATTACAATGGGTACTGAAAAATGTAACTACTGTCATCATTACGAAGGGCTATGACAAGCGTCGATGGATCGAGGAGCTCGCTAATTCTACTATAGTTCATAACATTGAAGATTAAGATTACGGGAGCGGCAGTGTTATGCCAGCATTTAATAAAATGTGTTCCAAGAATACGTTTGCATGTACGATGCATAGAGGAACTTGTGCATTACAGAATGCACTGAAATTACACAACTTTTTATCATGTACGATCTAATAATAAATAAAAAATGTATGTAATCGTATACAATTTGAATCGCTTTTCATTCTCCCCCCTTCATCCACACTTAATGCTAAGGAAAAGAAAGTTTTTGGAGAAATCGTTGTGGTGACAACGGTAGTGGTGGTGGTAGTGGTGCTGATGGAAGCAGTGGAAGAAAGTCATAGGTCAGAAGAAACAACTCGTTAGGTCATAGGCTAAAGTCACCTCCCCACTATCAAGTGCTGAGAAAAAAGAGGCTGACTCAAGGGCTTTAAAACTGTTGGCAGAAGCATTTCGCTCACACTTTTTTCTAGCGTTGAGCTTTTTTATCTTTTCGCCCGAAGGAAAATATTTCACTTTTTGTTCAAAATGTTTAAAATGTTGGTTGCTCGAGAAGACCGACGTGATGTAGAGGCATACATCTTAGATGCGCAGTGCGTGAGGGGTACGACGTATGTATGGCAAGGGGTGGCAGTTTGTGAGGAGTGCTATGAAAAGATGGGCTCACCCCTGGACTTTGAAACTGTTGATTCGCACTATTGGTTTTACAAATTCGGCGATAAGACCAAGTGCGGGTGCTGCAACAAACAGCCGTACGGCATAGTACGGCCATGTCAGCATTGCAAAGACTGTCGGACCAGTCTAATAAAAGTCTATTATTTATTGCGGAGGAATAATTCTATAATAATGGGCTACTTCCAACCGCACCGCCCGGTGCTTCGCAACATCCAATCAAGTGGATCGCTCCGTGAATTCTGTTTAGGCCTAGTGGAAGCGGTATGTATGCTGTTTAAAGGAATTCGTATTGTAGTACTCGAAGTGAAAACTAATTGTCACATTTTCACTTTTTGAAGGGTTGTAAAAAATAAATGTCATCGTCGCTCTCATGGTGGTGGTGGTCATGGTGGTCGTGGTGATGGTGGCGGTGGTGGTGGAAGGAAGTCATGGACCGAGATGGTCATCCCTCTAGGTCACGGGCTAAAGTCATCCCTCCCACCATCTAGTGCTGAGAAAAAGAGAGGCTGACTCGAGGGCTTTAGAACTGTTGGTCAGATCATCCATCGCTCCAGCCCGTGTTCAAGTTCATCAGGGCATCCGTCAAAATGTTCCGGCAATTGAAATACGCTAAAGACAAAATGCCTCTACGAGAGTGCTTCTTAAGATCAACCTGTAGGAGTGGCACGGCCTACGTGGATTCTGAGGGAATGTGCACTTGCGTAAGGTGCTTTGAATGGTCATACGAACCATCGAACATACAGACGGACAAGAATGTACATTTTCACTACTGGTACTATATCGTGGAGAGCCCCAACGACATGGCCTGTAGCAGCTGCGGTGTATCGACATGGTCAAAGGAGCAATCTTGTCTGCTGTGCAGCACTTGTCGGACCAGCATAAAAACAACATATCATATATTGCAAATGCGCAATAGGACGATGTCGTATCGTTTCCGTGGGTCGTTGTGGCGGCCCATCCAATGCGGCATTCCGAGCGATTGGTCCGCTAGCCAAATTCTGGCAAGTCTGTCGAGGCCCTGGCCTGAGAGTGAAATTGGTGCAGGCCTGTTGAGACCCTGGACCGCTAGCCAAATTAGGGGAAATCTGGTGAGACCTAGTGGTATGTATTAAGTTTTTTTTCTCTCTCTCTCTCTTTCTCGAAGTGAAACTAATTGTTCCTTACTTTACAGAGTAGTAGTAATCGTCGTCTTCTTCATAACCACCACCACCACCACCACCACCATCATCATGAGCAGGAGGAAGCACTGACACCCTCATCATCGCCACCATCACGAGGAGACGCTGAACACCCCATCATCATCAAAACAAAACAAAAATTGATATATATTGTGACGTTACGCATGGCGCCAGTCACAAAGCGTCTCCTCACTCAAAGTTAGCGCCGCTGTAGCAGGGGCAAATAGCGTCTCCAATACTGTTCGAGCGAGATCAAGAGATCCTTATTAACGCCTGTACTATCGTCCGAGCCTATAAGGAAGCAGCAAGCAGGGACGACCATCCACCCTGCGAACCTGAAGTCACCAAATCTGCCAGCCCAGAGGAATCGACTCGACCAGGACAGACATTAAGGGGTCAGCAGCCTCCGAAGGGGTCTCCGGCGAAGAGGTCATCGAGGGAGATCACCGGGTGGTGAAGCAGGCGACCCCGAGGCACCCGGCTTTCGAAGAGGACGACCTCCCTTGCCGTCTCTTCAAAGCGGGGTTGGCGCCTTGTTGGGCACACGGCCCTGGCGTTGTTCGTCCGAGGGCACTGCGAGTCCCTGAGCGCGCGGTAGGACCCGGCGACCAATTAACGATCGATTTCGGGGACAAAGACGGCTAGGCGAACGTTAGGGTAAAGCGCGTAGAATTTGGCACTCTTGTGCTGACGACTAGAGCGAGCGGACTTGCGATCCTAATACTAACGAGCGAAATACTAGCGAACAAAGAAGGCGACTAGCGAATCAAACAGTCCACGAAGGAAGGAAGGAAGGCGTTCTTTCCCCCTATTAATCAGTCGCCACCGATTTGTAACTAGCGGTAAGCGAACATCCTTCCAAGCTAGCCTTTGTAAGGGACCACCTTCTTCGGTGGATCCCAGCTAGCCACTTCGTTGCCTCTCGGCCCTTCTGGCCTTCGCTCTATTGATTGTAAGTTTCTGTTCTCGCTTTCGCGACTTGATCTCTCTTTTGGTGTTTGATCCTTTGCTTTTCTGAATGAGATATTGTGTAGACTGAGATCTTCCTGCAGGCTGATAGCGTCAGCCAAGAGTCACTTCATAGAGTTCAGATTTTGCGGATTCTGTTAAATTATTAGCGCCGGTCAACTGCGTCGAGCTATCGATCATCTCAATGTAACTTTCGACTTGTCCAACTTGCAACCACGTGCTTCGCCCGAGGTTGCTAATGAACACCTCGAGCGGGGACCATTCTTTCTGCTTCATTGTCGGAATAAAACATCAACTAGCTCAATCCTGGCTTGTTCACTCGTGTCGAACCCACGTACTCTCCCTATTGTCTGATCTTGCCGTTCCTTAGCGCCTTATTTGTCGAGTGGCTGTTCGAGGCCTATTGTGTTGAAGTTTTGAGTGGCTGTTCGATGCCTATTTTGCTAAAGTTTTGTGTGGCTGTTTGATGCCTAAAGAATCTATTTGAGTGGCATCTCCGGTGTCCGATCTCCGATCTCCGATATCGGGAAAAGTATCGTGCAAGAGTAACCTAAAAGTTGGGAGATTCAGTTTCCCCTATTTAAACTTGCGGTTGTCCATTAAAGTCTCGTTGATTGGGGAACCAATAAAAAGTATAAATATTCTTTTCTCATTATTCTCGAGCCTTGCTTTCGAGCGAGACTCGAGAATATTTCATTATTTTCCTGATAATATATATGTTTCTTTATTTCTACAAATAACTGTACAAATTTTTTTCCTTTTTTCCAATAAATAATCATTATTTGTATATACGTTCCCATTTCTTACTACTACAGCTCATACTCCTAATCATCACTGCCTCGCTTACAATCGTTTTCATACAAAGTGTCACGAGTTCGCAATCAATCAACGAATGCTTTTCAAAAGTCGGGTCTTCCATAATCGCTGCTTTATAATGTACAGCCGTCGGTGTCGGTGACCTCCTAAATATTTCAACGAATGAAGAAAATTTCTGCTTGATTGGAGGAATATTTTCAGCTAACCATGAGTACATATGGTCTATACAATATTCTAGATCGAAAATTTTTTGCATAGTATTCGCGGTTATGAATATAGATGTAGATGCGTCCGAAATCTTCATGATCTCGATATTATTATTAGGAAGTTTAACGGTTCGGAATGATAGCATCCTGCGTCCGCCTACTTCAATCGTCTCGGTCGGCACGGTGAACATTTCCATGATCGTATCTTTGTTGCTCATCACTTCCTTCCACAAGTCCATGAAGATGACGATTTCATGTCCATGGTTGTCTCCAATAGCCAACTCGACCTGACAATTATTGCCTGCACCGACGTATACGCCGATCTCCACATACTTGGAGAAGTCCTTCGTCAGAGGATACCTTCGTCCGAGTATACGCGGCTCCCAGAACCCTCGCTCTCGCGACTCCATTGATGATGAGATTGATCGTTGCTGCTGCTGTGGCCGTGATTCTCGTCGTGATGGCACGGGTGGTGATGGCGATTGCCGACTTTGTTGTTGTTGTTCTTCTTCTTCTTGCATGGGTATTGAGCTATAAGGTGGGAAAAAGATGGCTACTATTATTCTCGATTCCCGGATTAAAACAGTTTGGGGAATAATAATAATAATTTGAAGTACTTACACCAACATCGATGAAAACGATTTATTCACTGGAGAGTCTTCATGCGAATAAGGATATTTCCTCTTGATTGACACGTCGTTGAAGATTACTGTTATGCTACTACTGTTGCTGCTGCTACTACTACTACTACTTCTCATTTTCATCGCGGTACACTTTTATGCAATCCCCCCCATCAAAAACACTACCCTTTCATTTTCTATATCACTGCATAGGATCCACGTATGTCACACCGATAACAACCGTGAAATGTTATAACAATTACTATCGTTCGAGACATTCGAACGTCTCCTCCTTGACCATCTCTTAAATATGATCATACTCGAAGGGCCATAATTAAGATAAAATTTTTATGAGAACGCACGTGCAGATATCAATGTTAGTTAACGTTAAGATAAATAATCGCGCTACGTCTAGCAATTAGAGCTGTCGTTGTTATTTATTTGGAGGGATGTCAAGTGAAATGGTATAATCTTTGATCATCCTCGAAGGGCCATAATTAACATATCATTTTTAAGAGAACGTATGTGCAGATATCAATGTTATTGTGCCATCGCTTTCCCGATTTCGCCGTTCTCGTTGGCTGGTCAGGAAAGCGGGGAATACTTCGACCGAGCCTCCTCTCTGAATCCCGAGTCCTCTGGGCGCTTAAAGGGCGCCAGGCCCCGTGACCGAGACCAAAATTTATAAGAATATGCTACCCAGAGGAGATGGAAAACTCGAGCGAGAGAGAAAGCTCGGTGGGAAACGCGAATGTTGGCCCGGCTGGCCAGGTGTAGTGGGAGAAGGGCGGGGAACAAGGGAGGCCGGTGACGACACACTGGGCGAACAGATAGCTAAATAATGTTATCTAGAAATAGAGTTAAATAACAGCGCCCTCTTTATTTATGTCGGGCGGACCGACGGTGTTACAACTAATTAACCTACGGCAAATCGAGCTAACGCGCTCTCGATCCTAGGTCACAAGGGCCCCTATACAATTTAACCACGCGGTAGGGAAACGCGTCGGGAGCGATCGACAGATGGTCGGTCGATTACCGGACTGCAATAGTTAATGAAGCCGAACTTCAGCGGACGGGGTACGCCGCAAATCTCAAGAGGAACGCACGCCCGTTCGAACGGGCTATCGATCGCGAATCCCGGCAACAAGTGGCAAGATGGCGGCCACTTTGTTCGGCGAACGCAGTGTAAAATGCTACCCCGCGACTCAGATGCGAAGTGCGAATTCGCACGAAGGAAGGCAGGGTATATACAGGCTTATTCGACTGTAATGGCAATTACAAGAAATACGAGGAACCCGACTACTGGGCTCGGAACTTTACCGAAAGATCTCAAAGGATAGGGGAAGAGGGTGTGAGGCTTACCCTGATCCCGAACGAAGTTTGGCGCGAGCTAAGATCGTTCGGTGTTCTTCCTCCCTCTCGTACTTCCGCTCCCACTCACTTGTCTCCGGACACTCTCAATACCTTCTTCCTCTCGGCTCATGCCTCTTCTCCTCCGGCCGTCCCCGCATGTTTGTCTCTGTCTAGCTGTCCCTCTGACGATACGTCTTTCTACTTCTCTCCCGTTACAGAGGAGAGTCTTGCTCGCGCTTTGCGCCTTACTAACTCGTCTATCTCGCCCTCGGATGAGCTGAGTGCGAGGTTTCTTTCTCTCTCTTTCCCTGCTATATACCCTGCTGTCTTGCAAATTTTCAATTCTTCTCTCACTTTTTCTATCTTTCCTGATGCCTGGCGTCGCTCTTACATCACGCCCATACCTAAAAAACCGAATGCTTCTGCACCTGCCGATTTTCGCCCTATTTCTATTCTTCCTGAGCTCTCTAAGATCCTTGAGAGGCTGGTTCTCACTGATATTCAGAGTTTTCTCGATAGCTCTGGGAAGTTGGACCCCTCGCAACATGGTTTTGTCAAAAACCGCTCCACTCAAACCGCTCTCCTGACACTCCTCGAGGACGTCCGTCTCGCTGCTGATCAGCGGATGGTCACAATCCTGGTGTGTCTTGACTTCTCTAAGGCCTTTGATACCGTAGACCACTCTCTTCTACTCTCCAAACTCTACTCTTTCAATCTCTCTTTTCCGGTCTTACGGTGGATCTGGTCTTACCTCACTAATAGGGTGCAGGCAGTCAGAATCGGACGGTCTACCTCTCAATTTTCCCCGGTCCATCTTGGGCCGTTCCTCTTTTCTCTCTACATTCATGATCTCAATTCTTCTATCTTCTACTCCAAGGTGGTCAAATACGCGGATGATGTGCAATTGTACATCTCCGCGCCTTACAAAGATCTGGAAGACGCAATTACAAGGATCAATTCTGACCTTGCCAGCGTCTCTGCCTGGTCCACCATGAACTCTCTTAAGTTAAACGTTTCTAAGACGCAGTGCTTGATGTTGGGCTCTGCTCGTGCCCTTGGCCTGCAGCATGTTGCCGGTGCCCCTCTGGTTCAGATGGACGGTATACCCATCCCGTACGGCTCTCGGGTCGTCTCGCTGGGTTTGCACATATCGCCCACTCTTGACTGGGGGGATCACACTCGGCACATCTGCAGTAAGGTCTATGGCGTGCTTGCGGGGCTCCGGCGTCACAGTGCTGCGTTGCCGCGGGGCCTAAAGATCAAGCTCGTATCCTCGCTCATTCTGCCACACCTTGACTACTGTTGTCTGGCGTTGCTGGGCATCAGTGTCACCTTAGAAGACAGGATACAACGTACGCTCAACGCCTGCGTGCGGTTTGTTTTTGACCTCCCACGCGATGCACATATTACGCCATTCTACCTGCGTCTCGGATGGTTAAAGGTCCGCGAAAGGCGTCTCCTTTTTCTGGGGCTTACTGTCTTTCGAGCTGTGCGATCCAAGACTCCGGGCGTGCTGCGAGATCTAGTGTCCCTCAGAGTGGAGGGTTCGGCGGCTTACCCCTCTCGTCGAAGGGGTCCTCTCCTGGTGGTACCAATACATCGTACCTCTTTCCTTGGGGCCTCGTTTTCGGTGCGGGGTCCCCAATTCTGGAATAGTCTCCCACCGAACATCCGGGAGGCTGATTCTGAGGGGGGATTCAAGAGGGATCTTACGTCTCACCTACTATCGACGTATCTAATTTCTTAATTCTTTCTTTCTTTTTCTTCTTTGTTTTCCTGCTTGGCGGCGTTCTCGGGGCTTATTCCTTTATTCCTTGCGTGCAAAACAGCGACCTGCTCTTTCGCTTCTAGTTTTAGTTTTTAGTTTTAGCTTACTTCTTTAGTTTAGTTTGCTTCTTGTTGTACCTGTTTTTTTATGTTTTTTTTATATTTTATGCTTATTATGCTCTCTGTACTACTGCTTATTTGTTCTTAGAGGGCTATTGTGAGCCCTAGAACAACAATAAATATCTGTTATCTGTTATCTCCCTCTCCCCCCCCCTCTCTCTCCCTCTCTCAGGAGGCATCCGTGGTACCTGTTGGGGAAACTTTACACGTGCTGACCGCCATCCAGAAGCTTACTGACCGTATCGAGGCTCAAACTAGCAGGTTTGACGCGGTCCTCGATAAACTTTCGGCCGCCTCGGCCCAGCATGCTGAAAGGCTCACCCGGCTTAAAAAGCGTGCTGCCACTCTCGAGGCTAATTCGGGCACTGGCACTGCGCAATTAGCTGCTCTCACGGAGTCTGTAAACACGCTCCGTACTGAAGTGAGTACGCTCCGTGCTGCTCGCCCCGCCCCCTCTACTGTCGGTGACGCCATCTCCTCGCGTGTTGCGCGTCTTGAAGTGGCCTCAAGGTCAAGCGATCTCATGATCTCTGGTTTCCCAGAGACCCTTGGCGAGGATCTGAGGTCCCATGTTTTGCTGCTCGCGCAGGTACTGGGGGCTCCGGTTACAACTGGGGATATACTCCAGGTAACGCGCCTGCGTGGCACCCCCACCGCTGACCGACCGCGGACCATCTGCGCGTTACTTGCTACTCCCGTCGTGCGGAACTCTCTTCTTGCCGCCAAGCGTGCGAAACGTGACTTACTGGCATCGGAGATTGACGCTTCCTATCCACCGCGTAAAGTTTACGTTAATGAGTTCCTCCCTCGCGACACTGCAGCTCTCTTAAAGAGCTGTCGCGTTCTTGCTCGTCAACGCGGCTATTCACGAGTCTGGCATCGCTCCGGGTGTATTTATGTCAGGAAGACTGACTCCTCTTCTCCTGTGCGTATAGACTCCACGACTGATCTCAACACTAAACTCGCATGAGGATCGGACTCTCGCACGTCGCCGTCTTCCACTGCCGCCGCTCCCTACACTCTCAAAGTCGGGCATGCCAATGCCCAATCTCTTTTGGCGCACCTTGACCGCTTCTCTTCCTTCGTTATCTCCTCTAACTTCGATATAGTTGCGGTCTCGGAGTCCTGGCTGTCTACTGCCATCTCAGACAGCCAATGTGCCATACCTGGCTACTTCTTGCTCCGATGCGACAGGGATGGCAGAATGGGTGGAGGCGTATGTCTCTACGTTCGCGATTCCTTTACCTCCTCTGTAGTTGCGTCGTCGGCCTCCTCTCTAACTTCTAGTCCTGAATACCTCTTTACAGAGGTGGTCATCCCCTCTGTTGGTTCTCTTCTGGTGGGGGTCGTCTATCGCCCCCCACACGCACCTCTCTCCGCTTTCGAGCCCCTATTCGCTGACATTGTCTCGGATTACCCTAATAAGGTAGTTCTTGGCGACTGGAATGCGGATATGGGCTCCTCCTCTTTCGACTTCGTTTACCTTGGAGACCTTTTTTCTCGCCTAAATTTACATTCTATCCCCTATTCTCCCACTTTTCATACCTCTACATCCTCTACCTGGCTCGACCTTGGGCTGGTGGACGACTCTAGCAGGGTTGTCTCTTTCTTTCAATCCAGAGAGCCTCGCTGCTCCAATCATGACTTCATTTCTCTCGAGTACGCATTAACTTCACGCCTTGCTCCTTTTAATGACCTTCGTCGGAGGTATGGCTCAATTAACCGTGACGCGCTTCTCAATGATATTGCGCAGCTCAGCTTTATTCGTCTCACTACGAACTCTTGTGAGAGCAGTGTCGATCGGTTGGTTGACAGTCTTAACTCGGGCTTGCTTGGTGTTTTGAATGAGCATGCCCCACTTAGATCCCTGCGTGTCAGACGGCCCCCTGCTTCCTGGATCACTCCCGAGATTCGTTGCGAGATGCGGTCTCGTGATTCGCTCAGGAGATCCTATATTAGATCTGGAAATCCGTTGCTGCGGGCACAGTACAGAGCCTGTCGTAACAGAGTTCAGTCTCTTCTAGCGCGAGCTAGATCTGCCTTTCTCTATGACAGGTTGTCCAACCTTACCAACCCGAACGAAGTTTGGCGCGAGCTAAAATCGTTCGGTGTTCTTCCTCCTTCTCGCTCTCCTGCTCCTATCGCCATGTCTCCGGACACTCTCAATACCTTCTTTCTCTCTGTCTATGCTTCCTCTCCTCCGGCCGTCCCCGCATGTTTGTCTCCGTCTAGCTGTCTCTCTGACGATACGTCTTTTTATTTCTCTCCCGTCACTGAGGAGAGTCTTGCTCGCGCCCTACGCCTTTCTAATTCGTCTATCTCGCCCTCGGATGAGCTGAGTGCGAGGTTTCTTTCTCTCTCCTTTTCTGCTATCTACCCTACTGTTCTTCAAATCTTTAACTCCTCTCTCACTTTCTCTATTTTCCCCGCCGCTTGGAGGCGGTCCTTTATTACCCCGTTGCCTAAAAAGCCGAACGCCTCTGCACTTGCTGATTTTCGCCCAATGTCCATCCTTCCTGAGCTTTCTAAGATCCTTGAGAGGTTGGTCCTCACTGACCTTCAGAATTTTCTCGATAACTCTGGAAAGTTGGACCCCTCGCAACATGGTTTTGTGAAAAACCGTTCCACCCAGACTGCTCTCCTGACACTCCTGGAGGACGTCCGTCTTGCTGCTGATCAGCGGATGGTCACAATCCTGGTCTGTCTCGACTTTTCGAAGGCCTTTGATACCGTGGACCACTCTCTTCTTCTCACTAAACTCCACTCTTTTAATCTTTCTCTTCCGGTCCTACGGTGGATCTGGTCCTACCTCACGAATAGGGTGCAGGCGGTCAGAATCGCTCGGTCCTCCTCTCACTGGTCCCCGGTCTACTCGGGCGTGCCGCAAGGCTCCGTCCTTGGACCCTTCCTTTTTTCCCTCTATATACATGATCTAAACTCTGCTATTTTCTACTCCAAGGTGGTCAAGTATGCGGACGATGTACAATTGTACATCTCTGCCCCTTACAATGAGTTAGAGGACGTTGAGGAGGATGAGTTAGAATTACTAGGATTAACACCGACCTTGCCAGCGTCTCTGCCTGGTCCTCGATGAATTCTCTCAAACTTAATATCTCTAAGACGCAGTGCCTGATGCTTGGCTCTGCTCGTGCCCTGGGCTTGCAGCGTGTTGCTGGTGCCCCCTGGTTCAGATGGACGGTACACCCATCCCGTACGGCTCTCGAGTCGTCTCGCTGGGCTTGCACATATCGTCCACTCTCGACTGGGGGGATCACACGCGACATGTCTGCAGTAAGGTCTATGGCGTGCTTGCGGGGCTGAGACGTCACGGTGCTGCGTTACCGCGGGGCCTTAGGATTAAGCTCGTTTCCTCCCTCATTCTGCCACACCTGGATTACTGCTGTCTGGCTCTGCTGGGCACCAGTGTGCTCCTCGAGCTTAAGCTCCAGCGTGCGCTAAATGCCTGCGTGCGTTTTATCTTCGATGTACCTCGTGATGCGCACATTACCCCATTCTATGTACGTTTGGGCTGGCTTAAGACTCGGGAAAGGCGTCTCCTCTTCTTGGGGCTGAGCCTGTACCGCGCCATCCAGCCTGGAACCTGTAGCTTCCTTCGGCAGCTCCTCACTCCTCGTGTGGTGGGCTTCACCCCTCCCGTCAACTGGGAACCCTCTTGGTGGTGCCCGCTCACCGTACCTCCTTTTTCGGGGCCTCGTACACCGTACGGGGCCCCCAATTTTGGAATGGCCTCCCGGCCTCCATTCGGGCATCCGCCTCTGAGGGAGCTTTTAAGGGGGCACTTACTGCCCACCTTCTTGCCTCCTACACTTAGGCTAAGTAGACTAGTTTGCGTTCCTACAGTAATATTAAGTTCCCTTTCTATTTCGGCGGCGACTCGCGGGATTTTTCCCCCCTTCTTTCTCTGCTTATTGCAGTATTTTCTTTTTTTTCTCATTCCTTTTAATTTTAAATTTTATTCCTTTATACATCTTTATGTTCAGTACTGTTGTACTCTATTCTTGCGCTAATGTTATGTGTAATTTTCTTTGTACATTTTCTGTGTTGGGTTCTGAGAGGGCTCTACTGCCCTAGAACCATACTAATAAATCTAAATCTAAATCTAAATCTAAATCTAAATCCCTCTCCTCCCCCTCCCCCCTCTCTCTCTCTCTTTCGGTGAGTAAGCAGTGGTGTTCATCGCCCATCATAGTATTTAGCTATATACCACTCTATTCCAACCGTAAGTTCGCTTTCTTACGGTGGGTTCCCATCCTTCCTGAAATCCCTGTGATTTCTTCTAAAACTCACGAGAGAATTGTACAGTGAGAAGAGACACGCTACTAATTCATCATTGACCTGTGAATCTAACCTCTGATTCAAGCTGACTATGTTCCAATTATACTGACACTGCTCGTGCGAGTCTCAATCTGTTCTAGAATGGGTCTCAAGCCGGGTCTATATATGTGACCACATATATAAATAATTAAATTTATTTATTTATCCGGCGTACATGTACACTATAAACCCTGCAAAGAGACGACGACAAAATTTCTGACCTGTAGCTGTCATCGTAAGGACCTCTTGACAGCTCCTAGAAAGCGATCAGCTGTGCTGAAATACGACACGCTACCAACATGAGCACCACTACAAGAAGCGTCAATTCCAACAAGTGCTGTGAGTGCAAGAATGTAGTCCAAGGAAATTCTATGTGTATGGCATGTCAACCGCCCTATCACGAATGGTGCAAACCAAGTAGAATAGTTTATGAAAATAGGGATGGTACAGGTGCAGAAATAGGATGTACTATATGTTTAAAGAACCCGAATGGAATTGAGACTAGAAAAGCAAAAAAGAGAAAGAAGGACGAGAAAGAGGACGATTTAGATTTAAGTATAGATAGACTAGGACCCTATTTTGACAAACTAAAAACCTTCTTTGAGACACTGCTAGAACAGAAAACACAGGATTTAAAAAACGAAATCACTCTATGAAAACAGGAAATCGTGACGCTAAAAGCCAAACCGCAGATTAGTACTGTCCAGCAAAAGCTCCCAGAAATAGCAGACCAGGAAAACATACCAGTAATAATAAAACCTATTGGGGCGAAACACAGTATCAGCCTAGAAAAAGAGATAAAAGATAAAGTAGACTTAGCAAAGCTTAACATTGGCATTAGCGAAATGAAGTCCAACAAAAAAGGTACAGTAATAATAAGATGTGACAGGGACAAAAATAGGAGAAACTTAGAATCAGAAATTAAAAATAAATTAGGTGATCAGGTCGAAATAGTAGAACCCGGACAAAATAAGACAAATAGAATAAAGATAATAGGGATAACACAAGAGGAAGTAGACAAAACTGACTTCGAGATTATAAATATGATTAAAGTGCAGAACAATATATTGAACGAGGATACCACACTGAAAATCGTTAAACGAGTCACTTTCGATTCAACAAAGGACAAAAATAGACCTTGGACACTAATTTTAGAAACGAACAAAAATAGCTACCAAAATCTACTAAAGGTTGGCGTCATATATCTCGGCTGGCAGCGGTGTAAGGTATATGATGTACCCAACATTAGGAGATGCTATAACTGCTGGGGCTATGGCCATACCCAAAAAACATGTCAGAACGATAAGACCTGCAAAAATTGTGCTGAAAAGCACGATAGTGCTAAATGCCCTAACTTGGAAAAATTTTAAAAATGCATAAACTGTTCAAATAGTAAAATCAAGTTTAGTCTAACAACTCTGAATAACGAGCATACAGCTACCGATAGAAACTGTCCTTGTTACATAAGAATACTAAGCAAAATCAGTAAAAATAAATAGCAACCAAAGAACACCAAAAATAAAGAAAGTAGAATAATAACATGTTTAAATGTACAAAGTTTATACGGTAAAATGGACGAGATAGAAGAATACCTGCTAAATCAAAATGAGGGCATCGCCCCACATCATCCCAGCGCGGTTCATCCCATCGCAGTTCATCCCATCGCACTTCATCCCAATCGCACTTCATCCCAGCGCAGTTCATCCCATCGCACTTCATCCCAATCACATTTCATCCCATTCACATTTCATCCCAACTCTTTTCATCCCAATCACATTTCATCCCAACACTTTTCATCCCAATCACATTTCATCCCAGTACCTTTCATCCCAACTCTACTCTTTCCATCCCAATCACATTTCATCCCAGTACCTTTTATCCCAACTCCTTTCATCCGTTTTGCACATCCCAGGTGTTGTATATTATATTATATTGTTTATTTATTACACTTATCCTACATTATTTGTATAAAGTAATATATTATATCTTTGTTGATACACGCACGCCATTAAAATAATATAAAATTTTATTTTATTTAGATTATAATTTAATTTAATTTAGATTAACAAATGGGTTAGGTCTGGGATTCGGCTCGGTTGCGGAGTTCCACGTACTGACAATTTCGGAGTTAGGTAGGTTGTATTATTATCGCGAGCGAGCCTACCAATTAACAAATGGGTTAGGTCTGGGAGCTTGTTCACCCGGAGTCTGCTGATCCCAAACACACCTTGGAGAGTAACCAAGTCAATGTGGGGTCATTGTTGGGATAGAAGGTACTGGGATGAAGTGCGTTGGGATGAACTGTGATTGGGATGAAGTGCGATGGGATGAACTGCGCTGGGATGAAATGCGAATGGGATGAAGTGCGATGGGATGAACTGCGCTGGGATGAAGTGCGATTGGGATGAAGTGCGATGGGATGAACTGCGCTGGGATGGAGTGCGGTGGAATGATGTGATGCCGACCCCAAAATGAGACTGATATCCTAGCATGTACAGAAGCTAGAATAAGTACGAATATTAATAATGATGAAATCAATACTGATGGATTTGACACTGTACGATGTGACTCTAATAGTAGACTCACAGGTGGCATTGTAGTATATATTCGTAAGACAGTGGAATATAAAATGCAAAATATTACAATACTAGATGGAAACTACTGGTGTATAACTATCAATATAAATAGTCTTTTCTACAAAGGTAACTTAATGGTAATTTACCATTCCCCAAATGCATCTGATGTGACGTTCCTAAATTTCTTAGAGGGTGAATGTGATAAATTATTAAAAGGTGACAATCTTATAGTGATGGGTGACTTTAATATTGATATGTTAAAGCACAGTCACTATGGGAACAAATTAAGGAATATATTTCTGACAAAGGGAATGGAACATCTAGTAGAGGAACCTACGCGAATAACGCCCCAGAGTAAGACTATGATTGACCTAACTTTTGCAAATATTCCACTCACTTGCAAAGTAGGAAACGACATTAAAATATCGGACCATGCGTGGGTATCAGTTATACTCACACCAAATAGGAAAATAAAACCAAAGAAAAGTAAAAAAGTAGTTAGGATATTTACAAATTTCCAAGATACTATCTTTGCAAGCAAATTAAATGACTCGTATAAATACATAACGTCTAAAGAAGACGATACAACTTCTGTTCCAAGGACTAACATAGACCAACTTGACAAATTTAATAAGAAGGCAAATTTTCTAATAGACACTATCGCTAGTGTACTTGACGAGTTAGCACCAAAGAAAGAAATCACTATAAGAGCAGGAAATAAGAAATGGTTCACGCCAGAGCTAAAAATAAAATTAAAAGAAAGAGATAATATGTATAAACTATTTAAAGAAACTAACGAAAAGGTCTACTGGAGTAAATATGTAAGATTAAGAAATGATATAGTAAAGCTTCTAGCCAAACTTAAGAAATCATACTATGAGTATGAAATAGAACGAATAAAAAATAATCCTAAGGACATGGCAAAGATGATAAGAAAATTAATAGGTAAAAATAAAACGATTAAGACAGATCTTGATCATATTGTATTTGATAACGATAAAAGGAGAATAACTGACATGAAAGAACTAGCAAACAAAATGAATCTATTCTTCTTAGAGAGTGTAGAAAACATTATAAAAAACGGAAAGAATGACACGCGTAGTAGTATAGATACATACAGTATACAAGATCTAAAAAATGAACAAACATTGAATAAATTTGATGAAATAACGATATTAAAGCTAAATGAAATCATAAATGGCTTGGACAAAAATAAAGGCTGTATTGATGGAATAAATGCTAATATTCTATCAAAGGTATGTAAATCAATTGGTAAAGCTTTTCTTGAGGTGTTGAACTCATCACTGCGCTTGGGTTCTTTTCCTGAAAAATGGAAAACCTCAATTATAACTCCAGCTAAAAAAGTTAGTAACTCAAACAAGGCTTTGATAGTAAAAGTTAGTAAAAAAAGATAGTAAAAAGAATTGATAGTAAAAGAGCAACTAGAGAAGTATATCGAGCAAAATGAGATTATAAATAAGGCTCAAGCAGGCTTTAGAAAAGGATACTCATGCGAAATTGCTCTTCAACTCACGTTAGATGGATGGGTGATAGACATGAGTAATAGATTTTACATAGGAGTGTTATTCATAGATTACAGAAAAGCATTTGAAACTGTTAACCAAGATCTGCTACTTAAAAAACTGTATCTGTATGGCATTCGAAATAAGGCTATTAAATGGTTTCAATCTTATGTTAAAAATAGAAAGCAGAGAACCCTCATAAAGGATAGCATATCAGATGAGTATGAGATAAAGTGGGGTGCACCACAAGGGTCGGTGCTTGGACCTATGCTATTTAATCTATATATAAATGACCTCAATAATTATCTTAAACATGATTGCAATATACGAATGTTTGCAGATGATACAGTGCTTTACGTAGCTGATAAAAGTATAGATAATATAGAGTCGAAGCTGAATGACATAATGGTAAAGTTAGATAGATGGATGTGTGGCGGCCTCGAGGGATCGAGGAGACCGACGGCAGAGGGCAGGCTGACCGCCTCGAACGACGAGAACGAGAGGTCGACAGCAGCGATCGAGATTCGCCTGCAGCGTGACGTCCGCCACGCTAGCGTAGCGGCCACCGGCCGCCAGTTCAAATCTCGACCGACGACAAGGAGCACCGTCTCCCCCGACCTTCCGACTCGATATTGTACACACGGACGAACCGTCGCTATAATAAAGTAATAGTTAAGTCGAAACCCTCGTCGTCTTTCTTCCCCGGTTCTCGCGATCGCCTCTCGAACCCCGTTCGTTGGAGTGGCCAGAGATAACCGATCTCTGCCAACGTCTCGCGCACACCACGGCCGGAACCTCGGACGTTTCCGGCGAGGTAGAAGCGGTGCTCGAGACCGAAGCCACAGATGCATGAAAACTATATGTTCCTAAATGAATCTAAAACTTACTATATGATTATCCGAAGTGACAAAATGCCCATGCATAGAAATCTAAATATATACTATAGAGAAACTGAGTTACAAAGAAAAAGTGAGTTGAAATACTTAGGTGTTTACATTGACCAACACTTAACATTCAAAAAGCATATAGAATATCTTGAAGGCAAAGTAGGATCTAAGCTTGAATTATTAAATAGAGTTGGGAGACATGTCGGTATACTTACAAGGTGCCACATCCATAAAACAATGATATCACCCATTATGGAATACTGTTCGTCAATCCTTATATATGCTAGTCAGAGTGAGGTTAACAAACTGCAAGTCCTACAAAACAGAGCTATGCGAATAATTCTGCACTGCGACATCTACACATCCACAACTGAAATGCGAAATGTATTAAATTTTATGACCGTAAAAAAGCGTATTATGAGAAATATACTATTGCTTATCTTTAAGATGGTAAACAACCAAATAGCTCCCGAAATCTGTAGCAGGATAGAATATGTAGCAAAGCACTCAAAGTACAACACAAGGCAGAGTGGAAACATAATTATTGATAAAAGGAAAACAACTAAATCTCAGGAAAGTCTGTTCTACGAAGGATTTAGACAATTCAATCGACTCCCTAATCAGGTGAAAGATTAAACCAGTGTAAACGTATTCAAAAGAAAGCTAAGTGCGTACCTTAGAGCAAGCGATGTATGACGAGCCAAATGTAACTAGAATAAGATAGGCATAGAACTGAAAACTATATAGATTACCTGAACTCCAGCGCTACCGCGTTATAGTTGAATGGATGAAGTAGACGATGTGATGAAATTAATATATATAGTTGTGCGTCTTAGTAATAGCTTTGAAATTCATAAACAAATAAATGGAGGGGCAATATTAGCACATAAGTAATAATGTACATGCACATAAGACTAGCCGTGAAGGCTAAATATACGGAAATCTAATCTAATCTAATCTCTCTATCTAGCTTTTCTTAGCCTTATTTCACACGTAGATTCAATAATTTTAATTCGCTAGTCTCCCACATAGTTTTCCCATGCGTATTTTTCGAGCCTTAAAACTGTGACTTCGACTCTTTCGTTCCGTCTTATCTCAAGCCCTTAAAACGCATTCCTAGTAAGGGATCATCGCAGCGTACCCTTACTGAACTCTGCAGCGGTGCACTTTGGCTTCCCCTATAAGTGTTTAGACCTCAAGCGTAGTCAGACCCTTGGCGCCTATACTCCCACCATACCCCCCTTTCACTGGGGTTTTCGGGTATTTAAGCCCTAAATTCTAGTGGAAAGCGGGGGAATAAGTTCCGAACTCTCATCGACGGCGAAGCTCTGTCAATCGGACCAGCGAAGAACACCGTAGTAGATCGAGCACTACTCTCCTTCGAAGCAGATACAATTACCGTACGTACATCGTGTCTCATCGCGATCGTTAGGCAAGTCACAGTTCTTTCGTTAGTTTCTCCACCGTTCAAATCGTATCGTAAAACGAATTCATAGTATTTGTAACATCTCAAAACCACAGAAACTCTCATTGTGTTGCGCCCGAGCCCAAAGCCGGCTCTCGGAATGCGCAAACTTGCAAACTCTTCCTTCGAGAGAATCATGCAATGTCCAAAGGTAGTGCCCAACCATTATATCAGTACCGAGCGCATGACGACTAAATCACGTTTAGCAACGAGGCACTGAGTCACTTCGCTGGATCAGCGCCTCGTGCCACGGCAACGCCCGTCTCGAACAAAACGATCGACCGATGTCCCGATCGGGGACTCGCTATCCAGACTTCAATCAGAACAGACCCGTGCGAACCAGCGAGTTACTTTGTACCTCTTGACAGTTCTCTGGTTATACTTTATTCAATAAACGCCAAGTTTTTGGGTTTAATCCCGGTGGATTCCAATCCTTTAAACGCTACGAGCCTGACTTCCTCCGATCTCGCTACCTGCTCTGCACCGTCACCACGCAGGGCACAACACTTGCAATCGACTTGAACAAAGTGGTCAATATGCCGAGTGTCGAAAGGAACATTACCTTTCGGAATAGGATGTAATTCTCCTTGTGCTTTACCTGGTTGCGGTGAAAATGATATACACTTTAAACAATATTTTATATGTTCGTCAACCTTACTTTTAAGCTTAGGGAACCAATAGTTCTGCAATATAATACTCGCTGTTTTTTCTGTACCCATGTGACCCATTTGGTCATGATATTTGAACAAGATGTCCTTTTCCATGCTAGACGGAACATAAAATAACAATTGTTCTCCCTTTTTTCTAAATACGATACCATTACGCATTTCATAATAGGAGTCTTCAGTGTTCTCTAATTTCTTTGCACTCAATTGAATTTGTGGATCTTGCGATTGCACTGTAGACAAATTAAATTCGAACGGATTATCTTCCACAATGCATACATTAAATGCACGACTTAACCTTTTCTCCGGGTTGGTGTTTTACAGTATAATCGTACTCTTCTAGTTCAAGCGCCCATCTCGCTATCCGCGGGTTTAACTATTTTTACCGACTTCGAAAGGAAGAGGTACTCAATTCGATCGCTATATTTTTTGTTTTTTTTGTATTTTTTTTTAATGTTTGTCCGGCGAGAACTCTGAGATGGGTGGACCGATCGGGATGAAACCTTGTCTATCTTATAGAGGATGCTCACAGTTTGGACCCAATATAAATTTTGTCGAAATTGTTTAACATTAACCATTGTTATTGCTTAAAACCGAATTTCGCGCTGATTTCACGTTTCTACTACAAATTTCGTTTGGCCGGCGATATCTCTGCGATGAATGGACTGATCGGGATGAAACCTTTTACATCTTATAGAGGATGCTCGCACTTTGGCCCCAATATAAATGTGTCCGAAATTCTTTAACATTAACAACTGTTATTGCATAAACACCGATCTTTCCATTGTCGATTGGTAACTTATAAGGGTAGTTCTCGCGGTACACCTTCTTGCATAAATTTCGGAATGTACCGGCTTTTCTTTCTTCAACAAATTCGGCTACATTTCTTCGTCTATAACTGTTACACCAGTGCAACGATGAAATTCAAAATGAAATCGACCACGAACCATCAATTTATTGATTTCCTATACTAAAAAGCAGTAAATAAAAAAAAATATTTAAAAAAAAATGTGACCGACTTCGAAAACTGACAGAGTTCCAGAGAGCTGAAAACTAAAAGAGCTGAAAAGTAAAAAACAAGCAACACAAAAAATGCCCCGAAGAGTAAAAAATAATTTCTTGTTGTCATGGGTACAGAAATTTGCATTAAGCCTAAATATTCTGCAACTTTTCGGAGGCGGCGCAAATATAAGTAAAACCGTCCAAAAACATTAAAATGTAAGAAAATGCGCCAAGTAGCAGTTGGTTTTCCCCACAAAAATATAACAAGTATAATATATAATGAAATATAACCAAAAAAAATAGATATCATACAAGAAAGCCAAGCTTTCATTCAAAGATACCTCGATTTAACTCGCATTAGCAATTAACAATAAATTAACAATAAATTACCGATTAACAATACAAAAAATCTTGGCGTGTGCGCGCTCACAGGATGACTTTAATGATTGACGAAGACAAAATGCTACACAGGAGAGTAACGATAGTTCTATTGCCTGCAGTCTGTTATATGTATATGCGTATTTGCTAGATTAACCTACACTTATGAGATGTCGGAATTGTTCGGAATTGTCGAATACCAGACCAGTTAATGTTAACAATATTAGCATATTCGATAGGGTATACTTCGCCCCTTCAATTTGTAGATATATATGTACATAGAGACCACGAGTATTTTCAGATATGAGTGTGAGGATTTCGTGACGTTTGTAATATTTTACTTATATTTGCGCCGCCTCCGAAAAGTTGCAGAATATTTAGGCTTAATGCAAATTTCTGTATCCATGACAACCAGAAGTTATTTTTTACTTTTCAGGGCATTTTTTGTGTTGCTTGTTTTTTACTTTGCAGCTCTTTTAGTTTTCAGCTCTCTGGAACTTTGTCAGTTTTCGAAGTCGGTCACATTTTTTTTTAAAATATTTTTTTTTTATTTAATGCTTTTTAGTATAGGAAATCAATAAATTGATGGTTCGCCGTCGATTTCATTTTGAACTTCATCGTTGCACTGGTGTAACAGTTATAGACGAAGAAATGTAGCCGAATTTGTTGAAGAAAGAAAAGCTTGTACATTCCGAAATTTATGCAAGAGGGTGTACCGCGAGAACTTCCCTTATGAGTTACTCAAAGTTTCATCCTTATCGCACAAGCGATCCCAAAGCTATCGCCGGACAATCGAAAGTTCGGTTTTTATGCAATAACAATTGTTAGCGTTAAACAATTTAGGGAGAATTTACATTGGAACCAAGCCGTGAGCATCCTCTATAAGATAGGTATGGTTTCATCAAGATCGGTCCATCCATCTCGGAAATATCGCCGGACAAACGAAATTTGTAGTAGAAACGTGAAATCAGCGCGAAATTCGGTTTTTAAGCAATAACAATGGTTAGCGTTAAACAATTTCGACAAAATTTATATTGGGACCAAGCCGTGAGCATCCTCTATAAGATAGGCAAGGTTTCATCAAGATCGGTCCATCCATCTCGGAAATATCGCCGGACAAACGAAATTTGTAGTAGAAACGTGAAATCAGCGCGAAATTCGGTTTTTAAGCAATAACAATGGTTAGCGTTAAACAATTTCGACAAAATTTACATTGGGACCAAGCCGTGAGCATCCTCTATAAGATAGGCAAGGTTTCATCCCGATCTCAGCCGGCCCACCCATCTCAGAGTTCTCGCCGGACAAACATTAAAAAAAAAAAAAAAAAAAAAAAAATATATATATAGCGGTCGAATTGAGTATCTCCTCCTTCTCGAAGTCGGTAAAAATTACCAATAGCTAGGATGCATTTAAATTGCAAATTAGATAAGCTATACCCTCATACGTACTCTAACATTGGTGTATCTTGACAGCCAAATGCGTAGCTCAGGGAGCGCATAATCTAATGTAATAAAATTTGTTAAATAAGTACTGATTACCAATAGCTAGTATGTCGCTAAATGACACATGATTGATAATTATTGCTTGCTTAATTCATTTTATTCTTTAGCTGAAGTGTTCCTTAAGCGATGAACTTGACAGTCATGATCATAATACAACTAAATTAGGTTGCCTATGAGCATTCTGCTTGGTTTATATATTATAATTCTAAAGCGTTAAATCAAATAATGAGTCAGAGTAGCAAAAGAGAGATTCCCAATAGCTATAATATATTGAAATTTTAAATGATTGGACTTAACACTTTACAAATTATTCCAGACTGTCAAATACCTAGCTGACGGAGCGCAAACCTAAAGTGCTGAAATTAGTTTGAGCAAGTACTGATTACTAATACCGAGCATTCCCTTGAACTGTAAATAAATAATTGCTAATATTGCTTTAAAGATTGATATGCTACACACTTGATAATTTTAACTATTGGTGATCAGCAGTCGTTTACCAAAACAGGGACTTGTGAGTTACGCACTTAACACTTTTAACATTTCATAATTCTTAAGAACGACAAGATCAGAGGGACAGGGGCAAGGACAGTATAGCTCTTTTATTAACTACATAAAGCATGGAATCTGGAACAAATAATAAAATCAGACTTTGTCATATAACCATTATGGCACATAACCAACCATGGCATAACCGGCTTAACCAATGTGTCGGTATGAAACAGATTACAGATTATAGATCGGTATCGTAAATACGATCTGCCACCTAGCGTGCAAAATATGTGACCTACATTTTTGGTCTGAATCTTCTTCTGAATCATTTTCGCACGAGAAAATAAGAGGAGGAAATTCATATCTCTTGAACGCATGGACCAATTTCCTTGCTCTTTAGCCTATTGGATTCAGAAAAATAAATTAGGCTGTGCTTGATTCATAAGTTATGCCTGTAAGCTGTAACTTTTTCGGAAATCGAGGTGAAAGTCTTATATCGATCGAAAACCGCTACGCATCGGGATAAGTAGTCTCGGCTTCTCGCGCTGTATAGCTATAGCTAACTACTTGGCGCGAGACTCTACCGAGTCTCCTGATATTACTGGCAATCGTGTGTCTTACCCGCGCTCATCCGTATTTTCTTTCTTACCCGTGTTTTCTCACTCTTGCTTTCGTACTCTTCCTCCCGCCTCTCTCTCTCTCTCTCTCCCTCTCTTTCGATCTATCTCTATCCCTATATATCTACCTGTCCAACCACAGGATGACTTTAATGATTGACGAAAACAAAATGGTACACAAGAGAGTAACGATAGTTCTATTGCCTGCAGTCTGTTATATGTATATGCGTATTTGCTAGATTAACGAATTGTCGAATACCAGACCAGTTAATGTTAACAATATTAGCATATTCGATAGGGTATACTTCGCCCCTTCAATTTGTAGATATATATGTACTGTGACGTTACGCATGGCGCCTGTCACAAAGCGTCTCCTCACTCAAATTTAGCGCCGCTGTAGCAGCGGCAAATAGCGTCTCCAATACTGTTCGAGCGAGATGAAGGAAGTCAATATTAACGTCTATACTATCGTCCGAGCCTATAAGGAAGCAGCAAGCAGGAACGACCATCCACCCTGCGAACCCGAAGTCACCAAATCTGCCAGCCCAGAGGACTCGGCTCGACCAGGACGGACATTAAGGGGTCAGCAGCCTCCGAAGGGGTCTCCAACGAAGAGGTCATCGAGGGAGATCACCGGGTGGTGAGGCAGGCGACCGCGAGGCACCCAGCTTCAGAAGAGGACGACCTCCCTTGCCGTCTCTTCCAAGCGGGGTTGGCGCCTTGTTGGGCATACGGCCCTGGCGTCGTTTGTCCGAGGGCACTGCGAGTCCCTGGGCGCGCGGTAGGACCCGGCGACCAATAAGCGATCGATTTCGGGGACAAAGACGGCTAGGCGAACGTTAGGGCAAAGCGCGTAGAATTCGGCACTCTTGTGCGGACGATTTGAGCGAGCGGACGTGCGTTCCTAAGACTAACGAGCGATATCCTGGCGGACAAAGGGCAATACTAGCGAGCTAAAACGTAATAAAGGAAGGAAGGAAGGAAGGAAGGAAGACGACCGATCCCACTCATTCGCGCCGCTGCCGATTTGTAAAACTAGCGGTAAGCGAACATCCTTCCAAGCTAGCCTTTGTAAGGGACCACTTTCTTTGGTGGATCTCAGCTGGCCGCTTCGTTGTCTTTCTGCCCTTCTGGCTTTCGATCTATCGACTGTAAGCTTCCGTTCTCACTTTCGCGACTTGATCTCTCTTTTGGTGTTTGATCCTTTGCTTTTCCGAATGAGATATTGTGTAGACTGAGATCTTCCTGCAGGCTGATAGCGTCAGCCAAGAGTCAACTTCATAGAGTTCAGATTTTGCGGATTCTGTTAAATCATTAGCGCTGGTCAACTGCGTCGAGCTATCGATCATCTCCATGTAACTTTCGACTTGTCCAACTTGCAACCACGTGCTTCGCCCGAGGTTGCTGATGAACACCTCGAGCGGAGACCATTCTTTCTGCTTCATTGTCGAAATAAAACATCAACTAGCTCAATCCTGGCTTGTTCACTCGTGTCGAACCCACGTGCTCTCCTTATTGTCTGATCTAGCCGAAGCAGTCTTGTCAGCGGCCTCGGGAGATTCTCTGTTGCCGTTCCTTAGCGCCTTAGTTGTCGAGCGGCTGTTCGAGGCCTATTGTGTTAGAGTTTTGAGTGGCTGTACGAAGCCTATTTTGTTGAAGTTTTGTGAGGCTGTTTGATGCCTAAAGAATCTATTTGAGTGGCATCTCTGATGCCTGGCGCCCATTCCGGATTTGCTAAGGAGTCGTAGGCTTCGAATCTCCCGAGCCGAAGTATCGGGAAAATTATCATGAGAGGAAAACTATACGAGTTGGATGCTTGGTGAGCCTTGGTCGCCTGAGCCGGCTCGGTCTTGGCCTTTCAGACGGTACCGAGCGCGACTTACTTCACCAAAAATTGGTTACCTTTCTCTATACAATAAGGGTAGAGAGATAAATACTGTCTAATAGAACACGGCAAGCAAATTTAAAAAGTTCTATGCGACATTTTCAAAAAATCCATCCTTTGGATAGAAGTATATATAATATCCTTGTGGCATTAATCTCACATAGCTGCAGTAGCACAGTGGACAAAGTATAGTCCTCATGACCTGCGAAGTCCGAGTTCGTGCCCGATCTATCCCCTGGGATATTTTTTTTGGTTTAAATTCGGTCTATACAAAAATGTATTTTTTTCACGTAAATCAAATATCTTTACCAACGTCATTACAGAAATGCATTCCCCGTGCACAGAAAAAGACTTTCCAATGAACCTATTGTATCAAAATTCGTTAACTGGCTTGTCCTTATAGTAAATTTCATTACATGCACATATAACTTGAAAGTTAACTTTTGGAGAATATCAAACCATACTTTAATTTTCATCAAGCTGGGGGAATCGTTCGCGAAATTCAAAAGACCCGTAACTCTACCGGTCTCACTTGTCTCGCTTGTATACCCTTGTCGTGCTTGTGTAGGTAGACACGGACAGTCGAGGGGCTGCCTGTGTGCACTGCCGAAAAGTCGACGCGCTCCCGATACCCGTTGTATTACTATCGACTACGTTTTCTTCACGATTCACCCAACCACCCCTTACAGAATTAGTATGCAGCTGTAGCCTGGACTGTGCTCTTTCTGATGGACATAATGAAACTTTGATTTTCGTAAAACTGTGGAAATCATCTGCCGAATACGGAGGGCCCGTATCTCTGAAAAGCCGTCGCTTGGAACGCGTACAACTTACCATCGTGTTTTCTTCTCCATTCGCCCACTGACCCCCAATGAATTTAGTATGCAGCTATAGCCTGGACTGTGCTCTTTCCGATGGACATAATAAAACTCTGATTTTCATAAAACTGTGGAAATCATCTGCCGAATACGGAGGCCCGGTATCTCTACTGGCCTCGCTCGCCTCGCTCGACACTCTTGCTACGTCTGTGTTGGTGCTCGCGGACAGTCAGCCATCAGCCTGCGACAGTGATGTACTCATTGTCAGGCAGCCGGCCGACTATCCGTGAGCACCAACACAGACGTAGCAAGAGTGTCGAGCGAGGCCCGCCGAGATACCGGCCCTCCGCATTCGGCAGATAATTTCCACAGTTTTATGAAAATCAAAATTTTATTATGTCCATCGGAAAGAGCACAGTCCAGGCTATAGCTGCATACTAAATTCATTGGGGGTCAGTGGGTGAATGGAGAAGAAAACACGATGGGAAGTTGTACGCATTCCAAGCGACGGCTTTTCAGAGATACGGGCCCTCCGTATTCGGCAGATGATTTCCACAGTTTTACGAAAATCAAAGTTTGATTATGTCCATCGGAAAGAGCTCAACCCAGGCTACAGCTGCATACTAAATTTGTAAGGGGTTGGTGGGTGTACAGGGAAGAAAACATAGTCGAAACTATAATACGTATTGGAAGCGCGCTGACTTTTCGTCGAGGAACACGGTTTGGGCGTAGGACAGTATGCGCCACGTTTCCCCTTCCCGAACTCCTCTTTCTTTTCCGATCGCTTGGTTACCACGGCTCAACGCTGAGACCACGTTGAATCTACCGCTCACAGCAAATAGTGCTAGCGCACCAAACGGCCTTTTGTCCAAGTTCTAGGCGTGAAATAAAATGCATTTCGTATTCGGCACTTTTTCCTTATTTTAATGTAAAATTTTATCATGAAAATGGTACCAATTAAATCAGTAGACCGTAAGCTTTAATTGCATACTAAGATCGCATCTAATAATACAGTAGAAAGTCATGTATATTGAAAAGTTCCAACAGCGTCTTCGTTTGGGTACATGGCAGTTCTAGCCCAACTATTAGATCGGATTTTCTCAGCTTCAGTACGTCTACGATAGAAGATCCTAGTATGCGGCTATTCCTTGGAATCCATGCTTTCGATTACTGTAACTGCTTTTCCAAAAGTCGCCAATATGTTCAATTTATCTGCCGAATTCATATACGCTTGGCGCTACGTGTGGTAGTGTGTCGGTGTGAGCAGGCGCGCGTGTGTTAGTGACCGTGCGTTCCCCCTTAATGCAAATTTCTGTATCCATGACAACAAGAAATTATTTTTTACTTTTCAGGGAATTTTTTGTGTTGCTTGTTTTTTACTTTATAGCTTTCTGGAACTCTGTCAGTTTTCGAAGTCGGTCACATTTTTTTTAAATATTGTTTTTATTTAATGTTTTTTAGTATAGGAAATCAATAAATTGATGGTTCGTGGTCGATTTCATTTTGAATTTTATCGTTGCACTTGTGTAACAGTTATAGACGAAGAAATGTAGCCGAATTTGTTGAAGAAAAAAAAGCTTGTACATTCCGAAATTTATGCAATAGGGTGTACCGCGAGAACTTCCCTTATAAGTTACCAATCGACAATCGAAAGTTCGGTGTTTATGCAATAACAGTTGTTAATGTTAAAGAATTTCGGACACATTTATATTGGGGCCAAAGTGCGAGCATCCTCTATAAGATAGAAAAGGTTTCATCCCGATCAGTTCATTCATCGCAGAGATATAGCCGGACAAATGAAATTTTAGTAGATACTTATAAGCCACTAAAAATTCGAGTTTTAAGCAACAACAATGGTTAACGTTAAACATTTTGGGAAAAATGTATATTGGGGCCAAGCTGTGAGCATCCTCTATAAGATCGACAAGGTTTCATCAAGATCGGTCCATCCATCTCGGAAATATCGCCGGACAAACGAAAGTTGTAGTAGAAACGTGAAATCAACGTGAAATTCGGTTTTTAAGCAATAACAATGGTTAATGTTAAACACTTTCGGAAAAATTTATATTGGAACCAAGCTGTGAGCATCCTCTATAAGATAGGTATGGTTTCATCCCAATCGGTCTACCCATCTCAGAGTTCTCGCCGGACAGCATTAAAAAAAAAAAAAAAAAAAAATATATAGCGGTCGAATTGAGTACCTCCTCCTTTTCGAAGTCGTTAAAAATAGTAAAGCAGTTGCGGGAACCGAACATGAGGTCACAGTATTACCAGTCCAACGCTTTACTCGCTACACCACCAGGACATCTCCTTGAGTCTGGTCTCTTCAACCTCTATATACCGTTGTCCTTCTAGTATTTCCATTGTGAATTCATCTCCTCCTACAGTCTGGGCTAGAGACTGCCTCTGCGTATACGTATACTATTGGGACTCTTTAAATTACTTATTGCCTAGAAACCTATACTATTATGCGCGCTACGACGTAGTACAATGTTTCTACGTTTCGGGATCGTGACTCGAGCAATCTCGGACTAAATCAGTTTTCGCTGCAACTCGGTCCGTGAAACACGGTTGTTCGTGCATCACGGTCTTGCACTACAATCTTTGCGTTAGATCAGCAATTGTCGAAAGTAGGATTTTACGATGGCTGAACGCGTTAAAAATATTTGCGTAGTGTCAAGTTCTGGCAAGACTTATTTAAACAGCAATTTTAAACAGCAAAGTTTGTTCCGCTTCCCGAAGGATCATGAGAGGTACGTATGCACGCATTATCAAAGACGGAGGAGAATGAAGAGTTTTTAATAATTATTGAAGGGTGAATAAAATCGTGCGATACTTATAATAATCGCTTTCTGTTTTCATGAAATGGCACTAAAATCACATATCTTTTATGATAGATCGCAGCATTGCGTAGTCGGTTTGGTAGAATAACGGATGAGTAAGGTGGAAATGGTCATCAAATGAAAAGTGGACTGTATAGTTTAAATAAATAGATGTTCTGGATTTATTCATGTTGGGATGCCCGGTGACATCCGCGTTGCCGTGTGCTATTTACAATTATGTACATAGGTATATACAAGAGTCGATGCATTCGCCTATCGATCGACGCGATCGATAGGTGAGTCAAAACTATAACTGTTCACTGACCATGGTCAAGGAATGAACAGGACTGAACTGGTCAATGTGTGTCTGGGGATGCACTGGAAGTCCCTTGGAGGGACTGGACACACAGGATGAGAAGGACTGAGTACGGTTCATAGATATCGTAGGAGGGGTCAGCTCCTACATGAGCAGAGTTTTGCGCCGCTGATGCACAAAGGGCCACTTACGTGGCCCGGCTACAAATCCTCATGTGAAATTGCACTAATGCAATGATCAGAACATGCAAGCGTGGATCAGGTGAGTGATCCACATGAGCCAATAGGCTTGAGAAAATGATATCCGTCCAAAAACATTAAAATGTAAGAAAATGCGCCAAGTAGCAGTTGGATTTCCCCCAAAATTGAAATATAACAAAAAGATAATAGATATCATACAAGAAAGCCAAGTTTTCATTCAAAGATACCTCGATTTAATTCGCATTAGCAATTAATAATAAATTAACAATAAATTAGCGATTAACAATAAAAAAAACTTGGCGTGTGCGTGCTTCATTGCGAGGTAAAAAGACAATGGGAAACTGCTGATTCAAACCCAAAACTGACTTTACTACAATCTAATTTCTGTAAAAGTTTTTTAGCAATATTACCAGAGCAAGTGCCTTTCCTGAAAAATGCTATTACTATGTTCTAAAAACCCCTGTGAAAAGGCCTCCTCAGCGTTGGTTTCCCAACATTTAGCACATTAGTTTAACTAGAAAACATCGTAATTCTTGCAAAGTCTCAAAGTAGCGCGCCAGATTGGACTTTTATCTTTCGATTGCGATCTTTCCCAACCCAAAATTATTTCATATAAGCACACAGGATGTGGCCTGCCGAAGCATGATTTGGGCCATTTGGGCCGGTAAAGCAGCGCCTCTACCTTCCGGAGTCCAGCCCCTTAAACAATCTCTATGTAGTATCAGGAAAATAATATAATATAAATATTCTCGACTCTCGCTCGAAAGCAAGGCTCGAGAATAAATGAGAAAAAGAGAAATTGCTTTTTGTTTCCTAATCAACTCGACTTTAACTGGAAATCCCAAGTTTAAATAAGGGAAATTGAGTTTCCCAACTCTTAGATTACCCTCTCAGAACGATAATTTTCCCGACACTTCGGCTCGGGAGATTCGAAGCCTACGATTCCTTAGCAAATCCGGAATGGGCGCCAGGCATCATAGATGCCACTCAAATATAGTCTTTAAGCATCGAACAGACATCGAATTTAAAAGTTTTTTAGCAATATTACCAGAGCAAGTGCCTCGAATGAAGGGCGCACACGCCAAGTTTTTTTTATTGTTAATTGCTAATTTATTGTTAATTTATTATTAATTGCTAATGCGAATTAAATCGAGGTATCTTTGAATGAAAACTTGGCTTTCTTGTATGATATCTATTATCTTTTTGTTATATTTCAATTTTGGGGGAAATCCAACTGCTACTTGGCGCATTTTCTTACATTTTAATGTTTTTGGACGGATTTCATATCTTTTTGTTAGTTAATGCTTCACAATAAACACAATAAAATTTCTATTTATTTATCAATGTTTCAATTTTGTGGGAAAATCAAACTGCTACTTGACGCATTTTCTTACATTTTAATGTTTTTGGACGGATTTCATGTCTTTTTGTTAGTTAATGCTTTACAATAAAGACAATAAAATTTCTATTTATTTATCAATGGTTTAATTAATAAATTTAAAAGTAAAATTTTATTAAAATGTTCAAATATGCACCATCACCTATGTGCATGTTTATGTTATAATGTAACTTTAATGTTACAATGTATTTATAACTTAATCATGCACATAGGAGGAGATCTAAGAAATTGAGGTGAATGTGAGAATATAGATTACCTACATAATTACCGACTTCGAAAAGGAGGAGGTACTCAATTCGACCGCTATATATATTTTTTTTTTTTTTAAATGTTTGTCCGACGATATTTCCGAGATGGATGGACCGATCTTGATGAAACCATACCTATCTTATAGAGGATGCTCACAGCTTGGTCCCAATATAAATTTTGTCGAAATTGTTTAACATTAACCATTGTTATTGCTTAAAATTCGAATTTCGCGCTAATTTCACATTTCTATTACAAATTTCGTTTGTCCGGCTATATTTCCGAGATGGATGGACCGATCTTGATGAAACCTTGCCTATCTTATAGAGGATGCTCACGGCTTGGTCCCAATGTAAATTCTCCCTAAATTGTTTAACGCTAACAATTGTTATTGCATAAAAACCGAACTTTCGATTGTCCGGCGATAGCTTTGGGATCGCTTGTGCGATAAGGATGAAACTTTGAGTAACTCATAAGGGAAGTTCTCGCGGTACACCCTCTTGCATAAATTTCGGAATGTACAAGCTTTTCTTTCTTCAACAAATTCGGCTACATTTCTTCGTCTATAACTGTTACACCAGTGCAACGATGAAGTTCAAAATGAAATCGACCGCGAACCATCAATTTATTGATTTCCTATACTAAAAAGCATTAAATAAAAAAAAAATATTTAAAAAAAAAATGTGACCGACTTCGAAAACTGACAAAGTTCCAGAGAGCTGAAAACTAAAAGAGTTGAAAAGTACAAAATAAGCAACACAAAAAATGCTCTGAAAAGTAAAAAATAACTTCTTGTTGTCATGGATACAGAAATTTGCATCAAGCCTAAATATTTTGCAACTTTTCGGAGGCGGCGCAAATATAAGTAAAATATTACTGGCAAATACTGGTGTGTTTTACCCGCGCTTATCCGTATTTTCTTTCGTACCCGTGCTTTCTCACTCTTGCTTTCGTACTCTTCCTCCCCCTCTCAATCTCTTTCTCTCTCTTTCGATCTATCTCTATCCCTATATATCTACCAGTCTAACCACAGGACGACTTTAATGATTGACGAAAACAAAATGGTACACAGGAGAGTAACGATAGTTCTATTGGCTGCAGTCTGTTATACGTATATGCGTATTTGCTAGATTAACCTACACCTACGAGATGTCGGAATTATTCGGAATTGTCGAATACCAGACCAGTTAATGTTAACAATATTAGCATATTCGATAGGGTATACTTCGCCCCTTCAATTTGTACATATATATTGTGAGACCCAAATTCCCGGGCGCTCCCTTCCTGGACTCCCCTAGGGAGCCAAATTCTTCGCCACGCAAATCACCTCTAGGCAATCTCGCGTGAAGGGGTCGGGGTGAGGCGGGGGGTCCCCGTGAGTGGAGAGAATTCGGGGGTCACCTAAGAAACGGGACGAATTTCTCGATAGCCCTGGTAGGTCGGCTGTGATTAACTAAACGCAATTATTTAATAGACGCGAAAAGAACGCTAGACACTCAATCCGTAAACGCGAGCGATAGATGAAAACCGAGCGATAATCTCACGAGCGGTAAACGCGAGCGATAGACGAAGGCCGAACGATAATCACACGAGCGGTAAACGCGAGCGATAGACGAAGACCGAACGATAGTCACACGAGCGGTAAACGCGAGCGATACTCACACGGACGATACGCGATGCGATATTCACTCGAACGATACGCGATGCGATATTCACTCGAACGATACGGGATGCGATATTCACTCGAACGATAATCTCAACGATAGCATAACTCAACCATAAGAATCACAGTCGATCCCCAAAGGATCCAAACGCGATGGCTGGCTAAACTCAGCAGAGAGGGGGAGGTTCACGACTCAGTGCAGAAAACGATATTCACTAATACTTGAACGATAATCTCACAAACGAAAAGTGCAGGCTGAAGTCGCCGCTGCTTGCTCGCCACCAAGCGTTCACGAAATGGCGGCCGCGGGCCGCCGCGGTATTCGAACGTAACCCTATTGCACGTGGATGGTGAACGCGTAAGATAGCGATAGTCACAGCGATAACGGATGCGATATTCCCAACGATAATCTCATAATATTCTGTACGATAATCACAAAACTTAACGATAATCACTAACAAAGGGGGTTAACCATAAAACCCGTGACACAAAGAACAATAATGATCGCGATTGTAATGAGCCTGGGAGATTACAGCTTACCAATCCCGCAGCTAGGAAAGGAGGCAGCGTGGTCCTCGGCACCCTCGGAGTCGTAGGTGAGAAATCGGAAAGCTTCGCTGGTCACTCTGGAGCACACACTGGTCGTAGTTGATGTCACCGTAAGAATGAATTTTCCCATCGAAAAGTGCTTACTTTATAGTCGAATTTTGGTGCTCCGAGAGCGCGAGGATTGGCTCCTTGGTACGACAGACTACCCCTGATTGGCTCAGGGACACTTTACAAACCTTATGTGAAACTTCTTGGTACTCGCTAATCCGCGCGGCGTAAGTTCGCGGGAATTCGGCGGCTCGGCCAAAACCGCCGTTTCCCAGAATCGAACGAAATAGAGTCCTCGCTCGCGCGAAAACTCTTGCAGGGCCGCAGGTAACCCACAGGTTACCCTGCCCTAAAATGAAGGGAGGAATCCTTCGGGTTGGCAATTCCTCTGCCAGCCCATAACACTAATGCCCATTCTTACAGCGCGTACTAAGGTGTACTACGCGAATGGGTGACACACGAAACGTCGGGAATCCCGCACGTTGCCACAACGGTGGATCAACGGCGAGGGCAGAAGGAAAGTGGAGCCGGCTCTTCCGCACCCCCAAGCCCTGTCCGGAGCAGGCAAGTGGGTGTCCCTCTGACCCTACCGACCGAAAAATCGGCGGATTCCGACGGCTAACCGCAGCAGCGGCCAAGAAGTCCCTATAACGAAAATGTCTAAAGTAAATGCAGCGTCCGTGTGGTGCGGCCCTGACTACGCGGCGATGCGTAGCCCGCTGATCCCAATGTTGCTGTTCTTTTCCTCATCCTTGGAAAAGGTGGTAGCTGTAACCTAGCAGAATATTATCGCGAAGAATAGTCAAAATAGGTGACACCAAGTAACCAATGCGCGCTCAAGCGAGCCCGCGAGCCTCCCATCCCCACCCCGAGCTCCGAGCGCGCCGAAGACGTGCAAGACGCTGTGTCTTTGGGACGGGCAGAAATTTGCCACGTCACAACTCCTCCCCCCCTGCGGCGGGACCGGAGGTCCTTGTGTAAAATCCCCGTGCTCATTATAAAGTAGCGAGAGTTTGCTGAGACTAAAACGTAGGTGAACAGAGCGGTTAGTAAGGGCAAGGCAACTACAGTATGGGGTAGGTTAAGATTATTGGGGATGGCAAGGTTTCAATTGATTAGCGTGCACCTTGCCCACGCATTCACCATCCAACGTGCTTAATTCGTATACGTTGGCTCCTAAAATACGCGAAATACGAAAAGGACCATGAAATTTGGGCGCCAGCTTGGCGGATACGTGGTGAGCAGCGGACGACATAACATGTAGCCTTTTCCACACTAACTCGCCGAGAGCGAAGTCTCTTCGGCGGTGTTTCTTATTATAATGGCGGGACTGCTCCTGCGCGACCTGCCGGAGATACTGGGCTACCCACTCCCAGAGTCTCGGAAGGTTTGCGGAGCGCTCCCCCCATATTCGGGAGTCGCTCATTTCAACAAGGGCTGACTCGTTTTGCTTTGCTAAAATTCCTCCGGGTGTCGGATTACGCCCGAAGTTCAGAAAGGCCGGGGAGTAGCCGGTACTAGAATGGTGGGCGGTATTGTACGCGAAACGTAACTGAGGTAAATGAAGGTCCCATTCTTGATGATTTTCATCAATAAAGGAGACAATCATTGTTTTAAAAACTCTATTCACTCTCTCGACTGGATTGGCTTGCGGATGGTATGGAGGCGTTGTATGGTGGAGGAAACCGTACGTGGCTGCCAATTGTTCCAAGTCTCGGTTAATGAATTCCGTTCCATTGTCAGTAATGATTATTCGCGGAGTACCCCAGCGTGCAAAAATTAAGTCTTCCAAGGTTTCCGCGATTTTAGCCCCAGTGGCTACGCGGAGTGGTCGGCACTCTACCCACTTAGTAAAAAGGTCTTGTATGACTAAAAGGTGTTTATAGCCGTTTCGGCTCCGGGTAAGAGGCCCCATCATATCCGCGGCTATTACATCCCATGGTTTATTCACACGTCGGGTACTCATAAAGCCGATCGGTAGAGCTTGCTCTACCTTGTTCCTTTGACAAACTATACAACGGCGAACGAACTGAGCAATGGACCGAAACATACCGGGCCAGTAGTACGAAGTGGCAATCTTGCGGTAGGTTTTGTCGATCCCTAAATGTCCGGCTTGCGGGTTTTCGTGCGCCTCCCGCAAAACCTCGCGGCGGGATTCTTCCGGTACTACTAACTTCCACTCGTCTAAATCGCGATGTAAAAGTTCCTCCACCAAATGGTTGGTTCGCCTATAATACAATTTACCATCCGCAATCCTCCAGTCGGGATAGCTCTGCGGGAAGTTCTGGACGGCCAGTAGCCGTCTCTCGTACCAAGAGGGACGTAAGGGGTTTGGGGGAGCATTTTCGCCCCCCTCTTCCTCACTGTCACTGTGAGCCTCCTCTATAGGGGCTACGATGTCGAGGGGCTCCGTCAGGGGGTTAGATGCTCTAAATTCGCTAAACTCTGATTTTACCTGATCGCTAGACACAACATTATTTATCTCGCAAAACACCAAATGATCGCTAGACACCAAATTGTTCGACTTACTTTGCCCGATTTCCACTGGATCGCTAGACTCTAAATTTCCCGATTCGCTAGACACTAAAAGATCGGTAGCGCTAAACTCTAATTTACCATTCTCGGGAACGCCAGACTCAGACTTCGGACGAAAGGCGCTAGACACTAAGATTTCGTTTCCCTCGGGCTCGGCAGAGTCGAACATACGCGATAACGCATCCGGTACGTGATTGAGAGCCCCCTTCCGGTAAACCACTTCGAAATCGTAGCCCAGCAAATCCAATGCCCAGCGCGCTAAGCGGCTACTGGGATTGGTTTTTTGGTGTATCCATCGCAAGCTCGCGTGGTCGGTGACTACTATGAAATGGTACCCCTCTAAATATTGTCTAAATTTCTTTACGGCCCAAACTATGGCAAGGCACTCTTGCTCTGACGTACAATAATTTCGCTCGGCCGGATTTAACGTCCGACTGGCGAAAGCGATTACCCGTTCGACATTATCAATAGTTTGCGTGAGTACTGCTCCGAGCCCTACTTGACTAGCGTCAGTTTGCAGGACAAACGGAACTTCGAAATTGGGGTACACTAAAGTAGGCGCGGTCGCGACCAACGATTTAAGCTCCTCAAAGGCAAACTGATGTTCGTCTGTCCATTCCCAAATTTGATTTTTCCGCTGTAATCGATGCAGCGGCTCTGCGATAGTAGCGTAACGAGGAATGAATCGCCGATACCAGGAAGTCATACCGAGGAAGCGACGTAATTCCTTAAGGTTTCGTGGCGCGGGATATTCCGTCAAAGGTGTTACCTTTTCAGGATCTACCCTTAACCCTTCTTTATTCACTAAAAAGCCGAGATATCGCACCTCGGCACAACAAAATTCACATTTGTCGGGATTGATCTCCAGCCCAGCTTCTGAGATAGTTCTAAATACGGTCTCGAGCCAAACGAGATGTTCTTCAAACGTCTTTGACACTATTATAATATCATCGAGATATGCAAAGGCGTTTGGCTCCATTTCTGGACCGATGAGTTGGTCTAATAAACGCTGGAAAGTGGCTGGAGCTCCCGTGAGACCAAAAGGCATCCTTACAAATTGATATAGACCTTTTCCTGGTACCGTGAAGGCGGTAATTTCTTTACTTTTTTCCTCAAGCGGAATTTGGAAATAGGCCTGGCTTAAATCGATAGTCGAGATGTAGTGAGCCGCGCGTAATTTATCCAGAATGCTCGCCATAATTGGGAGAGGATAAGCATCCTTTTTCGAAACGGAATTTACTCGCCGAAAATCTAAACAAAAACGGTAGGTACCATTGGGCTTCTTTACCATAACTATAGGAGTCGACCACGCGCTCTCGGATGGCTCTATGACTTTGTCACGAAGTAACTTATCGACCTCCTGGTAGATAAGTTCCTGAACTTTAGGAGATACCGGATAGTAACGCTGTTTGATTGGCGCACTATCCCCTACGTCAATCTTATGTTCGATCAGAGCAGTGAGGCCTTTGCCCACAGTGACAGAAGGTACCCACTTTTCCAAAAATTGTTTTAACCTGTCTTCCTGTTCGGCAGTAAGTTCGCGAATGCCGAAACAACAGGATAATGACTCTACTGAATTTATCACAAAATACTTTTGGGGATCTTCCGAAAAATACCAGATCCCTTTACTAATATCGGGAACAAAACCGAATTTCCCAATACCGTCTACTCCCAGGATACAAGTAACCACTAAATGTGGCAGTACTACTGCCTTAATCTTACGAGTCTTACCCTCCAGGGTTAACGACAACAAAATTTCTTCGTCAGTACTATCGATCTGACCGTTCGCTAATTCAAAATAACGGGGTTTCTGAGTTCTTTTTATCTCGTTCAACAAACCAAGATTTTCCAAAATTTCCTTACTGACAAAACAACATGATGAACCCGTGTCCATCATGATTTTTACGGGATGCTCCCGGAGACTCGCCCAGACATAAATCAAAGGTTTCTTTGGAGGTTTCGCGTGTGCGATCACCTCCACAGGCATTATTGCCTTTTCTGCGCTAAGGTCTAACAACTGTACAAACTTATCTCGCAACGGCGAGTACTCTATATCTAAACCTATTTCTAAACTGACACGATTACAGCCCTCCGAATTGGGTAGTTGTTCCGAGGACTGTCCTAGTTTTCCGAACATTTCGGACACGTTCGAACCGTGACTCCCTTGCTACCGCAACGGTAACAGTGGATTGCGCGGGCCTCCGTACAATCGCGCGAAATGTGACCGGTCTTGCTGCAATTCCAGCAAGCGATCGTAGAGGGATTCGCGACCGGAGTTTTGCTGTCGCCTTTCCTGGTGGTGGGAGTGGGAGGCTGAATATTCGCGGGCGCCGTAGCGCCGGGCTTCTTACCCCCCTCCCTTCCAACCGGAGTCTTATTCCCCTTAGCAGGAAGGTTAGTTTTGGCGGCGCGGGTCTCGACTGCCGCCGCCGCACGACCGCGCGGTTTTGGTGTGCCTTTCGGCGGCTTATAACCGACGTCCGGTAGGAGCATGGATTCCGGCCGCGGCGGTGGAATGTATTGAATTTTTATCGTCTTTTCGACTTCTAATGCGGCCTCCTCTAATTCATCCATGCTCGTTAGGTCGAAACGGTGTATGAAACGGGCGATACGTGGGTGGAGGTTGCGTTGAGCGTACTTTATTTGTTTCTCCTCAGTCCACGCGGGGACTAAGCGAGAATACATGTATCGCATGAACGTAAAGTAATCTAATACTTTCTCATACTCCCCTTGTGTGCGGTTCTGGATATCCATCTCCAAACGAATTTGGAAATCGGTATCCGAGAACCGCTTTCGCCAAGCTACCACAAAATCACGCCAACCCACCCAACGTTCGCAATTTACGCGATACCATAGTAAGGCGACTCCGGTCAAAAAGAAGGGAAGGCAAGCTAAAGCGTCGTGATCTGAAATGTCACTGAAGCGTCTCCCCTCGCTGATGCGAGTGAGAAAGGCCTCAGCGTCCTCGTTCTCACCACCAGAAAAACGCAAATTCCATTTACGCATGAGGTCATAAGCGCGGGAGGTAGAACCTCCTCCAGTAGACGTACCGGAGGACGGCGTACTGGTGTTCTCACGCGTGGCCGTATAGTTAATGTTCGGCTGTTCGCGAGAGGTGGACGGCTGTGGCGTCGCCGCTTCATTAAACCCTTGATGTCTGGACGGGTCTCGGGAAGTCACGAATTTTCCCTCGTGCTCCGATGTCCCACCCTCGAGTGGGACGGGGGAGGGGGTGCGAGAGCGATCCGACATATTGGCTATACCTAAAGCCAACCACGGAGAGGCAGGATCGTCGCCTTCTCCGAACTCAAATCGTAGGTTTCGGAACAGGCGATCTCGAAGCGTTGCTGTATCACCTCGAACCGAAAGGCTACGTCTTAATAAAGCCTCGACCAATGACCTATAGTCTAAGGACTCTATCCACGAATATTTCGGGTCATCCATGCGAGGATGCCCGAAACGCACAAAATTTTCCGCAGAGTCTCCCTGAAACTCGCGGATACACAAAACAAACGCTAAAGTCGGTTTATTTACCTCTCGCACTCACTCTCCCCACTGCTCCAATCGAGGGGAGATCGGAATACGGGCGTACACAAAGCGCGTTACCAAATAATAAAAGAAACTCAGATTAATGAGCCTATGGGTTTGGGGCCCTGACAGGCCAACGCAAAAACAGTCCTTAAGTCGCCAGAAACAATAACACAAAATACAATAATTTTCCTCTCTGAGTCGCTAACGTGGGCCCCACGTTGGGCGCCAAATTCTTTTGTGAGAGACCCAAATTCCCGGGCGCTCCCTTCCTGGACTCCCCTAGGGAGCCAAATTCTTCGCCACGCAAATCACCTCTAGGCAATCTCGCGTGAAGGGGTCCGGGTGAGGCGGGGGGTCCCCGTGAGTGGAGAGAATTCGGGGGTCACCTAAGAAACGGGACGAATTTCTCGATAGCCCTGGTAGGTCGGCTGTGATTAACTAAACGCAATTATTTAATAGACGCGAAAAGAACGCTAGACACTCAATCCGTAAACGCGAGCGATAGATGAAAACCGAGCGATAATCTCACGAGCGGTAAACGCGAGCGATAGACGAAGGCCGAACGATAATCACACGAGCGGTAAACGCGAGCGATAGACGAAGACCGAACGATAGTCACACGAGCGGTAAACGCGAGCGATACTCACACGGACGATACGCGATGGGATATTCACTCGAACGATACGCGATGCGATATTCACTCGAACGATACGCGATGCGATATTCACTCGAACGATAATCTCAACGATAGCATAACTCAACCATAAGAATCACAGTCGATCCCCAAAGGATCCAAACGCGATGGCTGGCTAAACTCAGCAGAGAGGGGGAGGTTCACGACTCAGTGCAGAAAACGATATTCACTAATACTTGAACGATAATCTCACAAACGAAAAGTGCAGGCTGAAGTCGCCGCTGCTTGCTCGCCACCAAGCGTTCACGAAATGGCGGCCGCGGGCCGCCGCGGTATTCGAACGTAACCCTATTGCACGTGGATGGTGAACGCGTAAGATAGCGATAGTCACAGCGATAACGGATGCGATATTCCCAACGATAATCTCATAATATTCTGTACGATAATCACAAAACTTAACGATAATCACTAACAAAGGGGGTTAACCATAAAACCCGTGACACAAAGAACAATAATGATCGCGATTGTAATGAGCCTGGGAGATTACAGCTTACCAATCCCGCAGCTAGGAAAGGAGGCAGCGTGGTCCTCGGCACCCTCGGAGTCGTAGGTGAGAAATCGGAAAGCTTCGCTGGTCACTCTGGAGCACACACTGGTCGTAGTTGATGTCACCGTAAGAATGAATTTTCCCATCGAAAAGTGCTTACTTTATAGTCGAATTTTGGTGCTCCGAGAGCGCGAGGATTGGCTCCTTGGTACGACAGACTACCCCTGATTGGCTCAGGGACACTTTACAAACCTTATGTGAAACTTCTTGGTACTCGCTAATCCGCGCGGCGTAAGTTCGCGGGAATTCGGCGGCTCGGCCAAAACCGCCGTTTCCCAGAATCGAACGAAATAGAGTCCTCGCTCGCGCGAAAACTCTTGCAGGGCCGCAGGTAACCCACAGGTTACCCTGCCCTAAAATGAAGGGAGGAATCCTTCGGGCTGGCAATTCCTCTGCCAGCCCATAACACTAATGCCCATTCTTACAGCGCGTACTAAGGTGTACTACGCGAATGGGTGACACACGAAACGTCGGGAATCCCGCACGTTGCCACAACGGTGGATCAACGGCGAGGGCAGAAGGAAAGTGGAGCCGGCTCTTCCGCACCCCCAAGCCCTGTCCGGAGCAGGCAAGTGGGTGTCCCTCTGACCCTACCGACCGAAAAATCGGCGGATTCCGACGGCTAACCGCAGCAGCGGCCAAGAAGTCCCTATAACGAAAATGTCTAAAGTAAATGCAGCGTCCGTGTGGTGCGGCCCTGACTACGCGGCGATGCGTAGCCCGCTGATCCCAATGTTGCTGTTCTTTTCCTCATCCTTGGAAAAGGTGGTAGCTGTAACCTAGCAGAATATTATCGCGAAGAATAGTCAAAATAGGTGACACCAAGTAACCAATGCGCGCTCAAGCGAGCCCGCGAGCCTCCCATCCCCACCCCGAGCTCCGAGCGCGCCGAAGACGTGCAAGACGCTGTGTCTTTGGGACGGGCAGAAATTTGCCACGTCACAATATGTACATAGAGACCACGAGTATTTCCAGATTTGAGTGTGAGGATTTCGTGACTTTTGTAATATTTTCCTTATATTTGCGCCGCCTCCGAAAAGTTGCAAAATATTTAGGCTTGATGCAAATTTCTGTATCCATGACAACAAGAAGTTATTTTTTACTTTTCAGAGCATTTTTTGTGTTGCTTATTTTGTACTTTTCAGCTCTCTGGAACTTTGTCAGTTTTCGAAGTCGGTCACATTTTTTTTTATATAGCTTGCATTTAACAAATTCAATATTCCAAAGTTAAACAGTATGAGATTTACAACTTGCCTAATATAATTTAAAATTTTAAGTTTAGTCTGGTGCAAGTTAGAAGAATGCTAGTAATTGGTAATAATTAGCACCTGTTTACTGATTCCCAATAGCTAGGATGCATTTAAATTGCAGATTAGATAAGCTACATCCTCATACACACTTTAACTTTGGTATATTTTCAGTACCAAATGCATAGGCCACGGAGCACACAATCTAAAGTAATGAAATTTGCTAAACAAGTACTGATTACGAATAGCTATTATATCCCTAAATGACATGTGATTGCTAATTAGTACTTGCTTATATCATTTTAGTTTTTTAGCTGAAGCGTTCTTTGATCAATGAACTTGACAGCCAAGATACAAATTAGACTGTGTATGAGCATTTTGCTTGGTTTATGTATTATAATTGAAAAGCATTTTATTATTCCTGACTGTCAAATACCTAGCTGACAAAGCGCAAACCTAAAGTAATGAAATTTACTAAGCAAGTACTGATTATCAATAGCTATTATATCGCTCAATGACACATGATTGATAATTATTGCTTGCTTGATTCATTTTATTCTTTAGCTGAAGTGTTCCTTGAGCGATGAACTTGACAGTCATGATCATAATACAACTAAATTAGATTGCCTATGAGCATTCTGCTTGGTTTATATATTACAATTATAAAGCGTTAAATCAAATAATGATTCAGAGTAGCAAAAGAGAGATTCCCAATAGCTATAATATATTGAAATTTTAAATGATTGGACTTAACACTTTACAAATTATTCCTGACTGTCAAATACCTAGCTGACGGAGCGCAAACCTAAAGTGCTGAAATTAGTTTGAGCAAGTACTGATTACTAATACCGAGCATTCTCTTGAACTGTAAATAAATAATTGCTAATATTGCTTTAACGATAAATATGCTACACTCTTGACAATTTTAACTATTGGTAATCAGCACTCGTTCACCAAACACATTTGACACTTCATAATTCTTAATAATGACAAGATTACAGGGACAGGGGCAAGGACACTATACTCTTTTATTAACTAAGTAAAAGCATGGAATCCGGAATAAAATAAAATAATAAAATTGGACTGTGTCACATAACCATTATGACACATAACCAGCCATGGCATAACCGGCTTAACCAATGTGTCGGTATGACACAGATTACAGATTCTAGATCGGTAACGTAAATACGATATTTCCGTTTGCTGCCATCTCGTATGCGAAAAGTGAAAGTCACATTTTTAGGAACATGTTCCCCTGAATCTTAATTTGCCTTGCCGTTTTCACGAGAAGAATAAGCAGAAGAAATCTATATCTCTTGAACGACTGAACTGATTCGCTTGATTCTTGGCTCATTCGATTCAGAAAAATCAACGAAAAAATACAAAATTCAGAAATAAATCCTTGGAGCTGTAACTTTTCCATAAATCGAGGTGAAAGTTTTATAGCGGACGAAAGCCGCTACACTTCGGGATAAGTATCCTCGGTAGTCGCGCGCTGTACTATATATATAACTACTACTTGGCGCGAGACTCTACCGAGTCTCCTGATGATCAGGACGAGTGATTAGATCTGAGCTGCTTACTGTTCGACGTCTCCGAGGCGAGAGAGTTATCAGCGCCAGAGAGATGACGAGCAGATAGAACAGTTCGGGAGATGGTCGCCAGGGTGTGCATGTAGCGCACACCTAGGCTGAGCAGACATCGATCTCTATCGATTCGACCATCAGGTGGGGTTGGGACACTGTGAACTGGGCTTGGGTTGACAGGTGGGGTTATGTCAGAGGAGAGGATGAGCAGGTTCACAGTGTAGGCTTCACAGGATACATTTTATGCATAACCTATGATTATTCAACACGGTTTTCCAAATGTTGGAAATCTGGTGCCACCGCTTTCCCGATTTCGCTGTTCTCGTTGGCTGGTCAGGAAAGCGGGGAAACTTCGACCGAGCCTCCTCTCTGAATCCCGAGTCCTCGGGGCGCTTAGAAGGGCGCCAGGCGCCGTGACCGAGACCAAAATTTATTAGAATAAGCTACCCAGAGGAGATGGAAAACTCGAGCGAGAGAGAAAGCTCGGTGGGAAACGCGAATGTTGGCCCGGCTGGCCAGATGTAATAGGAGAGGGGCGGGGAGCAAGGGAGGCCAGAGACGACACACTGGGCGAACAGATAGCTAAAGAATATTACCAAGAAGTTGAGTTAAATAACAGCGCCCTGTTTATTTATGTCGGGCGGAACGACGGTGCTACAACTAAATAACCTACGGCAAATCGAGCTAACGCGCTCTCGATCCTAGGCCACAAGGGCCCCTGTACAATTTAACCACGCGGTAGGGAAACGCGTCGCGAGCGATCGACGGATGGTCGGTCGATTTCCAGACTGCAATGTTTAGCTATGCCGAACTTCAGCGGACGATGTACGCCGCAAATCTCGAGAGGAACGCACGCCCGTTCGAATCGGCTATCGATCGCGAATCCCGGTAACTAGTGGCAAGATGGCGGCCACTTTGTTCGGCGAACGCAGTCTATTATGCTACCGCGCGACTCAGATGCGAAGTGCGAAGTCGCACCCAGGAAGGCAGAGCACAAACGGGCTTATTCGATTCGAATGGCAAATACAACAAATACGAGGAACTAGAATACTGGGCTTGGAACTTTACGGAAAGATCCCAAAGGATAGGGGAAGATGGTGTGAGGCTTACCGCAATCTAATTCGGCCGGTGGATCTGCCGATTAATCTCCAGACCTTCTGGATCCTCGATCAGTCCAGTCGTCTGGTTTCGATCGTCCTTTATCTAATCTCCGCTGTGTTTCTCTCTCTCTTCCCTCGTCACTCACTGAGTCACCAAAAAAACGCAAAACGCTCGGATGCAAGTGGTCACAAAGACGGTCGCAATCTGAGTGACGAGAGAGAGCCCCTAATTCGCTAAGCGGCCTCACACCCTCAGCGCCGCTACCCCCGAATCCTCCCGTGGCTCCATCCGTTGGACGGTGTCGAAATCGATCCTGCGCGTTAGGACCGACTTCGACCTCATGTATCGACCGCCTTGGGCGATCCGCCGAGCTGAGCAGGTCGAACATCAAGAGTGACGGGTATCCAACGTCGTCACCTCGTCGTCCCTCGGTTGGTTGTCCGTCCTCAGAGGCGTCTTCAGCGTCGACTGGACGGGCCCCAGCTTATCCGGCCTGGTAGGTTGCGCACTCATGTGAGCCGGACTCTCCTCCTCGCCTAATCGGATAGCCATTCCACTAGGTGGCTCAGTCCGTAGCGCCTACCTAGGTGCCTCTCGGCGTTCCAATTCGCATTAATGCCTGTTATTTTGTCTGTCCCTGCCTTGGAGCGACGATGTCAAGTTAGCCCGCGCGTACGAGTGTGAGAGAGAGAGACACGGCGGGCGTTCGCCCGGCCTCCCTTTCCGGAGCGAGGAGTACTTGTGGCGAGGCAAACTAGCCCCGTCACAAATTACAATACTGAACTTTGTTGCGATACTGCTGCACCTGATTTTTCGAAGTCATCGATGAGCTATCCATCCACATCACTGCATTTGCGAACACATACCCACATATAACATTTCGTGCAATTTTGAAACACAATTTGGTAATTTAATGCCGGTCTTCTATTCAGGTGGACCCACAGGATTACAGCAGGAAATCTGCTGCCATCGCCTGTCGCCGCTTTGCCGGAAGCCACACGCACGACCGTATGGCCGAACTGCTCGGTAGCATTCACGAGCAGTTCAACATAAAAGAAAAAGTCGTCGCAACAATTACCGACAATGCGTCGAACTTTGCAAAGGCCTTTACAGCCTTTGGCATTGACGAAGATACATTGCTGCCTTACGGTAAGGATACTACTACATCAATATGTTTTCGAAGCAGAAGTCGCTGCGGATGCAGTCGGAGAAGAAGATGTCAGCGATGCAGCGAGCGACGCTGGTAGCAATGCCAGTAGCGATGCTACTGAGAGGGAAACCGACGACGAAGGGGCAGAATTTTCGCAGCCGGATCCCTGGCAGATCGTTGATGAAGTAACGCCTCCAACTTCACCAACTTTACCGCGACACATTCGGTGCATGTCGCATACTTTAAATTTAATTGCGACGACCGATTTTGTTAAATTACTTAACGCCGACACTGCTTTAAAGCTGCAGCACCAAAAGACCATTGAGCGGTGCAATTGTCTTTGGAAGTTGCTTCGCTCCCCAAAGCAGCGAGAAACGTTAGTGGGGATATTGGGTCGGTCACTTATGCGACCAGTCGTGGTACGCTGGAACTCGCTGTGATTTCTTTAGCCAAATCGTGCAGCTCAGCGATAAAATACGCCAGGCTTCTGCGGCAATGAACATTGTTGATACGTTGCAAGAAAGTGATTTTGAATATATAGGCGAGTACTTGCACTGTTTCAAGCCTATCGCCGATGCCATCACCAAACTGCAAGACGAGAATTTTTGTTATTATGGCAGCGTACTGCCAACTATTGTCAGTTTGTGTCGGCTAATGACTCAAGCGGCAGTCAGCAGACGCTTGAAATATTGTCAATCCGTACAGGGCCATATTCAGTCATCCATTGACAAAAGATTCGGGGAATATTTAAATGTTTTTGGCATTTGCGAATTTGCTACGATATCCGCCGTACTCCATCCCCGCTTCAAAAGAGCGTGGATGCCGTCACTGTCGCCAGAGCAGAAATCGTCAGTTGACAGCGCTGTAAAAATTGCGGTCAACTCATTTTATGAGCGAAGCCTGTCGCAAGCTAGGGAAGACAATATACGGAACGATGATTTTTTCGATTTCGGCATCGAGGAACCGTCTTCGTCTTACGTGACGCCACTGAGTGGAATGCCGGTTGGTGAGATAGAACTTATGAAGTATTTAGCTGAGCGACCCACCAATCAGCTCAATATTTTAGACAATTATCCAACGTTAAAAAAAGCGTTCGGATATTATAACACTCCCCTACCGTCGTCAGCAGCGGTTGAACGCCTATTTTCGTATGCGACGATGATCAGTGTGCCGAAGTACAATCGGCTAACCGACGCACAATTTGAAATGAGAGTACTGGCCAAGTGTATTTCAGCGACGTATAAAACTTGAATTAATTCTGTTATATACACGACTTCTTACATAACTTACCCTTGCACCTCCAGATACGTCGACAGCCTCTCATTCACTCATATAGGTTCAATTCCGCTCCTATTCGCTTGCACCAGCTCGCCCTTGCACCGGAATAATCAAGAAATAAACGAGATTTTGTTGGTGAATAAAATTATCACGGCATTTATCCACGATTACAAATAATCACGGTATTTTCACCAGGATTACAAATAATCACGGTATTTTCTCCACGATTACAAATAATCACGGTATTTTCTCCACGATTACAAATAATCACGGTATTTTCTCCACGATTACAAATAATCGCGGTATTTTCTCCACGATTACAAATAATCACGGTATTTTCTCCAGGATTACAAATAATCACGGTATTTTCTCCACGATTACAAATAATCACGGTATTTTCGCCACGATTACAAATAATCACGGTATTTTCGCCATGATTAAAAATAATTATAGCCTTAAATTATTCATGCTTGCCCATTCCTGCATTCACGAAGGATCTCTGAAGATTTACTAGAAATCTACTTCGATGCAGTGACAGATTCGTAACAGAGAGTCAGAGCATCGTCGGAAAAATTGCGAAAAAAAGTATAATATACTTTAGAAAGGGAAACAATATACTAAGTGTACTTTTTTCTTTGATTTCAGATGGAACAAATACACCACCGCCAGTCTCGCTCCCGAGACCGTGAGGCCGCCGCAGGAAGGAGACGGCCCCGCGTCGAGGAGTGGCCCGCGCTCGGCGAGCGTGATCGCCGCGGCAGGCGCCATCACTCGCGGTCTCGGGAGCGCAGGCACCGGAGGGACGACGGGCGCCGGGAGCGCCCGCAATCGCGCGAGAGGCACCCGTCCCCAAACCGGCATGTGGTACCGTATGTGCGCCCGGCACGGTACCACCCACCGCCAGCAGCACCCCGCCGACCAGCAGAAGATCCGCCACGACCAAGACGCGGATTCATGTCGGAAGAAAGGGTACGTAAACACTCCCATCAATATATCCCTTTTGCATTCATATTTCGAGTAACAAAATATATAATGTTTTACATTTCATATGAGACATCTTATATTTCATATAAGACAGATGAGACGTCTTGAGCGCCGTTATAGGGCGCTCAATCGCTAAGTGGGCCCGCTGGGGCAGGGGACGAACCCTGCCCAGAAGCAGCAGGGGGGAGGGCGAGGAGGTGGTGGGCACCGACGAGGGCGTAGAGGAGGTGGCGACCGGGGAAGAGGAGGGAATCACAACGAAAACCCGGCGGCGGGTTCTATTCCCAACTTAGGGGGGACAGGGGGGAACATATATAATTTAACCCTTCAGTACTGAGTGTTCAGTAGACACCAGTAACACACCAGTATTTGCCAGTAATATTTTACTTATATTTGCGCCGCCTCCGAAAAGTTGCAGAATATTTAGGACTAATGCAAATTTCTGTATCCATGACAACAAGAAGTTATTTTTTACTTTTCAGGGCATTTTTTGTGTTGCTTGTTTTTTTTACTTTTCAGCTCTTTTAGTTTTCAGCTCTCTGAAACTCTGTCAGTTTTCGAAGTCGGTCACATTTTTTTTAAAAATATATTTTTTTTATTTAATGCTTTTTAGTACAGGAAATCAATAAATTGATGGTTCGTGGTCGATTCCATTTTGAATTTCATCGTTGCACTGGTGTAACAGTTATAGACGAAGAAATGTAGCCGAATTTGTTGAAGAAAGAAAAGTTTGTACATTCCGAAATTTATGCAAGAGGGTGTACCGCGAGAACTTCCCTTATAAGTTACCAATCGACAATCGAAAGCTCGGTGTGTATGCAATAACAATGATTAATGTTAAACAATTTCGACAAAATTTATATTGGGGCCAAAGTGCGAGCATCCTCTATAAGATAGAAAAGGTTTCATCCCGATCAGTCCATTCATCTCGGAAATATCGCCGGACAAACATTAAAAAAAAATAAAAATATAGTGGTCGAATTGAGTACCTCCTCCTTTTCGAAGTCGGTAAAGAGCTGAAAACGAAATGCTCTGAAAAGTAAAAAATAATTTGTTGTTTCCATGGATACATAAATTTGCAGTCATAATATGCGATTTTGGCAACTTTCCCCCATTAAGCCTAAAGATACTGCAACTTTTCGGAGGCGGCGCAAATATACGTAAAATATTACTGGCAATCATGTGTCTTACCCACGCTTATCCGTATTCTCTTTCTTACCCGTGCTTTCTCACTCTTGCTGTCGTGCTCTCCGTCCCGCCTCCCAAGCTCTCTCTCTCGATCTTTCTCTATCTCTTGTGACGTTGCGCATGGCGCCTGTCACAAAGCGTCCCTTCACTCCGTGACGGGGCTAGTTTGCCTCGCCACAAGTTACTCCTTACTCCAGCAAGGGAGGCCGGGCGAACGCCCGCCGTAGCTCTCTCTCTCTCGCACTCATACGCGCGGGCTAACCTTACATCGTCGCTCCAAGGCAGGCACAGGCAAAAGTAACAGGCACTAATGCGAGTACGAACGCCGAGAGGCACCTAGGTAGGCACGACGAACTGAGCCACCTAGTGGAATGGCTATCCGATTAGGCGAGGAGGAGAGTCCGGCTCACAGGGGTGCGCAACCTGCCAGGCCGGCTAAGCTGGGGCCCGTCCAGCCGACGCTGGAGACGCCCCTGAGGACGGACAACCAACCGAGGGACGGCGAGGTGACAACGTTGGATGCCCGTCGCTCTTGATGTTTGACGTGCTCAGCTCGGCGGATCGCCCAAGGCGGTCGATACATGAGGTCGAAGTCGGTCCTAACGCGCAGGATCGATTTCGACACCGTCCAACGGATGGAGCCACGGGAGGATTCGGGGGTAGCGGCGCTGAGGGTGTGAGGCCGCTTAGCGAATTAGGGGCTCTCTCTCGTCACTCAGATTGCGACCGTCTTTGCGACCATTTGCATCCGAGCGTTTTGCGTTTTTTTGGTGACTCAGTGAGTGACGAGGGAAGAGAGAGAGAAACACAGCGGAGATTAGATAAAGGACGATCGAAACCAGACGACTGGACTGATCGAGGATCCAGAAGGTCTGAAGATTAATCGGCAGATCCACCGGCCGAATTAGATTGCGGTAAGCCTCACACCATCTTCCCCTATCCTTTGGGATCTTTCCGTAAAGTTCCGAGCCCAGTATTCTAGTTCCTCGTATTTGTTGTATTTGCCATTCGAATCGAATAAGCCCGTTTGTGCTCTGCCTTCCTTGGTGCGACTTCGCACTTCGCATCTGAGTCGCGCGGTAGCATAATAGACTGCGTTCGCCGAACAAAGTGGCCGCCATCTTGCCACTTGTTACCGGGATTCGCGATCGATAGCCGATTCGAACGGGCGTGCGTTCCTCTCGAGATTTGCGGCGTACATCATCCGCTGAAGTTCGGCATAGCTAAACATTGCAGTCTGGAAATCGACCGACCATCCGTCGATCGCTCGCGACGCGTTTCCCTACCGCGTGGTTAAATTGTACAGGGGCCCTTGTGGCCTAGGATCAAGAGCGCGTTAGCTCGATTTGCCGTAGGTTGTTTAGTTGTAGCACCGTCGGTCCGCCCGACATAAATAAACAGGGCGCTGTTATTTAAGTCAATCTTTGGATAACTTTCTTCTTGCTATCTGTTCGGCCAGGGTGTCGTCTCTGGCCTCCCTTGTTCCCCGCCCCTCTCCCATTATATCTGGCCAGCCGGGCCAACATTCGCGTTTCCCACCGAGCTTTCTCTCTCGCTCGAGTTTTCCATCTCCTCTGGGTAGCATATTCTAATAAATTTTGGTCTCGGTCACGGGGCCTGGCGCCCTTCTAAGCGCCCAGAGGACTCGGGATTCAGAGAGGAGGCTCGGTCGAAGTTTCCCCGCTTTCCTGACAAGCCAATGAGAACGGCGAAATCGGGAAAGCGATGGCAACTCAAATTTAGCGCCGCAGAACTAGCGGCAAATAGCGGTTCCAATGCTGTTCGAGCGAGAGCAACAATGAAAATACTAACGCCAATACTATCGCCCGAGCCAATAAGGAAGCAGCAAGCAGGGACGACCACCGACCCTGCAAACCCGAAGTCACCAAATCTGCCAGCCCAGAGGACTCGGCTCGACCAGGACGGACATTCAGGGGTCAGCAGCCTCCGAAGGGGTCTCCAGAGAAGGGTCATCGAGGGAGATCACCGGGTGGTGAGGCAGGCGACCCCGAGGCACCCGCCTATCGAAGAGGACGACCTCCTTGCCGTCTCTAAGAAGCGGGGTTGGCGCCCTGGGGCATACGGCCCTGGCGTCGTTCGTCCGAGGGCACTGCGATTCCCTGAGCGCGTGGACCCGGCGACCAATAAACGATCGATTTCGGGGACAAAGACGGCTAGGCGAATGTTAGGGCAAAGCGCGTCACCGCTGCTGGAAGCGGGCGCGGATGGTCCTCATCCGGAAAGAAGGGCGGCCCGCGGACTCTCCCTCCGCGTACCGACCCATTTGCTTGCTGGACGAGGCGGGCAAACTCTTCGAAAGAGTTATTGCCAACCGCCTCGTTCGGCACCTGTCGGCAACAGGTCCGGACCTCGACGACGGGCAGTTCGGCTTCCTTCGGGGACGATCGACGATAGACGCGATTTAGCGTCTAAGGTCCCTGACGGAGTCGGCTGCAAGCCAGGGCAGGGTGTGCATCGCTATATCATTAGATAGAGTTAATGCATTCAACACCCTGCCCTGGTGGATCACCAGGGAGGCGCTCGAGCACCATCGAGTGCCCCCTGAACTACGAACCGTCGTCGGGGACTACCTCGCCGACAGGAGCATAACGTTTATGGGCCGCACGAAGAAGCACGTGAGGGAGACGTACGCCGGGGTTCCGCAGGGGTCCGTATTGGGCCCCCGGCTATGGGACCTCGGCTACGATTACGTCCTGCGGGCTGCAATCCACGCTGACTCCACGTTGATCTGCTATGCAGACGTCACCCTCGTGGTAGTCAGCGGGGAGGACGGGATGAGGACCATCCGTATCGCGGAGATGGCGGTGGCCTGTGTCGTCGCCCGAATCCACCGACTGGGCCTTCGTGTGGCCCCGCAGAAGACCGAGGCGATCTGGTTTTACGGTCGCCGAGGCTCTGCGGGACCGCCACGCCAGCGGTGGATAGCGGTAGAAGGCGCCCATGTCCAGGTCGGAGATACCATGAAATATTTGGGTCTCACCCTGGACGGCCTCTGGCGCTTTAACGCGCACTTCGACCGGCTCATCCCCCGTGTTGAAAAGGCGGCAGGCGCTCTTGGTCGTCTGCTGCCCAACATCGGGGGCCGTGGGAAGGGGTCCGACACCTGTATGCTGGAGTCGCCCGTCGTCTCTATGGAGCACCAGTCTGGGCGGACGACCTGGCGGCCAGTCGGCGCAATCGTACCCTGCTGTTCGGGGTACAGCGCCGGATGGCTGTCAGGGTCGTGCGAGGGTACCGCACGATATCCCTGGCGTCGGCCACCATATTGGCGAGGTTTCCGCCCTTGGATATCCTGGCGGTGGGCGATGCGAGGACCTACTCCGGTCTTCGCGCCCTCCGTGGGGACGCGGGTGGAGCCCCCACGGAACGGTCGGTCGAGACGCTCAAGCGCCAGACCCAGCGGCTCGTTGTTGAGATGTGGCGGGAGAGACTGGAAGATCCAGAACACTTCCGCCACAGACCCGTCGGAGCGATCCTTCCAAGACTGGAAGCTTGGTTGAGTCGCGGCAGAGGGCAACTCTCGTACCGCGCGACGCAGGTGCTTACCGGGCACGGTTGCTTCGGTGAGTACCTGTGTCGCATCGGGAAGGAGGCGACGGCACAGTTCCACCATTGTGCTAGGGACCGGGATACGGCGCAACATACCCTCCAATATTGCGGAGTATGGAGGGAGCAGCGCCGTGTCCTGGTCCGATATATTGCTCGGGACCTCTCGCTGCCGACGGTCATTAGGGAGATCCTCGGCAGCGGGAGGTCGTGGAGGACCTTCCTCACATTTTGTGAGTAGGTGCTCCTCCACAAGGAGGAGGCAGAGCGGCGGCGAGAGAGAACGGACCTCTTCCGTTTGGCGAGGGCCCGTCCTCGCCGCCGCCCCGCGCGGGGGGATGCAGCCCCCCCCCCCCCCGCAGTAGCCAGAGTACCCGGCCCCACTCACGGGCCGGGTACGCACCAAGGGGTCGTGAGGCGGCAGAGTGGTGGCTCTGTCGCCCGCATAAATGACCCCGAGGTGGGGCGGGACGTGTCGTGGTCGCACGTCCCGTCAAGGAGGTTCCTAGGAACAGCGGGAGACACGGTTTTGCTCCTCCTTCGCTGATAGCGAAGGAGTGGGTCGAGCCGTGCCTCCCCGCAGGGGTGGGGGACGCTTCCCTCTCTCGCTTATGCGAGAGCGGGGATGGCTTTCTCCCCCACCATGAGATGTGCCCCCCGACAGGGGCGGGCGCGGGGCGGCACCGGTCGCGTTCGACAAGAGTTCCCGGTGCCGCCCGACTAAGCGTGGAGGATGGCCACCGTGGGGTTTTAGCCGGTAAGAGTCCCGCACTACCCTGCCGCTCCCACCAGAGCGGCGGAGTATCCATGAGGATTCCCCACGTAAAAAAAAAGGCAAAGCGCGTAGAATTTGGCACTCTTGTGCTGACGATTCGAGCGAGCGGACGTGCGATCCAAAAGGACTAACTTAAAACTAGCGAGCGACTGGCGAACAACGAAACGATTAGCGAGATCTAACGTATTCCAGGAAGGAAGGAAGGAAGGAAGGAAGGCGATCAATCCCAACCGATTCGCGCAGCCGACGATCGGTAGAACTAGCGGTAAGCGAACCTCCTTCCAAGCTAGCCTTTGTAAGGGACTACCTTCTTTGGTGGATCCCAGCTAGCCGCTTCGTTGTCTCGTCTCTCTACCCCTCTGGCTTTCACTCTATTGACTGTAAGCTTCTGTTCTCGCGCTCGCGACTTGATCTCTCTTTTGGTGTTTGGTGTTTGGTGTTTTCTAAATGAGATATTATATAGACTAAGATCTTCCTGCAGGCTGATAGCGTCAGCCAAGAGTCATTTCTGTAGGGTTCAAATTTAGCGAATTCTGTTAAGTCATTAGCACCGGTCAACTGCGTCGAGCTATCGATCATCCCAATGTAAAATTCGACTTGTTCAACTTGCGGCCACGTGCTTCGCTCGAGGTTGCTGATGAACACCTCGAGCGAAGACCTTTCTCTCTGCTTCATTATCGGAATCAAACGTTAATTAGCTCAATCCTGGCTTGTTCACTCGTGTCGAACCCACGTGCTCTCCTGAATCTAGTCTGTCTAGTCGAGGCAATCTTGTAAGCCGCCTCGGGAGATTATCTGTTGCCGTTCCTTAGCGCCTTAGATTTCGAGTGGCTGTTCCGATGCCCACTTTGTTGAGTTTTGCGTGGCTGTTCGATGCCTAAAGAGTATATTTGACTGGCATCTCTAATGCCTGGCGCCCATTCCGGATTTGCTAAGGAATCGTAGGCTTCGAATCTCCCGAGCCGAGGTGTCGGGAAAATAGCGTCTGAGAGTCGTATGAGAATTGGGAAGCTCAGTTCCCTAAAATTATCTCCTAAAGTTAGCATCCTAGTTCCAGTGTAGTTAAAATCTATTGGTTCCTGAAGAAAACCTGTTGTTTCGTTATTCTCGAGCCTTGCTTCCGAGCGAGACTCGAGAATAATTCTTATTTTCCTGATACCCTATACATCTACCTGTCCAACCACAGGATGACTTGAATGATTGACGAAGACAAAATGATACACACGAAAGTAACGATTGTTCTATTGCCTGTAGTCTGTTATATGTATATACGTGTTTGCTAGATTAACCTACACCTATGAGATGTCGGAATTATTCGGAATTGTCACATACCAGAGCAGTTAATTTTAAAAATATTAGTATATTAGATAGGGGATACTTCGTCCTTTCAACTTGTAGAGATATCTGTACATAGAGACCATGAGTATTTTCAAATTTCAGTGTGAGGGCTTCGTGACTTTTGTAATATTTTACTTACATTTGCGCCGCCTCCGAAAAGTTGCAGTATCTTTAGGCTTAATGGGGGAAAGTTGCCAAAATCGCATATTATGACTGCAAATTTATGTATCCATGGAAACAAATTATTTTTTACTTTTGAGAGCATTTTTTGTGCGCCTAGTTTTTTCGTTTGCAGCTCTCTGGAATTCTGTCAGTTTTCGAAGTCGGTCACATTTTTTTTTAAATATTTTGGTGTACCAGTTACAGACGAAGAAATGTAACCGAATTTGTTCAAGAAAGAAAAGCTTGTACATTCCGAAATTTATGCAAGAGGGTGTACCGCGAGAACTTCCCTTATAAGTTACTCAAAGTTTCATCCCTATGGAACAAGCCGTCCCAAAGCTATCGCCGGACAATCGAAAGTTCGGTGTTTATGCAATAACAGTTGTTAATGTTAAAGAATTTCGGAAACATTTATATTGGGGCCAAAGTGTGAGCATCCTCTATAAGATAGAAAAGGTTTCATCGAGATCGGTCCATCCATCTCGCAAATATCGCCGGACAAACATTAAAAAAAAATATATATATATATATATTATCAGGAAAATAAAAGAATATTCTCGAGTCCGGCTTTTGAGCTAGACTCGAGAATAATTAGAAAGAGAGAGAGACTTTTGATAGACTTTACTTTAATGGTTAAGCGTTAAATCGAGAAGTTCGTTTATGGGGAGAACTGAATTTCCCATCTCTTATATTTCTCTCTGGACGATACTTTTCCCGATACTTCGGCCCGGGAGATTCGAAGCCAACTATCCTCTAGTATCACAAAAATGGGCGCCAGGCATCGAAGATGCCACTCAAAATCTCACAAGAATCGCAAAGAGAACGGCCACATTGAATCTCCCGAGACGGCCAAACAGGTGCTTCGGCTAGATCAGACAACAAGGAGAGCACGTGGGTTCGACACGAGTGAACAAGCCAAGATTGAGCTAATACTGATGTTTTATTTTGACAATGAAGCAGAGAAAGAGGCTTTCGCTCGAGGTGTTCATTAGCAACCTCGGGCGAAGCACGTGGCTGCGAGTTAGAATAGTCGAAGTTACAGTTGGATGTTCGCTAGCTCAACGCGGATGATCGGCGCTAATAGATTTCCCGAATTCTCGATGTTCAGAATTCTACAGATTTTCTACAAGTGACTCTTGGCTGACTCCGTCAGCCCGCAGGAAGATCTCAGTCTACAAAATCGATAGTACAGGAAAGAATTGAGGCTAAGAATAAGATCTAGACAACAGATCGAAAATGGAAACTTACAGTCGAAAGCGAGAAGGCCTTAAGGGCCGAGCAACAGCGAATCTCTAGCTGGGATCTCACCAAAAAGTCAGTCCCTCACAAAAGCTAGAGAGGAAGGTGTTCGCTTACCGCTAATAATTATTTGTTGTTAGCACGTCGCTAGTAAGGAGGATTTGGGGATCGCTAGCTTCCTTCCTTCCTTCCTTCCTACGTCCGTGCGTTAGTTCGGTAGCCTCGATACGGTATTACTTCGCTAGTTTTCGCTCGCCTCGACAGTCAGCACAAGAGTGCCGAATTCTGCGCGCTATTCCCTAACGCTCGCCTAGCCGCCTTTGTCCCCGAAATCGATCTCTATTGGTCGCTGGATCCTACCGCGCGCGCAGGGCTCGCTGTGCCCTCGGGTGAACGACGCCAGGGCCGTAGGCCCTCTGAGCGCCAACCCTGCCTCGTCGAGACGACAATTTGGTCAAGCCTCCCACGATGCAAGGGCAACTCGGGGTCGCTTGCCTCATCACCCGGCTCCTCCAACGGTGACCGGTCGTCTTCGGATGCCATCGGAGACTGCTGATCCCCTTAATGTTCACCCTGGTCGGGCCGAGTTCCTCTGGGCTGACAGATTTAGCGATTTGGGGTGCTGTGGGTTGATGGTCGTCCCTGGTTTGCTTCTCCCTTGTTGGCTCAGACGAATTCGCAGTCGTTAATATTGTCGTCAGATCGGTAGGATTTCCCTGATTGGAGACGCTCTTCTCTAATATCGCGCGGCGCTAATTTTAAACGGGTGGAGATAGCCTTTTTGTGACTTACGTTGAAAACGTAACGTCACAATATATATATATATTATCAGGAAAATCAGGAGACTCGGTAGAGTCTCGCGCCAAGTAGTTAGCTATAGCTATACAGCGCGAGAAGCCGAGGCTACTTATCCCAACGCGTAGCGGTTTTCGATCGATATAAGACTTTCACCTCGATTTCCGAAAAAGTTACAGCTTGCAGGCATAACTTATGAATCAAGAACAGCCTAATTAGTTTTTCTGAATCCAATAAGCTAAACAGCAAGGAAATTGGTCCATGCGTTCAAGAGATATGAATTTCCTCCTCTTATGTTCTCGTGTGAAAACGATTCAGAAGAAGATTCAGACAAAAATGTAGGTCACATATTTTCCACGCTAGGTGGCAGGATGTTCATATATTATATCAATATTTCTAGCTGCGGGATGATGTTATGGTAGAGAGAGAAGGCAGATGTGAGCTGATGTTAGAGAGTGATGCTAGACATGTAGAAAGAGACTAACTAACACGAGATGGATAGATGTCTTATTTCCTTGACGTTCGAGTGCTTGGTTATGTAGGCTATTTTATGACAGGAATATCTTACGCGAGGATATCTGACAAATTTAACAGTTTTATTCTTTTATTGATATAGCTTTATGACCCTACTCAATCTAACACTGTTAAGCAATATCCTCTTATTCAATAGAATTATAGACTACCAAAGTTGCCAAGTGCATAACCAGGACCCACTTAAATGAAAAAGCATCAATTTGTTCACCAAGTGATACTTTAGGTCTTTCATTTAAATGATTTCTGAACTACGAACCTTACTAGTAATCAGTATTTCCTCAGTAAACTTTAGATCTTTCACTTCTGTAGTTTTTAATTATGTATCTGTTCAGCAAGTTTGAAATCTATAATTGAACTGGTTCTTGGGTACACCCTTGTCAAATTTCACATTACAAATGTGTTGAATAAGAGAATTAATAGAACTTATTAAGTGTTGAGCCTAATCGTAATATTAATTTAGGGGCATACTAGTGGTGGAAAATTAGTAGTGCTCATCAAGTTTGAAACATGTCGCTTAAGTCGTTCTTAGCCTACACATTTGACAAGTTCCACACTTTTCACATTTGTTGAATGAGGAGAGGATGTATAACGTAAGCGAAGGACTCCAAATTTGTTGGACGAATATGAATTGCCAGTAGATTGCATGCCTTTGAGTTCCATATAATGAAGTCCAATGCTTCGTATGTTACATTTGTTACGTCCTTACCTCCTGAACGTAACACATTATGTATACAGCTGCATCCCCCTCTTATTCATCATATTGTTGAAGTATTAAACATGTCAAATGTGTAGCTTGAGAATTACTTAAATAAATCAAAGACCTGAAATGTACTGAGCAAATACTCATTGGTAATGGTGGCCTGTTCCTAAGTTGTATTAGTATCAGTATCTACTCATCAAATTGCAAACCTGTCGCTTAAGTGGTTCTTAGCTTCACATTTGAGAAGTTCCACACTTTATCACAAATGTTTTGAATAAACGAGAATATCTCTTCAGCGATAAACCTGAAATTTGGTGAGCAGGCTAAAAAAAGGTTAAAATTACATACTAGATAAGAAAAAAGAAGGGATGGGGTTTAACTGTTTAATTTCTCCTCAACCATACATATGTATCGTGGCCTGGCGTTCGCCGCCACCACCACTACCACCGCCGCCTCCTCGGCGTCCGCCACCGCGTCGCCGGCCGCGACCACCGCGGTAGTAAGCACCACCACCACCACCACCTCCTCCTCCTCTACCGCCACGATAACCGCCACGCGGGCGCCGCCACCACGTGGCGCGGGAGCGTCCGCCTGGATTGGATCGTTCTGTAAAGTAATTTAATTACAGCACAAGAACTCTCTCCTCCTTTGTTAAATAAACAACAACAGCCCCATCATCCCTTTTCCCATGTGACAGCACGCTGAAAAATTCAGCAGAGCACAAACATCACAACACACCCCACAGTCCGGGATCGAACTCGGGTCCCCCAAATTGCAGTTCGCGTGTTTCCCTCACTGAGCCACTACACGGGTAATATTCCAATGATTAATTTTGTAATACTTACGTCTTCCTGCTCTCCCTCGCTCCACTGGAGGCGCAGCAGCATGAGCTGCAGCGGCTTCGAGCCGCCGCTGCAGCTCCTGCTCGAATTCGCGGCGCATCCTGTCAACGCGCCGCTGCACCTCCTGATCTTGATGTTGTTCTAAAAACAAACTATAATTAATAAAGAGAAAGAATGAGGGATAGAGAAAAGCTAAAAGAAGTATGCAATTATACTCACACATATTAGGATGAGCCTCTGCTACATCCATTTGGGCGGACGCCGGCTTATCTTCTTAGTCTGACATTCTAATATAAAAAAGATGAAATTCAATATTAATTATAAATAGTTATATTAAAGTAAAGCCCGGTGTCGAATTAGAAGCTATAGCAGAAGAATAAAAGACATAGAAGCATAAAACGACAGCAAAATATATTTTGAATACTTACGATGTTGTCGCTTGCTAGATTCGGGCGATAATGGACGATCACGAGCACATGAAGAAAGCCGTGTTTGATAAGAATTGACGTAGGGGTTGAACATGCATATGCCTTGAAATCAGTTCTTCAGTCGAATTATCGGTAATACCGACCATTGCGTAATTGTTATGTTAGCCGTATAATGTCGCCTGTGTCATGTGTCGTTCGAGCATTACATGGAGTGAATTATGACAGATACCGATATGCTACATTAGTTACCGAAATTGTTTGTACAGGGTGATGCACTAAACGGGGAATCAGCTTTTTACCATCGAATTATCGGTAACACCGAAAAGCGTAATGCATCACCCTGTATATATTATTTTAAAATCATCGGAGTGCATAATTAACGCTTCTCTGAGATTTTGCAATTGTTAGTTAATCGATTGGCTGCCGGTATCTGTCACGATTCGCGCCGTGTAGTACTCAGGAACACACGATACAAGTGACATTACACGGCAAAAAAACAATTATGCAAATGTCGATATTATCGATAATTCGATGGTAAAAAAACTGATTCCAAGTCATATGCATCACACTTAGGGACAGCGTTTTACTACTAACATATCACAACGTAATATATTATATTACATTTTATAGTACATAAATGAACATTTCTCTCTTTATTCTCTCTCATTTGGATCGAGCCATGCTTGTTGCATATGAGAGAGAATGGCTGTCGCCACTGTCCAGATCGACACGCAAAATGCTTACATACGATGTATGTACGGTGTGATCGGAGCCGCAATCGTCGAGCATCTGTTGAACGTGCAACAGGACATTCAACAGCTCCAGGTTAGACGTACTTACATTTTTATTTATACTTCTATATTAGAATTTAATTTTATTCTTTTATTTATCGTGCCGAAAACTTTAAAATGAAATCAATAAAGCTTCAATTAACAGAATATTTAGAGAACAGGATATCTCAAAACCTGTGGCTAGACGACAGTCACATGGATATTTTTCATTCCATTATACACGAGTATGGTTATAGTCCTCAAGGCACTTGGAAAGTACAACTTCCTGACACTATAGATGAAATACCATCAAACGTAGAGCATATTCAAATCTTGTTCAGTGGTGCTCCAAATACAATTGGACATTGGGTTTGCTCTTACTATGACAGAAAATCGATATATATATATATACGATTCTCTAAACATGAAGAGATTGAGTAATCAGCACAAAACATTCTTGCAAAAACTATTTCCTTTTTACAATGTCAGTGACGATACAGTGCACTTTCCAGTTGTTCAACAACAAAACGATTGAGTCAGTTGCGGAGTATTCGCTATAGCGTTTGCTACCTCGTTAATATTTAACATTCGCCCAAATAAAGTTGTATATGACACCGAGAAAATGCGGGGTCATTTAATCAAAATGTTAAAGACGAGCTGTATTGAACATTTTCCACAGCATCCTGCACACCGCCCAGTCAAGCTTCTGCCGTTACCAGTAGTACAGCGCAGAAAGAACATAGCAGAAGGGACACGATTCCTACGACATTGTACCAAAAAAGTTGAAGTTGCTTCTCCTAAGTCTATTAGCTTAATATCTCTTTCCAGCGACAGTGGGGAAAGAAAAACATTGTCCGCTCAAAGCGAGATTCTAGAAAACGTACCAGTATTGTCTGCATCTAGCGACAAATTTACAAAAAAGGGAGCCTTGTCTGCATCTAGTGACAAATTTACAAAAAAGGGAGCCTTGTCTGCATCTAGTGACAAATTTACAAAAAAGGGAGCCTTGTCTGCATCTAGCGACAATTTTACAAAAATTAAAGGCTTGTCTGCATCTAGCGACAATTTTACAAAAAATGGGGCCTTGTCTGCATCTATCGACAATTGTACAAAGAAGCGGGCCTTGTTTGCATCCAGCGACACTTCTAAAAAGAAACGGCCCTTGTCTGCATCGAGCGATATTATTCCAAAGAAACGGCACTTGTCTGCATCGAGCGACAATATTCCAAAGAAACGGCCCTTGTCTGCATCTAGCGACAGTTTGGAGGAGAAAGATAAATTATGTAATCTATCTAAAGAGTGTGCTCACAAATATTATATTGAAAATAAAGGTAATAAAATACGTGTCAGGGATTCAAAATACTATACAAGTGTTAAGGATACAAAAACTATCATAAATGCAAAATATTATCGACAAAATAAAAATGAAATATGTATGAAGAATGTAAAATATTATAAAGAGAATACCGATAAGAAATCGGTCGTGAATAAAAAATATTATATACAATATAAAGATAAAAAGTCGATTATGAATAAACGAATGCAAAATATCATAGAAAAAATTTACTTGTGCAAACAAAAATGCGCATTACCAAGAAACTATGTCAGAAATATAAAGTATATCGCATTCGTGAATAGAAGTGCTGAGAATTATATTCGAAAAATATCAAAACAACTTGCAAAATGCACACCTTTTGCAAGTTTTTCAAGCGCAAGAATTAAGGCCGAACGAATATTCAAGTGGTGCATTTTCGTTAGACAAAATTATATATCCAATATGGGAAAAGCATTGCATAATTTAAGGGAAAAAGCTCAACTATATTTAACACAGTTATCCGCTCTCGCTTGTGATGACATTGACAGTATACGAAATATGTTATGTGGTGATTCTAAACATACTCCTACCACGGTGTCATATTTTTCAGAGGCAATATATGATTTCAATATCAAATTAAAGGAAAAGTCTCTTATGATGAATGAGTATGGCCAGGTCACAAATGTTTTACCATTAACGGAATTAAGACCGGATATAAAGTCTAAGAAATCATGGGTTTGTCAGGAGACTCGGTAGAGTCTCGCGCCAAGTAGTAGTTATTATATGTATGTTATATAGTACAGCGCGCGACTACCGAGGATACTTATCCCGAAGTGTAGTGGTTATCGTCTGCTATAAAACTTTCACCTCGATTTATGTAAAAGTTACAGCTCCAAGGATTTATTTCTGAATTTTGTATTTTTTCGTTGATTTTTCTGAATCGAATGAGCCAAGAATCAAGCGAATCGGTTCAGTCGTTCAGGAGATATGAATTTCACCTCGTTATTATTCTCGTAGTAAAGGCAAGGTGGATTAAGAGTCATGGGATTCATGCAGAATTCCTAAAAATGTAACTTTCACTTTTTTCATACGAGATGGCAGCAATCAGAAATGCTGCGGGCTGCGGAGATAATATGGCTGTGTTGTGTTTACGTTACGGACACGTTGGTTAAGCCGGTTATGCCATGGCTGGTTATGTGACACAGTCCAATTTTATTTTATTATTATTTTTCAGATCAATTCTTTATTTAGTTAACAAAAGAGCATACTATCCTTGCCCCTGTCCCTGTGATCTCTTGTGACTATTGAGAATTATGAAATGTCAAAAGTGTTAAGTGCGTAATTCACAAATCACTGTTCACTGTATTTGGTAAACGAGTGCTCATTATCAATAGCTAAAATTCTCAAGTGTCCAGCATATGAATCTTTAACCAATAATTAGTTAGCAATTATTTACAATTTAAATGCTAGCTATTGGTAATCAGTAGTTGCTTACGTAGACTAATTTCAGCACTTTAGGTTTGCACTCTGTCAGTGTTTGCAGCTAATGAACTTCTACAGGAGAGGGAAAGAAATCAAGCCAGTTTCTGCCGAATTATCGTAATCATTGATGTATTGGTTTATTTCAATTTGATATCGTTTAACGCCTTATCTATCAGGCTGCTTCCATCGAAGAATTATGTTTGGTCGTTTAGTCCCTGCTTCCATGAAGTCTTACACGGACGGTCAACTCATGGACATTATTCCTGTCTAAGTATTGGGCCTTTGCCATCTTGTTCGTACTGAGTATATCAGGCTGTTTCATCGAAGTCTTATGCTTGCTCTTTTATTCTGTTTCTCTATTGGGCCTAAGCCATCTTTTAACTTCTTTATTGGGCCTAAGCCATCTTTTAAACTTGTTATTATGAATGTAATGTGATTACTTACAATGGGTGATCTCGTCACTGCCTCTCTGTCCTCTGGTCAGTTAGCTTCAACGATCTGTGGCGCAATGCCGATCGCTCTCGCCGTTCGGCTCCTCGAGCGCCGTCACATGTTATTGTTTCGGCGCAGCCTCGGCCTCACATACATTTTATGGTGACACACACACACCGAGGCGATGCACTCTGACACCCCGCACGGCGGTTGTCCCTTTTCCTGTGCTCCTTAAGAGCCATATATATTTTTGACTGCATTGACGTAGTCTTTAATTAATTCGCAATTTTCACAGCCGTGATCACTCACACGCCGTAACAGTCAGCTAGGCACTTGATAGTCAGGATACATAAAAAAACTAGACTGAGAATGAGAAGGCTTGCATATATAGCTTATCAAATATAACTTGTAAAGTATTAAGTCAAATCATTTACAATTTCAGTAGATTTTGGCTATTGATAATCTCTCCTTTGCTAATCTGAATCATTGTTTGATTTAACGTTTTAGTGTTATAATATTAACCAAGCGATATGCTCATACGCAGCCTAATTTAGTGTAATTGTATCGAGACTGTCAAGTTTGTTACTCAAGACACGCTTCAGCTAAAGAGCTAAAATGATTAAGTGATTGTTGTGCTACGCACTGAACAATTTTCAGACCTTTAAATCAAACTAATTTCAGCACTTTAGGTTTGCGCTCCATCAGCTAGGCACTTGACAGTCAGGAATAACTTGTAAAGTATTAAATCAAATTATTTCCAATTTCATTACATTCTATCTATTAGGAATCTCTCTTTTGCTAATCTGAATCATTGTTTGATTTAATGCTTTTCAATTATAATATATAAACCAAGCAAAATGCTCAGACACAGTCTAATTTGTATCTTGGCTGTCAAGTTCATTGTTCAAAGAACGCTTCAGCTAAAAAACTAAAATGATGTAAGCAAGTACTAATTACCAATCACATGTCATTTAGGGATATAATAGCTATTGTTAATCAGTACTTGTTTAGAAAATTTCATTACTTTAGATTGTGTGCTCCATGACCTATGCATTTGGTACTGAAGATATACCAAAGTTAAAGCGTGTATGAGGGTGTAGCTTATTTAATCTGCAATTTAAATACATCCTAGCTATTGGGAATTAGTAAACAGGTGCTAATTATTACCAATTACTAGCATGCTTCTAACTTCCACCAGACTAAAGTTAAAATTTTAAATTATATTAGGCAAGTTGTAAATCTCATACTGTTTAACTTTGGAATATTGAATTTGTTAAGTGCAAGCTATATATTATGTAGGGAATCTATATTCTCACATTCAGCTCAATTTCTTAGATCTCCTCCTATGTGCATGATTAAGTTATAAATACATTGTAACATTAAAGTTACATTATAACATAAACATGCATATAGGTGATAGTGCATATTTGAACAGAAATGGCACTTGACATTTTAATAAAATTCTACTTTCAAATTTATTAATTAAACCATTGATAAATAATTAGAAATTTGATTGTCTTTATTGTTAAGTATTAACTAAGAAAACAGCATGAAATCCGTCCAAAAGCATTAAACTGTAAAAAAATGCGTCAAGTAGCAGTTTGATTTTCCCACAAAATTGAAACATTGATAAATAAATAGAAATTTTATTGTCTTTATTGTAAAGCATTAACTAACAAAAAGACATGAAATCCGTCCAAAAACATTAAAATGTAAGAAAATGCGCCAAGTAGCAGTTGGATTTCCCCACGAAATTGAAACATTGATAAATAAATAGAAATTTTATTGTCTTTATTGTAAAGCATTAACTAACAAAAATACATGAAATCCGTCCAAAAACATTAAACTGTAAAAAAATGCGCCAAGTAGCAGTTTGATTTTCCCCAAAATTGAAATATAACAAAAAAGATAATAGATATCATACAACAAAGCCAAGTTTTCATTGAAAGATACCTCGATTTAATTCGCATTAACAATTAATGATAAATTAACAATAAATTAGCGATTAACAATAAAAAAAACTTGGCGTGTGCGCCGTTCATTCGAGGCACTTGCTCTGCTAATATTGCTAAAAAAAACTTTTAAAGAAATTAAATTGTAGTAAAGTCAGTTTTGGGTTTGAATCAGTTGCCCATTGTCTTTTTACCTCGCAATGAAGCGCGCACACGCCAAGTTTTTTTTATTGTTAATCGCTAATTTATTGTTAATTTATTATTAATTGCTAATGCGAATTAAATCGAGGTATCTTTCAATGAAAACTTGGCTTTGTTGTATGATATCTATTATCTTTTTTGTTATATTTCAATTTTGGGGAAAATCAAACTGCTACTTGGCGCATTTTTTTACAGTTTAATGTTTTTGGACGGTAATGAATTTTGTTCAGTTCAGAATTTGGAAATACTTAAACGATATCAACGATTACTCAAAGTTATATCTGAATGCAGATTAATAAAAAATATACCAAAACTAGTGAACGGTTTGGCACAGTGTACAACAAAATGGACAGTTGGTAAATTGGGACATTCACACGGTTGTTACATAAAGCCCGATATTTGTCGATCATTGGTACTGGCAATTCATTTCCTTTGTCCATACTTTCCACGAGTGAGAAATATTGGTAGATTGATTAATAGCTTGTCTCATTATTACAAAAAATTGAAATCTTTAGATAAGGCACTCGAAGTCGGAGATATTGTAGCACTGAGAGAAATCATTAAACATGTAGAGGAAGAGGCGGCACAAAATTTATTAACCGATAGTAACAAAATAATTTTAAATGAAGATTGCACAATTAATAAATATTCTGCGGCATTTAAGCTACTTACAAAAAGATCTACGGACACTCCTCGATTTGTGTGTGTATCATGCGAGAAATTGCATTTTCGGAAACAAATTACCGATTTGAATAAACTACGAAATCCAATAGTTGAAAAACATTGGGAAAATTTAATGGATCACTTGGAAAAAGAAGCAATAAATGTTGATTATATATGCCATTATTGCATAGATTACTTTCGTAAAAATGCCTTACCACCAGCGTGTGTATTGAACGGCCTTTACGTAGGAAAAATGCCTGATATATTGACAACTTTAAATGATTATGAGAAAATTTTGATTTAGCGTGCTAAAACATTTCAATGTGTGCAGTGGATGGGTACAGTAACGAATAAAAAAATACCGCATAGGCAAATGATACAAAAAGTAAAAGAAAGAATATTTCATTTGCCGTTGCCGATAGAGGAAAGTTTAAAGAAAATATGCCCCTCAACGGCAGCAATTAACTGTGACCATGAGGTTTATATATTACTTCGAGGAATTCCAACAAAGTCAAAAACAGTCTGGGAAAGTTTGGTAGATTTGAAAAAGATATTCGAGGTATTGAAATGGATGAAGGATAATAATCCACTTTACTCGGAAATTGCATTGCCCCGTTCTCATGATGAATTATTAAGTGGAAAATTGAAAGAAACAGAATATATTATTGATGATAATGAGGAAGAGGATAAAGATGAGGATAAAGATGAGGATAATAAGGAAACGAATAAGCAAGGTGCGATGCTGACCCAGATTACCGACTCCGATTCGTATTATGAACATTATTCTATTTACCCCATGTATGAGAAAAGAATAAATAATACATCTACAGCTTTGTATCAAATGCTGAAAGTTGAAGCCGTGCCTCTAGACAATCGTTGTAAAGATTTGGATGTTCTTTGCTTCCCGGATTTATATCCTTACAGTAAGAATGGTGTAAATCAAGAAAGCCAAATACACATACGGGATTTCGATTTTGTAAAATCGAGATTAATGTCAAAATATTCACATTTCCGTTTAAATATACAGTATTTATTCTTTTTATTAAACAATGCCAATATGCGACAAATCAGTAGTGGTATCTATCATAAACTCAATACTATCAATCCACACGTAAGATATACAGCAGCTGAATTTTTAAAATCTTTGTCTGCAAACGAATTAGAAGGAAATTTAGATACTATTTTCGGAAAGTTGCCAAATACAAAACAATATTGGCGCAAGGTGAGAAATAATGTTAATGCCATGATACGCGATTACGGGCCAGCCACTTGGTTTTTAACATTAAGTCCGGCAGAATGGTTGTGGTCGGACTTAGCAGAATATATTAAAGAAGTCAGTCCGAGTTTGAGTTGAATAAAATCAATTAGCGAATTAATTGCTGCGGATCCAGTTTCTGCTTCTAGATTTATAGAAAATAAATTTCAAGCAATGTTAGACTTTATTTGCTCTTCCGATAACCCTATAGGCAAAGTAAAGCATTATTTTGTAAGGCGTGAATATCAAAATAGAGGAATGCCACATTGACATTTATTGATTTGGATAGAGGATGCGCCCATAATAGGAAAATCATCGAGCGAGGATGTAATAAATTTCATATCAAAATACGTTACTTGCAAGATGCCTAATAAAAAACAATCACCACAATTATATCGGCGTGTCATGACTCACCAACAGCATTACCATAATTCGTATTGTTTACGAAACAAGAAAACGAAAAAAGGTTTTGTAAGAAAATGCCGATTTGGATTTCCGCGTCCCATTACAGATAAAATAAAGTCAAGAGATCTTGCCGTCAGTATTGCGAATAGAAGACAATTGAAAAATAAAAATCGTTTATACGATCTGCCGCGTGAGGAAGGCGAGAAAAACATAAATGACTATAATCCTACTATATTGACAGCATGGGAAGGGAATATGGACATTCAGTTTATCGGTGAAAATTTCGCTTTATTAAATTGATACTGTACAAAGTATACCACTAAAACTGAGTGCAGTTATGGCGTTGATACCTTTGCCATAATAAACAGTACAAAATCTCTCTGCAGTTTATTATGGAATGTTGCATTACGCAGTTTGAGCATCAGAGAGTGTGGAGCTATTGAAGCTGGAGATACTCTTTTAGGAATTTCACTACACAAAACTGATCCTAACACAACATTTCGATGGTTAGACGTTAACCAAATAAGAAGTAGAAAAATAAGAACTAGGAAAGAAATTGCGGAACTTAATTCGGAGTCGACAGACATATTTTGCCACTCTTTTATTGATAATTATTATTCGAATAGACCACAAGAATTAGAGATGTTAAGTTTATATGATTTTGCAAAGTGGTATGATGTTTCACGAATACAAATTTCGGTCTGCTCGCTAGAATTTTACGATTCAAAAACTCGTCTATATTTGAAAAAAAGAACTCGTGGTTACTTAATTAATCACTTTACATATAATAAGAATCTCAACTCGGAAAAGTATTATTATTCATTGCTGTTGTTGTTTAAGCCCTGGAGAGATTTGGACGAATTAAAAGGGTGCTATGATAGTTATGCCGAAGCATTTGATTCGATTAAGATTGAAATTATTAGTGCCCTACAGTATCATGAACGTATAGAGGAACTTCAGCAAGCTTTCAATCATGTTAAGGAACTGGTTAATCAGAAAATTTTGGAAATGGAACGTGAAAATGAAAAAGCTCAGTCGCTTGGTGAGTTGGAATGCCAACCTCTTGAGGTAGAAGGTGCGATGCAGGAATTGAGAGACGTAAAAAATAAAATTGCAGATTGCAATATTCCAGAAATAATAGAGGAATTAAATACTGACCAGAAAAGGATTTTTGACACGGTTACTCAAGCAATTCGTAATGTTAATGATTCAGACGATTCAAATCATCCACTGCTGCGTTTGTATGTGACTGGTGAAGGGGGAACTGGAAAAAGTTATCTGATCAAGGCAATTCGTTGTTGGACACAACAAATACTAAATAAAGACACAGCTGTATTAGCCCCTACTGGAGTGGCAGCATTTAATATTGATGGTTTAACTGTACATCGATTGTTTCAACTTCCCGTTGAACACGGTCAAATGCCTAGTTATAGACCATTGTCGGACATGGTCTTAAAAACACTACGAAATGAGTTAAAAGATACTGTTTTATTTATTATACATGAAGTTTCGATGATATCGAATATTACGCTAATGTACATACATTTGAGACTGGCAGAAATATATGATACAGCTGAGACCAGCGATGGATGGTTTGGCAAAAAGCACATCCTCTTATTTGGGGATTTGTTACAATTGCCACCTGTTCGTGAAGATCCAGCATTCGTCAGGATTTCAAGCGAGAAAAATGCTAAATATTTGAGTTCCTTGGCAACTTGCAACTTGTGAACGAATTTATTCGGTTATGATGAATTAAGTATCAATGTGCGCCAAAAAGGAGATGATGCTTATCGTGAAATTCTCTCAAGAATTCGGTTAGGTATTCTTACGGAAGAAAATGTTTTCGAATTGCAATCGAGAAAAATTTCTTTCGTATCTAATGACCCAGAGGCAAGGTTAAGTGAGCTCTGTAATTACATTGAAACTTTACCGTCCGCTGCAATTTGTCTACTTCCTACGTGTCATTTGTGTGATGTACTTATTTCAGCAATGCTCAAAAGAATTAACAGTGAAGGAGTTAAACTTATTTGCCGCGACGTTCTTGATTGTGCAGAATATTTAAAGAAACGGATCAATAAACTCTTAGAACAATACGATGAAGACAATTCTCTGACAGCTGGTTTAAGTAGAATTATAATTGTGAAAGTTGGTGCAAAAGTGATGCTAAGACGTAACATTGACGTAAAATTAGGTCTTGTAAATGGTGCTATTGGAGAAATTACTGGAATTTCTCGAGCAGTGGATTCTGATGATATTGAAACAATACAGTTTCGATTATCAACTGGCGTAGTATATTCATTAGGAAGAGTTGTTACCAAATTTCGGGTAATGGAGAAAGCTTATGTTATTCGTCACCAGTTTCCTATATCTCTTAGTTATGGAATTACTATCCACAAGTGCCAGGGGTTAAGCCTACAAACAATTATAGTTGACGCAGGAAACAGTATCTTCAGTTGCGGTCAGGCGTATGTTGCACTGTCGCGTGTAACTTCCTTAGAAGGTTTACACTTAATTAATTTCGATCCGTCTTCTATAAAAGTTAATAAATTAGCTATACTTGAGTATAACAGATTACGGAGTGTTTATAGACCTGATCTTGCAATTATAAATTATGCGACGGAAAGTCGGAAGAAAATAACTGACATTTATTGGGCTGAACGATCAAAAACTATTATTCCAGCAACACATACAGATAACTCGGTAATTTCAGTGCACTCTGTAAAGACATTTATTAATACCGACCGTGTCTGCGCATACGCTAATGTTGTTATGCAGTGCATGCTTAATTGCCAAGTTATTCGTAAAAAAATACTTAATCAACATGAAAACGATGCGATAAAAGCTTTGGCTGAAGCTTATATAACTAATGGCGTGCAGTTACTTAATTGCCTTGGGGTTAGGCAGCATTTAGGTGGCTCTTATATTGAAAATATTCCACAAAACGCCTCTGAATTTTTACTTTGTGTTATAAATAGTAATGACAGTGTTAGAAAAATTTTGGAACATGAATTAAGTCATAAAGTTTGCTGTAAGGTTTGTAATCAAACGAATGCTAGAGTCGAGAAAAATTTAATTTTAACATTACCATTATGTGTACTAGAAGGAAAAAGTAAAAATTTGCAAGAAATAATAAAGATGTATTCCGACTGGCACGTATTGGATGGGTCTGCATGTACTCACTATGGAAGTAAGGAGATGATGTTTAAAAAGGATATTATGATGGTTGGAAATGTTATATTGATACAACTATTGCCCTTTCAAAAATGCGAAAAGCGTATAATCAGGATTAAAAAATATAGTATCACGGGTGCACATACTACAAAATTGTTTATCGCGCAAAAACCATACAAAGCCATAAGTGCTATATTTTATCACGAGCAAAATAATAGTCAGAATGGACATTATACGTGTTTTGTACGAAATAAAAAAAATAAGTTCATTAACATTGACGATGAAAAGATTATAGAAAAAAGGCAGTGGCCAAGAGGTGCAGCAAACGCCTATCTATTCTTTTATGCAACGCATGGTGCGAAAGTTCACTTTTCGAGGCCTGCGTATTGTGCAGAAAGTGGCTGATTTCCGCACTCTAATCTATATTCACTCTGTTATTGCATGCGTGCTGAAAGTAGCTTTTTATTTCATTTTATCGATCGCTTTACCGCACTAGTGCGGAAAGTAAATTATTACCGCACTAGTGCGGTAATGAGAAACAAACGATTAATGGTATTATATTACATTTTCTGCCAAATTCAGAGACATATGTTAATCCGTCGATCTAAACAGCAGCAATAAATGTTATAATTTCTCGAGTATTTTTTTAGGTACATAAAATGTTTACTATAGATTTCTGCCTTGATAATCTGTTAGGAACTTCGTTCTTTGTGAATTCACTCAAAGTAAACTTTCGGACCATTCATTGCATAAAATATAGTGTCCTACTAGTGCGTAAAGTAGCCAACCTCCAGACGCATGAATTTACATCATTCGCCTTAGCGTACGCAGCATTGACAGGAGGACTTGTGTGATTATCGCACTCGCCTTCGGCTCGTGCGACAACTTCCACACTCGTCCTCCTGTCAATGCCGCTACGCCTTCGGCTCATGCAGCAACTTCACGCGCCTGGAAATTAGCCACTTTTCGCACTTGTATCACAATCTACTATAGCCAGTTTTACATATAAACATTTAGTATTTAAACTCCGACCAACGGATAAAAAAACAGCCTTTGTCCGCATTAAGCGATAACTTTACAAAGAAACGGTCGTTGTAAGCATTAAGCGACAATTCTGTAAAGAAACGGCCGTTGTCAGCATTAAGCGACAATTTTGTAATGAAGCAGCCGTTGTCGGCATTAAGCGACAATTTCGTAAAGAAAGAACCGTTGTCAGCATCAAGTACGAGTTTTCCAAAGAAACTGCCATCATCCGGATTGAACAACATATCCAAGATTATAAAATGTGGAATTTCTTCTTCGTCGATTTAGTTGAATAAAAGCATTTTGTATACATTAAATGTGTTCTTATTTTGTAGTTATAAGTAGCAACAAATTATATTTTTATTTTACTGATTAACTAACAAAAAGAAATGAGATCCCCCCAAAAACATTAAAATGAAAAAAAAAACGCCAAGTAGTCCCCCCCCCCCCCCCCGCGCCGCCGCTGCCAAAACCCCAAACCACCTACTCGCCAACCCACCAATCTTGCAAAAGTCATTTAAAAATGATCAAAAATAGAAATGTATATCATTGGTAAACGAAAGCCAAGTTATAATTCAGATATATAATTAATAACATACAAGAAACCCAAGTTTTCATTCAAAGATACCTCGATTTAACTTGCATCAGCAATTAACAACAAATTTACAATAAATTAGCGATTAACAATAATAATAAAAAAAACTTGGCGTGTGCGCGCTTCATTCGAGACATTTGCTCTGGTAATATTGTTGGAAATCTTTGAAAGAAATATATACGCGACGAATTGAGACCTTCATCCTTTTCGATGTAGTATATCGAGGTACTTGTTCTGGTAATATTGCTACCCCAAAACCATTAAAATGAAAAAAAACGCCAAGTAGTCCGCCCCCACCCCCTCCGCCATTCCGGCTCCCCAACCCACCAACCTTGTCAAAATCATTTAAAAAATTACCAAAAATAGAAATGGATATCATTGGTAAACGAAAGCCAAGTTATAATTCAGATATAACTAATAACATACAAGAAAGCCAAGTTTTCATTCAAAGATATCTCGAGTTAACTCACATTAGCAATTAACAATAAATTCACAATAAATTAACGATTAACAATAATAAAAAAAACTTGGCGTGTGCGCACTTCATTGCGAGGTAAGAAACCAATGAGAAATTAATTTGAATCTAACATTCACTTTACTACAATATAAAATCCTAAGAAATCTTACATTTACAGTTCAATCACATATACTATATGTATACTACACAGAAAAGCAGGTTCCCAATTCGTCTCGAATATATTTCTTTCAAAGTTTTCCAGCAATACCAGAGCAAGTGCCTTGAATCGCTTCTAACTTCCAACAGACTAAAGTTAAAATTTTAAATTACATTAGGCAAGCTGTAAATCTCATACTGTTTAACTTTGGAATATTGAATTTGTCAAGTGCAAGCTATATTATGTAGGGAATCTATATTCTCACATTGAGCTTAATTTCTTAGATCTCCTCCTATGTGCTGTGACGTTACGTTTTTGGACGTAAGTCACAAAAGGCTATCTCCACCAGTTTAAAAACTAGCGCCGCGCGATATTAGAGAAGAGCGTCTCCAATAAGGAAATACTAGCGAGCTAGACGCAATATTAACGACTGCGAATTCGTCTGAGCCAACAAGGGAGAAGCAAACCAGGGACGACCATCAACCCACAGCACCCCAAATCGCTAAATCTGCCAGCCCAGAGGAACTCGGCCCGACCAGGGTGAACATTAAGGGGCTCAGCAGTCTCCGATGGCATCCGAAGACGACTGGTCACCGTTGGAGGAGCCGGGTGGTGAGGCAAGCGACCCCGAGTTGCCCTTGCATCGTGGGAGGCTTGACCAATTGTCGTCTCGACGAGGCAGGGTTGGTGCCCAGAGGGCCTACGGCCCTGGCGTCGTTCACCCGAGGGCACAGCGAGCCCTGCGCGCGCGGTAGGATCCAGCGACCAATAGAAATCGATTTCGGGGACAAAGGCGGCTAGACGAGCGTTAGGGAATAGCGCGCAGAATTCGGCACTCTTGTGCTGACCGTCGAAGCGAGCGACCGAACTATCGTAGACAGCGACTACCGACTTGCGAACCACTAGCGACTAACTCTAACGTCCAAAGAAAGGAAGGAAGTATCGATCCTAAGATCCTCCCGTACTAGCGACGTACCTTCGGCTAACAATAACTAGCGGAAAGCGAGCACCTTTCCAACTCTAGCTTTTGTAAGGGACGCCTTTGTGAGGTCCCTGCTAGAGATTCGCTGTTTCTCGGCCCTTAAGGCCTTCTCGCTTTCGACTGTAAGTTTCCATTTTCGATCTGTTGTCTGGATCTTATTCTTAGCCTCAATTCTTTCCTGTACTATCGATTTTGTAGACTGAGATCTTCCTGCGGGCTGACGAAGTCAACCAAGAGTCAATTGTAGAAAATCTGTAGGATTCTGAACACCGAGAATTCGGGAAATCTATTAGCGCCGATCATCCGCGTTGAGCTAGTGAACATCTAACTGTAACTTCGACTATTCTAACTCGCAGCCACGTGCTTCGCCCGAGGTTGCTAATGAACACCTCGAGCGAAGGCCTCTTTCTCTGCCTCACTGTCGAAATAAAACATCAGTATTAGCTGAATCTTGGCTTGTTCATCTCGTGTCGAACCCACGTGCTCTCCTTGTTGTCTGATCTAGCCGAAGCACCTGTTTGGCCGTCTCGGGAGATTCCATGTTGCCGTTCTCTTTGCGATTTTTGTGTGAGATTTTGTGTGGCATCCTCGATGCCTGGCGCCCATTTTTGTGGTACTAGAGGATAGTTGGCTTCGAATCTCCCGGGCCGAAGTATCGGGAAAAGTATCGTCCAGAGAAATATAAGAGTTTGGGAAATTCAGTTCTCCCCATAAATTAACGTCTCGATCTAGCTGTTAACCGTTAAAGTAAAATTCTCTTTTCTCATATTCTCGAGTCTAGCTCAAAGGCCAGACTCGAGAATATTCTTTTATTTTCCTGATAAATTGGCGCCCAACTGCCAAAGACGAGCTGAGCAAGCCAGGTAGTTGACGACACAATTGAACAAAGGGTCGGGGAAAGCCGAGCCCCAGAGAGGGCAATTGAAAGTCGAGACCGAGAGTCTCGCAAGACAATATTGTGTGCGTCTACTCGCGCTCTTAACATTCTGTAGTTTTTCTCCCGAAAGTATATTTCGTGGTAACATGTAGAGACACGAAAGACGATACAGAATTCACATTGACTAACTATCGAAATAACTCTGGCATGGGTCACAGACCATATTATCGGTAATGGATGTTATAAAAATGGAATTATTGATATTGACGAACTATTGATATTACGAAATTGCAATATTTATGATATGTGAGTGTGTTTATTAATGGCATTTCATGGCAAAATTTATGGTGTGCGAGTTCGCTGAGCGAATCTGGACAAAATATAAAACTAAACCAAATTATTAAGAATTACGAAATTCTCTAGCAAACCAAAGTAATATTTGTCGAGTGTTTAACTGATAAAAATTGTACATAGTAAAAAGGATAACTTACGCGGCCAATTAACCACGTAAGAGATCCAACAATTGTAAATAGAATATTAGTTAATGTTAAATGTCGAAAAGTTCAAAAATTAATTTATAAACTGTCTTTGTCACTAAATTATTAATTGTCATTGTCCTATACAGGAGAACAAAGTAGAGGAAAATCCAGATTCAATTTGCTTAGCACTCTCGTCAAAATAATATTGTGAATTTATATTGTGGAAAACATACGAGTTGTTAGCGAACACTTACAAGTTGGAAAATAATATTTATTACGAAATTGGCAAAATTTGGAGAATATACGAGGAAGTTGAGTTGAAATAATATTTCGATAACGCACGGAATAAGAAACTATCGAGAACGGTTAGCCTGAGTCAGAACGTAGCACGGGTCGGACGGAACACAAAGCGCGTAACGTAAACATACGGCACGCGGCGCCTCAAACTAGCTAATCCTCACAACAAGGAACGCGCTCAATATAGGGTGACCCGAAAATAACATCAGAGTAAATCGGGAATAAACGAGAAAGGCAATACTATCACGAAGATAAACTAGCGAACAGAAGAGTAAGCTTAATTAACGGAACCAAAGCTCAATTATCGATCGAATTAACGCATAAAATACAAAACCACATTAACGTCGGAACGTGAAGTACAACTAGCGAATATGGAAGAGTGGCTAAATGATATCCCAATCGAGACACTGCGTGAGGAAAAAGCGAGAAGACTTTCGTTGGACAGCGGAAATGTTTTCAATCGATTAATACACCCGAATGAGTCACCGAGAACGCTTAGAGGTAGCGACCGAGAAAATACACTCGCGGACGCGACGAGACGACAAGGTTCGGTAGAAACGCAAATACAAGCACCGCCGCGACCACCGCTGCCGACTCAAGAACAATTAGATAACGCGTTACCGGGACCATCGCGAATAACTAACGCACCACCCGCAACTCCACCAAGAAGGTCACCACCATTAGTGAGCTTACCAAGGATATTAGAGGACGAAACACACTCGTCCCCAACCTACTTTCCACTACCGCCCATAACGCATCACCAACCAGATAATTCAATCGATCACGTATTTAAAATCATGAAACGAGCCGGACTGAAATTTGCAGGCACGGAAAAAGAGGATATTAATCGATTCGTCACCAAACTTCGACGCTTGCGAATTCAACACAGCTTACCCGATCAATCAGTACTAGTTTGCATGCCGAATTTCCTTCAAGGGCACGCGGCCGACTGGTTTGAAACCAACCAGGACTCGTGGAATACGATGGAACAGTTCGAAAGAACAATATTAACGTACTTCGAGAATCCAGAAGATCAATTCAGCTTAAGGAAAGCCGCTTATTACCGTCATCAAGAAACGAACGAAAGTGTACGAGAGTTCATTACCGGGATGCAAAACATATTTATTCGCTTTCAACCACCACTGTCGGAACGCGCCCAAATCGAACACATTTACCATAACATGCGCGCACCGATTCGTCAAGGAATCCCATTAGCGAACATAACAACAATTCTTGAGCTTGTACAAGCTGCAGTACGAGCGGAGCTCAACTGTATTCCGACACCTAAGACACCCTCAGAATTCCAATTGCCGTATACTGCGTATGGTGTAGTCACACCGCATGGCCGAAGAAACCCACGGCGCAACGAAACCATGTGTGCAACTATCACGGCCCCTAAAAGAACACCGAAACCCAGCCGAGCAATACAGAATTTAAGCTCTTCGAGTAATTCTTCGTCTGCCTCTTCGACTACCTCAGAGAAAGTCGAAGGAAAGAACACCCAACAGTGTTGGAACTACCGTAAAGGAGGCCATCACGCTAGATCGTGCCAAGCACCAAAAACTACCTATTGCTATCGCTGCGGAGAGCCAAACGTCACCATACGGAAATGTAAGAATTGTAAAGACACTGCGGGAAATGGGAACAGGAGCCGATAACCGGGACCAAATCGACTCCCAAACTAACGCCAACGGTCCATACAGGGGGACAAATAATAGCAATGTCGGATAGCTCTCCCACAACTACACTGTTACGACTCAACGTAAGACTCGCGAAACGACAGACAGTACTAGCTCTCATTGACTCGGGTGCATCATATACTTTCATTAGCGAAGCGGTAATAAGAAAAGCTAGCTCGAAGGCAATTATCGAAAAGTTACAAGTTCCACCAATATTCATACTAGCGTCAGGACAAATTTGTCCAGCAAAGGCAATAGCGGAAATCAAACTAACGATTCGAAACAAGTCACATACAACTCGATTATTTGTACTGGACACTCTAGCAGCACCTATTATTATCGGTGTAGATTTAATAGCGACCTTTGGACTAATGGTGAATTATAGAGATAGAAGTTGGCACTTTCTCGACAAGCCACAAGAATCCTATCCATTTGAAATCACGGATAGATCCCATGAGATACTCACCATCAGTGGATTAGAAACATTAACGCCCGATCAAAAAACGCAACTATCGGACTTTATGAAGAGAACTCTGCCTCCACTAGCGAATGCTAAGGGGGTGACCAAGTTAACCAAACACAAAATTGACGTAGGAGACCATCCACCAATTAAGCAAAGATACTATCCTGTCTCACCGCCAGTAAAGAAAGCGATCTATGAAGAAGTAGACCGTCTACTAGCGGAGGATATTATCGAACCATCTTCGAGCGAATGGTCCACACCTATAGTTATGGTTAAAAAGTCCAACGGAAAATACAGATTTTGCTTAGATTTCCGAAAGGTCAACAAAGTTTCGAAAAAGGACGCATAACCACTTCCAATCATGACGAGTATCCTAGACAAACTACGAGGAGCACGATTTATAACAACTCTCGACCTGAGTCAAGCCTACCATCAAATACCGATGGAAGAAAAAAGCAAAAAAATAACAGCATTTACGGTACCAGGACGAGGACTGTTTCATTTCAAAAGAATGCCGTACGAACTCACTGGCGCACCGGCAACGTTTCAACGACTGCTAGATCAGCTGATCGGACCAGAAATGGAACCTTATGCATTCGCGTATCTGGACGACATTATTATCGTCAACTCAAACTTTAAGGAACATTTAGAATGGATCGAAAAAGTATTAACGAAAATCCACGCAGCCGGATTATCGATCAACCCGGAAAAATGCGAATTCTGCAAATCAGAAGTAAGATACTTAGGCTTTCGAGTATCAAAAGACGGACTTAGAGTAGATCCTGAGAAAATTACACCTATTATCGAGTACCCGGCACCAAAGAATCTCAAACAGCTACGATGATTTTTAGGAATGGCGTCATGGTATAGACGTTTTATTCCACAATTCGCGCCCAAAGCCGCCCCTCTTAACTTACTACTCAAGAAGGAGCAGCCATGGCAATGGGAATTAAACCAACAATTAGCTTTTGAGAAGTTGCGCGATGCAATCGCCACAGCACCAACATTAGCGTGTCCGGATTTTAATGTTCCTTTTACAATACAAACTGACGCGAGCGGAACTGGTCTAGGAGCGGTATTAACGCAAATGAACGACGGAAATGAACGAGTAATAGCGTTTGCAAGTCGCGCTCTAATTCCCGCCGAGAAAAATTACACCACAACAGAGCAAGAATGTTTAGCTATCGTTTGGGCAATTAGAAAATTCCGACCATACGTTGAAGGATATAAATTCATGGTGATAACGGATCATAGTAGTCTACGTTGGCTTAGAGAACTCAAAAATCCTACGGGGAGATTAGCGAGATGGGCATTAGAACTTTTAGAGTATGATTTCAATATCGTCCACCGAAAAAGTGCACTACACCGAGTGCCTGATGCATTATCAAGAATGTACGACCCAATCAATATGATCACTTCGGCTAAAGCGAAAGATGGGTGGTATAATCAGAAAGTATTGGACGTTACCAAAAGCCCGGAAAAATTCCCTGCCTGGAAAATTGAAAGTGTTCAATTATATTATCGTCGACCAAACATACTGTTCCAAGAAGTCCTAGGAAAAGATGTCCAGGAATGGAAACTAGCGCTACCAAAACAAGAAAGACTAGCGGTTTTAAAAGAAGCCCACGAAGAACCCCAAGCTGGACACTCGGGCATCCAGAAAACATATCACCGACTACGGTTGCGTTACTATTGGCCCGGAATGTTTTCGACAGTAACTAACTTCATCAAGAGATGCCAGACCTGTCAATTTACCAAAGTTGAACAGGTAACACCAACAGGCCACATGGGACATCGGCAAGTCGATCAACCATGGATCATGATTGCCGCAGACATGATGGGACCATTCCCGAAGAGCTTAACAGGCAACCAATATCTACTAGTCGTCCAAGATCTGTTCACGAAATGGGTAGAATGCTGTCCATTACCAGCCGCCACAGGAAAATCTATCTCGGAATCTCTGGAAGATATAGTCTTCTCACGTTGGGGAGCACCGATAACATTATTAACGGACAACGGAACAGAATTCATGAACAAAGTATTTGAGGATCTAGCGAAGCAATATGGGTTTATGCACACTACTACTCCGCCGTACCACCGCAGGCTAACCCTGTCGAACGCATGAATAGGATACTAAAGACTATGATCGTGGCATTCATAGGCACCGATCATAGGAACTGGGATTTAAGATTACCGTACTTTCGTTTCGCGCATAACACCTCGTATCATACTTCTCTCCAAACTTCGCCAGCTTTTTTGAATTTTGGTCGAGACCCATTGCCATTGAACTGTAAAAGGGAGGGACACACTAGCGTTGGCCCAACCTCAATTAAAAATACTACCGAATGGAAAAGGCGAGTTTCCGATATGAACCTTATTAGAGAATGGGTCACGGAAAACCTTGAATTAGCGTACGAACAACACAGCAAATATTATAATAAGAATCGCCAGGTATCAAACTGTTACACGCTGTCAGCTCAGATCGGCGAACCGGGTTGAAAACTCGCGCAACGCAAGATAGGTATGCTTCCCGTGTCGGGTCGCACACGTCAAGGTAGAGGGATCGGTCACCTAAGAGTTAGAACTCAATTCGGATACTGGTGATCCAGGAGGATTTATTGAAATAGCCGTAATGTCCACTTACATGATGCGCGGAAGAGGAATAGCCTCGGCGTAGTCCTGGACAGTGTCACGACTGTCAGGGTGGCCTTACAATTGGTGGAGGCGCGGAGGAGTGCCCTCGGGCATATGACTCCTCGATGTACTCCTCGATCGATTCATGATCGGTGTTTTTATACCGTTCTTCCAAGGTGGTGCTTACGGTGCATTACCGGTATTGTATGCTAGAGTTTCGGCAATTTGCCCTGCGTTCTTGGTTTTCGAGACATCAGTATTTGGAAATAAGGCAACGGTCTAGTCAGCACTCGGAGCAGTACTCGGAGTTAATTGGGTCATGTGTCGGGTTGCAACAAAACTTCCATGTAGGTGATCTGGTAGTAAAACGCCAGCGTGTATTATCGTCGGCTGCACAACATAGGGCAGCAAAACTAGTTCCAAAATTTCATGGGCCCTTTCGTCTATCTAAAAAGCTTTCTCCTACTGTCTTCGAACTGGCTACTCTTCAGGGCAAATTAGTTGGCAAATCTCATGTACAATACCTAAAACATTACAAGCCAGTGACTAACTCCTGCTCCTCTTAACCTCACCAGACTAACTAACGACGAGTACCGTACACCAAACATGGACCAGGAGAACAGAATTATCGCATATCATAGAGAGGCGCTATGGGCTAGACAAATGAGCGGGGAGTTTTGGACCCTCATTGCCACTAGCGTCCGACAATTCCAGGACCAGATATACACCAGGAGTGGGGCCATCATGGTCTCTTGGACCCCCAAAAGGCCAGACCATCCAGAAAAACCAAAAGTAACACCCAACCGAATAGAATGGAGGACCAAACTAACAGAACCGATACCAATCTTCGATGATCGGTCCATCCCCAGAAAAGTGCGCAGCATTCCCAGGGCAAAAGTTCAGGAACCACAACAACCACCAGAGAAGTTCTACTGCTACTACTGTCTAAGCGATATCGTCACGGGGACAGAAAGCAAAGCAAGACAAAAACCACCACGATGGTGCTCCAGCGCACGCAAGGGGGAATGTACCCCGCAGTCCTGCGCATTCCTGCGATGGGAAACCGACACCCCGGAACAGTTAACGTGGACGCCAACGAGGAGTAACCGGACGTCAACCAATAACGCTCCAAATCAGTATGCGAGGGAAGCCGACCCGAATCCCTCCCACATCATGGAACCCGCCAAATCGCGCTGGGAGACACTGAAGAGCCTCGCAGTAGCCAACTCTCAGAAACCTAAAGTGGCTACTCCCACAGTGAAGCGTCCGCGCCAACCTGAACCAACGGACCAACCATTGAGAGAATCCCGAACACTGACGCCGGCACCCCAGGGGGAGACAACCTTCTTCTACCATCAAAGGGAAACACGGCCGCTGCGCATCAGGCCGTGCTACACAGCTGAAAAATGCTGGAACCGTGGAAAATGCGGACACATTTACGCCGAGTGCAAAGATCCACGCCGGGTATTCTGCCGCCACTGCGGAGACCCCGGCTGGACGATGAAGACCTGCCCAACATGCCGATTCGAATGGAGGGAGAAGAGGACCAAATACGAGCAAAGCCTCAAGAACCGCCACTAACGCACTCCCACCCGTGACACCTCTCTACTAGCGACACTCACTAAATTAATTAGCAATGTAGATCCTATTCCAAGTAATTAGCGACCCAGTACACGTAACACTCCTATTATTACTACTACTACCGATTAACGAACCGGAACACTGAGTCCACGTAATCTAGCGACAAATTTTGAGTTCACTAATGACGCATAAAGGAATGCGTATATTACTAGAAGGCATAACCAAAGAAAGCCGAGAAAACCAAATATATGATTTATTTTGTTCACTAAATTGCCAGGCCAACTAATTTAACCCTGAAGCACCTAGTCCCGAATTTACAAGCTTTTCAGGTGTGCACTAGCACAAATAATAAAAGACAGTCTAGAGGAGACAGGCCCGAAAAACTGTCGATTCAGAGGAATACTATCGAAGGAAACTCAGTATAGTGAAACTACCACTTCAGTATTAAGAAGGAACTACCGATATAGGAAAGCCAGCAGGAAGATCTAGAATTGGTTTCAATAATAAGAAGGGACTTACAGTCGACAATTATTATCGATAAATGCAATGCCTTGCACTAAACACCGGTAGGTTATCAGTTTCTTGAGTTATTTATGTTTGTTTTGTGGCTATTGAGATACCCTATCGGAGACGCAGCGAATTAAGGAATGGTTTTGTTCGCGAGCGGACCTTCGGTCCTTTTTGGTGTGTGGGGAGAGTTGTGACGTTACTCGTGTCTGCAGGCACGGGCCAACTCTCGCCCCTATTAGAGTCACGGACAAACCAATAGACTTAGAGTAAATTCGCGGGCGGACCTTCGGTCCTTTTTGGTGTGTGGGGAGAGTTGTGACGTTACGTTTTTGGACGTAAGTCACAAAAGGCTATCTCCACCAGTTTAAAAACTAGCGCCGCGCGATATTAGAGAAGAGCGTCTCCAATAAGGAAATACTAGCGAGCTAGACGCAATATTAACGACTGCGAATTCGTCTGAGCCAACAAGGGAGAAGCAAACCAGGGACGACCATCAACCCACAGCACCCCAAATCGCTAAATCTGCCAGCCCAGAGGAACTCGGCCCGACCAGGGTGAACATTAAGGGGCTCAGCAGTCTCCGATGGCATCCGAAGACGACTGGTCACCGTTGGAGGAGCCGGGTGGTGAGGCAAGCGACCCCGAGTTGCCCTTGCATCGTGGGAGGCTTGACCAATTGTCGTCTCGACGAGGCAGGGTTGGTGCCCAAAGGGCCCACGGCCCTGGCGTCGTTCACCCGAGGGCACAGCGAGCCCTGCGCGCGCGGTAGGATCCAGCGACCAATAGAAATCGATTTCGGGGACAAAGGCGGCTAGACGAGCGTTAGGGAATAGCGCGCAGAATTCGGCACTCTTGTGCTGACCGTCGAAGCGAGCGACCGAACTATCGTAGACAGCGACTACCGACTTGCGAACCACTAGCGACTAACTCTAACGTCCAAAGAAAGGAAGGAAGTATCGATCCTAAGATCCTCCCGTACTAGCGACGTACCTTCGGCTAACAATAACTAGCGGAAAGCGAGCACCTTTCCAACTCTAGCTTTTGTAAGGGACGCCTTTGTGAGGTCCCTGCTAGAGATTCGCTGTTTCTCGGCCCTTAAGGCCTTCTCGCTTTCGACTGTAAGTTTCCATTTTCGATCTGTTGTCTGGATCTTATTCTTAGCCTCAATTCTTTCCTGTACTATCGATTTTGTAGACTGAGATCTTCCTGCGGGCTGACGAAGTCAGCCAAGAGTCAATTGTAGAAAATCTGTAGGATTCTGAACACCGAGAATTCGGGAAATCTATTAGCGCCGATCATCCGCGTTGAGCTAGTGAACATCTAACTGTAACTTCGACTATTCTAACTCGCAGCCACGTGCTTCGCCCGAGGTTGCTAATGAACACCTCGAGCGAAGGCCTCTTTCTCTGCCTCACTGTTGAAATAAAACATCAGTATTAGCTGAATCTTGGCTTGTTCATCTCGTGTCGAACCCACGTGCTCTCCTTGTTGTCTGATCTAGCCGAAGCACCTGTTTGGCCGTCTCGGGAGATTCCATGTTGCCGTTCTCTTTGCGATTTTTGTGTGAGATTTTGTGTGGCATCCTCGATGCCTGGCGCCCATTTTTGTGGTACTAGAGGATAGTTGGCTTCGAATCTCCCGGGCCGAAGTATCGGGAAAAGTATCGTCCAGAGAAATATAAGAGTTTGGGAAATTCAGTTCTCCCCATACACTAACGTCTCCAGTCACTCATTATTCTCGTGTCTAGCTCAAAAGCCAGACTCGAGAATATTTCTTTATTTTTCTGATAGTGCATAATTAAGTTATAAATACATTGTAACATTAAAGTTACATTATAACATAAACATTCACATAGGTGATGGTGCATATTTGAACAGAAATGGCACTTGACATTTTAATAAAATTCTACTTTTAAATTTATTAATTAAACCATTGATAAATAATTCGAAATTTGATTGACTTTATTGTTAAGCATTAACTAACAAAAAGGCATGAAATCTGTCCAAAAACATTAAAATGTAAGAAAATGCGCCAAGTAGCAGTTGGATTCCCCCACAAAATTGAAATATAACAAAAAAGATAATATATATCATACAAGAAAGCCAAGTTTTCATTCAAAGATACCTCGATTTAACTCGCATTAGCAATTAACAATAAATTAGCGATTAACAATAAAAAAAACTTGGCGTGTGTGCCATTCATTCGAGGCACTTGCGCTAGTAATATTGCGAAAAAACTTTTAAACAAATTAAATTGTAGTAAAGTCAGTTTTGGGTTTGAATCAATTTCCCATTGTCTTTTTACCCTGTAACGAAGGACGCACACGCCAAGGTTTTTTTATTGTTAATCGCTAATTTATTGTTAATTGCTAATGCGAGTTAAATCGAGGTATCTTTGAATGAAAACTTGGCTTTCTTGTATGATATCAATTATCTTTTTTGTTATATTTCAATTTTGTGGGGGAATCCAACTGCTACTTGGCGCATTTTCTTACATTTTAATGTTTTTGGACAGATATAAGTTATCCCAAACTGTTTCACATTAGTAAAATTGACCGATTACAACGACTCAAAATTTATCGTTCCGCTCTCAAATATGAATATATATTTTAAAATCTTAACCAATTCCGGTTTTGGAAACAGTAATTTGTATTATTTTCTCGTCTCGCCAACAAAGACAAGGCGAGTAAATATCACACAATGATATTTGACCTGAGCCGAACACGATCTCTGTCAAGTATACGAAAGGCCAGGTCAAGGCCATTGGGGGCTTCGTCCGAGGAAAGATAGAAAAGGCGGAGTTCTCCAGGCTTATAAGGCGTTGCCCATCAGTCCCACTCTTTCCGAATTCTACAGCCAGGCGCCTTCTTTCCAGTGGCGAACTGTACATAGAGACCACGAGTATTTCCAGATTTGAGTGTGAGGATTTCGTGACTTTTGTAATATTTTACTTATATTTGCGCCGCCTCCGAAAAGTTGCAGAATATTTAGGCTTAATGCAAATTTCTGTATCCATGACAACAAAAAGTTATTTTTTACTTTTCAGGGCATTTTTTGTGTTGCTTGTTTTTTACTTTTCAGCTCTTTTAGTTTTCAGCTCTCTGGAACTCTCTGTTTTCGAAGTCGGTCACATTTTTTTAAAAAATATATTTTTTTTATTTAATGCTTTTTAGTATAGGAAATCAATAAATTGATGGTTCGTGGTCGATTTCATTTTGAGTTTCATCGTTGCACTGGTGTAACAGTTATACACGAAGAAATGTAGCCGAATTTGTTGAAGAAAGAAAAGCTTGTACATTCCGAAATTTATGCAAGAGGGTGTACCGCGAGAACTACCCTTATAAGTTACCAATCGACAATGGAAAGTTCGGTGTTTATGCAATAACAGTTGTTAATGTTAAAGAATTTCGGACACATTTACATTGGGGCCAAGGTGCGAGCATCCTCTATAAGAGATAAAAGGTTTCATCCCGATCAGTCCATCCATCTCGGAAATATCGCCGGACAAACGAAATTTGTAGTAGCAACGTGAAATCAGCGCGAAATTCGGTTTCTAAGCAATAACAATGGTTAATGTTAAACAATTTCGACAAAATTTATAATGGGACCAAACTGTGAGCATCCTCAATAAGATAGGCAAGGTTTCATCCCGATCGGTCCACCCATCTCAGAGTTCTCGCCGGACAAATATTAAAAAAAAAAAAAAAAAAATAGCGATCGAATTGAGTACCTGCTCCTCTTCGAAGTCGGTAAAAAGTAAAGGTTAGATTTTTAGGAATAGTCAACAAAGAATCTTAATTCGCATTACCTTTTCCACGAGTAAAATAAGCAGGATAAATCCATATCTCTTGAACGACTGAACTGATTCGCTTGATTCTTGGGTTATTGGATTGAGAAAAATCATCGAAAAATACAAAATTCAGAAATAAATTCTTGGAGCTGTAACTTTTTCATAAATCGAGATGAAAGTTTTACAGCAGACGACAACCGCTACACTTCGGGATAAGTATCCTCGCTAGTCGTGCGCTGTATATATCCCTGATTCGTCCTGGAACAATAACAATACAACAAATGTTTAATTATGGATACGAACTTTCATAGGATAATACCAATCACTTACTTATTGGGGAGGCGGTGGGCTGCCTCGGCACCGCCGCGGTAGCCTCCTCCTCCTCCTTTGCCGGCTGATTGGCGAGCTGCCCCTGCACCTGCAGCCACCGCAGCCGTTGCTGCAACAGCAGCAAATCTATTTGCCGCTGTATTTCGGCAACTCTTGCTGCATGCTCGATTTCTGAAGGATGAAAAACGCGATGAGTGGTTAGGAGGGGTTTTCCGAGGAGACCTTGGAATTTTTAAAACTTCATTTTACCGTTCTCCGTGGCGGCCCCTGCCTCCGCCTTCACTGGCTCTTTCTCCTGGCTATTCGACATATTGTTGCTGAAAGAAGGAGATACGTCTCTAGTAAGTGAAATGAAATTGAGACGCACGTGGAAAATGTGGGGCTATCGCCGATACTCACATGTGTAGTTTCGCTAGTTCTTTTTTCCGAAATGAGGCGATCAGCAGCATAGTAACTATGGGAACCGGCGTATCGTGAACTTGGCCAGGTCGTCGAGCAACAAGTGAAATAAGCGCGAGAGGAATCGGCCGAGCGACATATTCAGAAAGTTATGCGATTGGCCCAATGTGAAATTAAGGCTGACTGCACATTGAACGCGTACGACTATGCCCGCAGCACTTCGCATCGCAGAATTGAAAACTGTTGAAACATCGGTAAATTGCACGGGGATTGCGAGTCAAAAGTGCGTCTCGTAAAAACCCTCCGTGCACCGAATGGAGCCATTGCGCAAAAGGACATAGTCGCTGAGGTGAGGGGCGGATTCTTATTTAAATAAAAGAAAAAGAAAGAATAACAGAGAGAGAGCGAAGAAATAGCCATAGTGGAAAACTGTTAAAATAATAATTGCTTTATTTAATTGCACATATCTCCGTGAGACGTATTTATATCTACCTACATTTCTCTCGGCAGACCCAGTTAATATGGCTTGGAAACATGTCGGATTGCCAAAAAAACAAATCTCGAGGATGTCAGAGGGCAGTTGTTTGTAATTTTGACAATTCCAGATTAAATTTAACAAACTAAAATTAATGCTATTTGCACATCTGTTGCGTCCCCAAGTCTTTTTTCCTATGGAAACTCAATCCTTTCTGGACAATACCCTCTAAGGAAGGGGCGGGGATATGTCGGACTCTTACCGACTAAAACCCCCATGGTGGCCGGCCTCCGGGGCCATCCAGAGCGGGCTCTAGGAACTCTGGACGAACAACATCCAGAGCCCGCTCTGCTCGACCCCTCGGCGCAACGCGCTACCTCCCGGGGGGCCCTACCTTGGGGGCCGCCTGGTAACATGCACTTTGGCGACTAGGCGGGCCACACGCCCAGTCGCCCCTCACCTGACCCTTGTTCTTGCAGGGGCCCTCGGTCCTCAACGGGAGCCCCTCAAGGGGCGGTGGAGTCTGTGTGCGCGGCGGGTCTGTGGCACCCCGCCGCGCACAATTCCAGACAGAAATTTGAGGGGAGCGGGGACAGTCGTCCCCGCTAGGGCCTGTAAGCCCTTCTGCGGAGTCGACTGCCCCTCGCCCTCACTCTGCGTAGCCGACCGGGAGCGCCAAGACGCTGCCAGTCACACTCGGCGGCCTCCTTCTGCGAGAGAACAGTCTCGTAGAAGCAGGCCACTACCCTCCAATTCTCCTCGCCGCCGACCATCGCTCTGACGACGGCCGACGGCGAAAGATCCGCCCCTATTTGGCCGACCAGGACGGTACGCTCAGCCGCCCACGAGGGACACTCCTCGAGGGTGTGCTGAGCGCCGTCCCGGTCGGCCCCCCAGTGGTGGCAGCGGGTGTCCGCCTCTTTACCTATACGCGCCAGATACTAACCGGAAGAACCATGTTCGGGAGATTCGAAGCCTACTGTTCCTTACCGAAAACCGGAATGGGCGCCAGGCATTAGATGTGCCACTCAAACAACAGAATTTGGCATCGAACAGCCACTCTAAATACTAGAATGCTAAAGGAACGGCAACATAGAATCTCCCGAGACAGCTCACAAATTTGAAATTTGAACAAGCCAGGATTGAGCTAATGAATGTGTTCAAGATCTTTAAAATTGCGCGCTTGCTTAGCGGCTCTGAGTCCGCTCGGTAGCATCTCATTCGTTGTGTGGCGACACTTTGTTTTGTACCTGCCTAATTACCGGCACTTCGCCACACTCAGAATTAGTTTTTGCTCTACTTTACGTCACTGCTCTCTGGAAGGTTCCAATTAATATGTCATATCCGGTCTCGAATATCTTGGAACTTTCCAGAAGGCAGAAGTCTATAAATAGACGAGTGCTTATCGCTAGTCCTCTCTTCTTCGCTCGGATCTGTAACGGTAATAAGCTTCAGAGTCGCTTACTCAAAGCTTAAGAGTCACTTACTCGCTTATCTTTATCAGAGTCGCTTACTCTAACTCTAATCGCACTTCGATTTATCTGTGAGGAGAAAGTTGGGAACTGTTTATACTGGTTTGAAAAGTGTTTATTATAATTGAATACTCAATAATAATTACAGTGATTGAGAATCCAAAGAAAGTTTCTACAACTATTCAACACCTAAAACTAACTATCCTACTCTAACCTAATCTACAAATACTCTAAAACTATCTAAACCTAACTTTCTACTAAATAAAACAGCAGAACTGCTTGGTTCTGCAACAGAATGTTTTATTCCGACAATGAAGCAGAGAGAAAGCCCTTCGCTCGAGGTGTTCGTCAGCAACCTCGGGCGAAGCACGTGGCTCTGAGTGGGACATGTCGAATTTACTGTGACGTTACGTGTGACGTAAGTCACAAGAAACAGCGAAGCAACTTCTTCCCCCTTTGAAATCAGCGCTGCTACCGATCAGAAATGCGAACGTCTCCAATAGAGATCGAGAAAGATCCAAGATCAAATATTAACGTGCGCAACTTTCGCCTGAACCAACTTTTTTTTTTTTACGTGGGGAAATCCTCGTGGATACCACGCCGTCCTGGTGGGAGCGACGGGGTAGTGCCGAACTCTTACCGTTTAAAACCCCACGGCGGCCATCCTCCGCGCTTAGTGGGGCGGCACCGGGAACTCTTGTCGAACACGACCGGTGCTGCCCCGCGCCAGCCCCACTCGGGGGGCTGATCTCATGGTGAGGGAGAAAGCCATCTCTGTTCTCGCTTACGCGAGAGATGGGCGTCCCCCACCCCCTGCGGGGAGGCACGGCTCGACCCACTACTTCGCTATCAGCGAAGGAGAAGCGAAACCGTGTCTCTCGCTGTTCCACAAAAACCTCCTTGACGGGACGTGCGACCACGACACGTCTCGCCCCACCTCTGGGTCGTTTATGCGGGCGACAGAGCCACCACTCTGCCGCCACACGACCCCTTGGTGCGTACCCGGCCCGTGAGTGGGGCCGGGTACTCTGGCTACTGCGAGGGGGCTGCGCCCCCCCCCCCCCGCGGGTGGCCTGTAGGGCCTCTGCGGCGACCATGGCGGTCCTCCGCTCGGCCTAGCGCTCGGCTTTGGCCCGGGTGCGGGCTGCCTCCTCGTGGGCCTCCAGGCGGAGGAGGTCCGCCCAGGCGTGCAGGACGCCCTTCCAGGTGGGTTGGTCGCCCGGCTGGGCGCCAAGCCACGGGGACAGCGCCGGCTGGCCGGGCTCCTTCTGGGCCTCGGCCCGGCCAATCCGCCTCCTCCCCCGGTAGCTCCCGCGACCGGTCATCCCGTACATGGTCTCGGTTGATGCTAAGGGAATCAGGGAAGGGGTATCGGGGGTTATCTTCAGGTCCAGTGTCCCTGTGTCCGTCCTCCACCATTACCATAACCCTACGACCTTCACCAGCTAGTTCTACTTGTCCCCGGTTTCTGCGCAAGGTTAGTCTACGTACGGCTTCAAGTTTTGCACGTGGGCTTTTCCGGCCGGCTTGCCGTCGAGTGTCGCACACTCGTAAACTACTCGTGAGAGCTCCGTCGAGATCACAAAGGGCCCATGGAATTTGGTTGTTAATTTGGCAGCCACGTTTTGTGCGACTGAGGAGAGGACATGCTGTCTTTTGAGCACGCGGTCACCTGGCTTAAATTGTGGGTTTCGGCGGCCGCGGTTATAATATCGGCTCTGTAACTCGTAGGCGTTCTCTAGGTTTTCGGAAACCCATTGGCGCAGCTCTCGGACCCGCTCCATTCGCGCCGTCCACGATTCTCGATCGGCCGTCGGCCAGACATCGTCGCCGGCGGACGCTCCCTCCCTCCCTCGAAAACAGCGAGCTGACATAGGCTCGCGACCGAAATTCAAGAAGGCCGGAGTCGCTCCGAGAGTCATGTGTGTCACCGTATTATACACGAATCGGAAGTGCGTGAGGTGTTCATCCCACTCGCGGTGGTCTTTCTTAATGAACGCGACGATCATCGTTTTTAGAACTCGATTCACTCGTTCGACTGGGTTTGCCTGAGGGTGGTACGGCGGTGTCGTTGCTCGGCGGATACCGTATTCGTTTGCAAGCGCTCCTAACATTTTATTGACGAACTCGGTCCCGTTGTCCGTCAGCAGGACTTTCGGGACTCCCCATCGTGCTAGGATTACGTCTTCAAACGCGTTGCTAATCTTTTTCCCGTTCGCGGCGCGTAACGGGCAAACTTCGATCCATTTGGTGAATAGGTCCTGAAACACCACGATGTACTGGTATCAGGCTTTGCTACGCGGGAGAGGACCCATGACGTCGGCGGCTACGATTGTCCAGGGCTCGTGCGCGTAATGTCGTCCCATCGTGCCGAGCGGCGCGCCTTGTTCAACTTTCGTTCGTTGGCAGGTGTCACACGCGCGTACGTACTTCGCGACGTCTCGGAACATCCGCGGCCAAAAGTACCTTATTAAGAGTCGCTCATAGGTTTTCTCTCGGCCGAGATGGCCAGCCTGAGGCTCGTCATGTGCCTCCGCAAGCAATTCGCGCTTTTCCGCGTTCCGCGGGACCAGCTTCCACTCGTTTAATTCGTGGCCGAGTATGTCGCGCTCAACTGCGTTCGCGCGTCGGCGATAGAGGCGATCGTCCTCTATCTTCCAGTCCTCGTGCAGCTTCGGGTCTTTCCGGACGCGTTCGAGTTTCGCGTCATACCAGCGATCGGGACTCGCAGCTATCGCGGCTAACAGCTGTTCGGTTCGGGCTTCGTGCATCATCGCGAGCGCTCCCACCACTCGGCTCGCGTCGGTGTCTTCGGGCGGGCTCGGGCATTCTCGGTCGTCGTCGGCGGCTGCCTCAGCTGCAGGCTCATACGCTCGCGAGAGCGCATCGAGCACGTGATGTAATGCGCCCTTTCGATGCACTACTTCAAAATCGTTTTCCTGCAGCTGAAGTGCCTACCGAGCGAGTCTACCGGTTGGATCTTTTAGGTTTCTTGCCACCGGAGGCTACTATGGTCCGTGATGACCGTGAACGCGTAGCCTTCTAAATACGGTCTGAACTTTTTAATTGCCCAGAGCACCGCGAGACACTCTTGTTCGGTGGTCGAATATTTGCGCTCGCCGTCGGAGAGCGTTCGGCTCGAGTATGCAACGACCCGCTCGCGCCCCTCGATTTCCTGACTAAGTACAGCTCCGAGTCCGATCCTGCTCGCGTCGGTTTGAAGTACGAACGGTACTTCGAAATGCGGATACGTGAGGACTGGAGTTGTCGCGATCGATTCGCGCAGAACGTCGAATGCCGATTGCTGGTCCGCGGTCCACTGCCACTTCCGGTCTTTTCGCAGCAGCTGAGTGAGCGGCTCGCTCACCGTCACGAATTCCGGGATGAATTTCTGGCACCATGAGGCCATGCCGAGAAAACGTCTCAATTGTTTGATGTTCCGAGGTTCCGGATACTCGAGAATGGGTCTTATCTTTTCCGGATCGACTTTTAATCCGTCTGCGTGGACGACAAAACCGAGATACCGGACTTCCGACTTGCAGAATTCGCATTTATCGGGGTTTACGGTGAGGCCGGCCTGCTGTATTCTTCGGAGAACTCGCTCGAGCCAAATCCGGTGGTCTTCAAAGGTCTCGGTGACCACTATAATGTCATCAAGGTACGCGAAAGCGAAGGGTTCCATTTCCGGGCCGATCAATCTGTCGAGTAACTTTTGAAACGTCGCGGGAGCCCCAGTCAAGCCGTACGGCATCCGAATAAAATGGAAAAGCTCGCGACCGGGCACGGTAAAAGCCGTAATTTCTCGACTTTTCTCGTCGAGAGGCACTTGGAAATAGGCTTGACTGAGGTCCAGCGTCGATATGTATTTCGCGGCTCTAAGCTTATCCAAAATACTAGACATGATCGGTAACGGATACGCGTCCTTTCGCGATACGCTATTGACTTTACGGAAGTCCAAACAGAACCGATATTTTCCGTTCGCTTTGCGTACCATGACAATCGGGCTTGACCACGCGCTATTAGATGGCTCGATGAATCCGTCAGCTAATAATTGATCGACTTCCGCGTAAATGGCTTCCTGTACTTTCAGCGAGACCTGGTAATACCGTTGTTTTATCGGCGCGTTATTGCCGACGTCTATCGTTACCGCGTTGTTGTTCGGACAGGCGCGCGATGCCGCAGCAGCGGGGATATTCCCTCACATCCGCACCATACGCGAATCGTTCGCTCGGTCGATCTCGAAAGTACCATTCATTGACCGCGTAGTCGATCGCGATTCCGAGTTTTCCTATCGCGCGCACGCCTAAGATGACCGGTCCGCCTAGGGACTCTAGCGTGCGGAATTCGAGACGCTTCGTGCGTCCCCTCACCGTAACCCTGGCGTTTCCGGACGCTCTCGAACAGTCGACGAGCACATTCCCGAGAACGTAGTATTTCGGAAGTGACACCTGCGTTCTCACGCGAGAACCGTGTCGCTCTAGCGTTTCCGGACTGATAAAGTTATCGCTGGCGCCGCCGTATACGAATGCACGGACGAGTAGCCCTTCGATTTTTGCCGGGATGTAAACGAGAGATGGGCTAGCCTCGCTCGCGGCCGGTGCCTCGAATTCGAGCGAGTCGTCCGATTCCTCGGATTCGGTGGAGGTGTCGACAATTTTTCTGTCGTCCGCTATTCCCCCCTCTAGCGTCGGCCGCCCCGGTTTCCCGAGCACTTCGGGCCATCGCGCGGTTGGAGTTCCCGGATTCCCGCATCGGACGCAGCGGAGCACCTCCTCGCTCCGGCAACCGATGCACGATGCTGACCGCATCTCCAGCAGCCTCGGCCGGTCGATCACGTCCGCGCTGGTGCTGGCCCGCGATTCGGTGGCTAGTTGGGCCAGAATTCCGCGGTTCGCCCGCCCCCCCCCCCCTTGGCGCCGGCGCCTCACGGTATTCTGGCGCGGTGTCGTCCGGTGGAGGCGCGTGGAACTCGAGTTCCTCGGCGCGCTCGGTCAACTCCTCAACCGTCAGGTATTCATGGAAGCGGATAAGCGACCGGTAATGCAGTAGCATGTTATCGTAGAGGAAAGTATGTCAGTTGATTTTACGTGCGGTACCTGCCCATAAGGCCCTACCCACACGTCCCCCATGGGCACGGGGCTGCATGGAACGCACAGCCGGGCGCGCCAGACCTTGCAAAACGGCACCGATCGGCACCGCCCTGCGCGTCTTAGCTTACCAGTGCGAGCGATGGGTGTAGGCCTAAACGCCGAGCCAATGGTGAGACCGAGCGACTATCCACGCTCTGCCAGTTAAGGAAGACTGGCGCTCGAGTTGGTGGTACGCAACTCACACGCCGGGACCCAATGGGGTCCCTACTCCAGCATACGGAGTTAACCACTGCCACCACGATGGTCCATCCCATGTCAGGCACGGCCCGAGGCCGTGGGGCTCCCCACCCCGTGGTACCAGTATTCGCGGTCGACTGGTATGACCGTTCGTGGGCGCCCGCGCGCGCGCGTACGCTACCACTCCCAGTTTAGGCCCTACAGCCAGGCTTTCTGGTATGCCAATACCATGCGACTCGGTTGACCCGTGGTGACGCTACCCACCATAGTGTCCGTAGGAATCAGCCTGATACCCAGACCTTTCCACCTACGTACACCCCCTGCGGGGGTTATCGTAGAGGAGGTGGAGAATCTGCTCGCCGCTCATGGGAGGATGTATCCTCCGGCAGATGGACTGGAGCTCGCGTTGGTAAGTGGCGAAGGGTTCGCCGCGTCGCTGCTTCCTCCTCGTGGCTGCGGCTAGCTTGTCCGAGCTGGTGGCCCGGTTGAAGTGGCGAAAAATGGCCCTCTCGAATTCCGCCCATGTGCGGAATTGACGGCGGGTGGACATGAACCAGTCGTACGCGTCGTTCTGGAGCAGCTGCGGAAGGCACACCAGCATGGAGCGGTCGTCGATGGCCAGCAGCTCCCTCCGGTATTCGATCTCTCCCAGGAAGCGTTCGAGCTCTCTCACCTCCCCTCCGGCGTACCGCGTCGGCCACTTCCTGATGGCGTCATAGGGGCTCTCGACCGGACGCGGCCGGGGCGCGAGTCCCGTTGACATTGACGCGGCGTCACGGTAGGGGTAGGCGCGCGATATGGGGGTGTGTCGCGGGAACCGATCGCGTTCTTCCTCGGCTCGAACGGCGGACGGCAAGTCCCAGCTGGACCGGTGGACAGGGGAGTCCTTATCGCCCGGTGCGCTTCCCTGTGACGCCGCTCTGGACGCCGCCCGGGAGTCGCGGACGGTCTCCCTGTCGTCCTCCCCCTCCGACTCCAGCATCCCGCTCGATCCGGCGAGCGGCTCTCCTGCGGCCATTCCGCGCGTGACCCTTCCCGCCTCCTGTCTTTGCCGGCCCATCTCCTCCACATAACGCGTGGGTAGCTCATCAAGGGTCCCGCTGTCATCGCAGCCGCATGTTGGGAGGAGGTCTTTTAACCCCTCCTCCCCGAGGTGTCGAACGAGCTGCTCGAGCTCACTCTTGCGCACGTACGCCATGCTACCGAAGGTGCGCGAATTCGACCTGCAAACGGCCGACCTTGGATCCGTGCGCGACCGACAGCCGGTGTTTATTCCGTTCGGCGCTCGTGTCCCCCAACGCGTTTTTTCTAACATTGAACTCCTCAGCCGCTACAGGTGTTTACTGGGCTCACCTACCTTACCGTTACGTAACGGCCACGTTTGAACGGGCTCCTTTGTGACCTGTAACAAATGCACAAAAGCGATCGCGACTGGCGTGTCCAAGCTCGCGAAAAATTCAACTTTTCTAGCCTCTCTTTCCCAACTTTTTAGTGGCCCCACGTTGGGCGCCAATTTGTGAGCGTATTTCACCGGACCCCTGTCCGCGTCGGTCCGGGTGGACGCGCTCCAACCTCGCCGAAGTCCGTCCGGGGTTCCTGGAAGGGGAAAGGGGAAAATGCTGGGCGGCAGGCTCCGATAAGGGCCGAATTTCTTTGTTGTCCTCCCTCGTCCTCGATGGTGCCTCCCGTTTGACCCCGGGCTGGACTCGGCGGCACTCGCCGGTGTCGACCGGGCTAGCTCGTTCGCGGTGAAGTGGCGGAGTTGTACGGGTTGGGAAAGGAGGCTGAATAAACCCACGCGGATGGGTGGCAACGATGTTTATTCGTGGCCGGGAAACTGGCCGGAAAATCCTACGTCCAAGCGCTCGCGTCCGAACATCGGCGTTCGGACCCTCGCCGTTCCCGTAGCCGGTATACAATCTAATATTCCGGCCGGTCGCGCTTGCCGGACACTCGCCTGCTGGAAGGCTCGAACACACCAGAGAACCGGATGGAACTCTCGAAATCCTGCAGTCGAACTGCAGTTGCACTTGATAGGCGGACGATCTACGAGCCTCGAAGCCGGAAAAACCCAAAACCGTTAACATGCAAACTACAAGGCTTGATGGTGGCGGCCGGGCCGCTCCTGGCTTTCGTACGCCTCCCAATCTAAGGACGCGCAATGTTCTTCTCGAACCGGGGACTTTGCGGCGACTTGAAGAGTCGCGCCAAGGGGGTAGCCGCCTAGTGACCGGTGATCACTCGCGCCAGGATAGCCTCTTGTCGGAGCGTGAACGGCCGGCACCGAGATCTACTAGTACTTTAATGGCAGGCAGGCAATTCGCTGGGCTTACCGGAATGAATTCGCTCGTCCTACTCCTCGAATCGTCTTTGCTCGTCAAAACTCGGCACTCGCACTCTCACACTGCTCGCTACCAAGGTCGCTCACAAAGTGAGGAGCTTCCGGTCCTACGCAAAATTCGTTTCGCGTTACGTTGCTGCCTTACGCAATCGATCTCTCGGTGCCGCCGCGCCGATCGGTCTCGATCGGTATCGAGGGCTCGCGTATCGATTCCGCGCGCTGGGATCGATCGTTCCGCTACGCTGCGCTCTCCGCCGCTGCCTTCAGCCAGCTAGAGCTAGGAGCCCCTGGTACGTCCGTCGGTCTGTCGCCGTTGCATCGTCCGTCGTCTGTCCAGGGTCAGAGCGGCCTGATCGGCACGTCAATCGGCGTATCTGCACCCTCTGTCTGGCTCGCAGGTGGGACTCTTCGGGTCCATTCTCCTCGAGCTTAACTCCCGCTCCTCGATCGACTCGCTGGTATCGTCGCTATATCGGGCTCGAGACAAGATAAAGCCACATTAGTAATTATTCGATGGTTTGGGCGGTCCCCCTTGGAGCAACGGTTGTTGAGGTTAAGCGGCGAGTGCGAGGCGGCTTCGGGTGAGAGCGGGAGTTTTGGGACGGGCTACGCTGCCCCGTCACAACCCCCTCACAAAATGTGAGGAAGGCCCTCCACGACCTCCCGCTGCCGAGGATCTCCCTAATGACCGTCGGCAGCGAGAGGTCCCGCCAATATATCGGACTAGGACACGGTGCTGCTCCCCCCATGCTCCGCAATATTGGAGGGTATGTTGCGCCGTGTCCCGGTCCCTATCACAATGGTGGTACTGTGCCATCGCCCCTCCCCGATGCGACACAGGTACTCACCGAAGCAACCGTGCCAACCAAGCTTCCAGTCTTGGAAGCATCGCCCCGACGGGTCTGCGGCGAGAGTGTTCTGGATCTTCCAGTCTCTCCCGCCACATCTCAACAATGAGCTGCCGGGTCTGGCGCTTTTGAGCGTTTCGACCGACTATTCCGTGGGGGCTCCACCCGCGTCCCGACGGAGGGCGTGAAGACCGGAGTAGATCCTCGCATCGCCCACAGCAGGATATTGAAGGGCGGAAACCTCGCCAATAGGGTGGCCGACGCCAGGGAGATCGTGCGGTACCCTCGCACAACCCTGACGGCCATCCGGCGCTGTACCCCGAACAGCAGGGTACGATTGCGCCGACTGGCCACGCCATTTGGTAAGCGATCCACTTTTGGGACCAATCTATTTCGTTTCGACGTTTGGCCGGTCAGGGGATTGTCCTGGCCGAGTCTTGTTCACGTCTCGTCCTCGTGCTTCCATAGTAGAAAACACGCTGCAGAGATTCCGCGAGAATCTGGTCGACCTTCCTGGAGGACTCCCGTCTCCACGACGAGTCATTCCGTCCACTAGCTTAAGTTCCGCGTCGCGAGGTTCCCTTTGAAGTTAGGACCACCGCTATCCGTGAGTCTCGTCGTTCCGAGACCTTCTTATCTGTTAGTTCCGGCCACCGCAGGCCATATAATTCTTTTCCGATCTGCTCCTCACGGGCGCCGTGTAACACCCGTGAGCGAAGTCCGTTTTCCCGCCGTTCTCTAGTCTCATCTGGTAATTGTAACATCGTAGACCTAGCAATAAACCTCGGGTGCATTATAAATTTTCCTGTCTTGGTTGCGTCTCCTGCCAAATCCACCGCTCTCCTCTATTCCGGCCTCTGAGCTGCCGCGTTAGTTAATCCGACTGCGAATCCCCGGAAGTTGTCCGGCGAATAGCCAGTACAGTTAGCGTTAAGTGGTACCGCGGGGTACCTGGCGCCCTTATTCTAGAATTCCGAATTCGCAGTCGAGGGTCAGGACTTAGTACACGTTCCGCCGTTCGGGCGAGTAGATTCAGGCGTGCCGTAAGAACGCCTTTTTATCGTTGCGAAATAGTTACGCACAATTTTCCTGGGTAACTGGCTGCCGGTAGTCTATCCCCAAGCAGCCCCAGGAAAATTCCTGACATCCTTTGCCGAATACTGTTTCGAATCTATCCAAAAACATTAAAATGTAAGAAAATGCGACAAGTAGCAATTGGATTTTCCCACAAAATTGAAATATAACAAAAAAGATAATAGATATCATACAAGAAAGCCAAGTTTTCATTCAAAGATACCTCGATTTAACTCGCATTAGCAATTAACAATAAATTATCGATTAACAATAAAAAAAAACCTTGGCGTGTGCACGCTTTATTACAAGGTAAAAGGAAAATAGGAAACTGATTCAAACCCAAAACTGACTTCACTACAATTTAATTTTTTTAAAAGTTTTTTCGCAATATTACCAGAGCAAGTGTCTCGAATGAAAGGCGCACACGCCAAGTTTTTTTATTGTTAATCGCTAATTTATTGTTAATTGCTAATGCGAGTTAAATCGAGGTATCTTTGAATGAAAACTTGGCTTTCTTGTATGATATCTATTATCTTTTTTGGTATATTTCAATTTTGTGGGAAAATCCAACTGCTACTTGGCGCATTTTCTTACATTTTAATGTTTTTGGACAGATTTCATGCCTTTTTGTTAGTTAATGCTTAACAATAAAGACAATCAAATTTCGAATTATTTATCAATGGTTTAATTAATAAATTTAAAAGTAAAATTTTATTAAAATGTGAAGTGCCATTTCTGTTCAAATATGCACCATCACCTATGTGAATGTTACAATGTATTTATAACTTAATTATGCACATAAGAGGAGATCTAAGAAATTGAGCTGAATGTGAGAATATAGATTCCCTACATAATATAGCTTGCACTTGACAAATTCAATATTCCAAAGTTAAACAGTATGAAATTTACAGCTTGCCTAGTATAATTTAAAATTTTAACTTTAGTCTGTCGGAAGTTAGAAGCATGGTAGCCATTGGTAATAATTAGCATCTGTTTACTGATTCCCAATAGCTAGGATGCACACAATCTAAAGTAATGAAATTTGCTAAACAAATACTGATTACCAATAGCTATTATATCCCTAAATGACATGCGATTGGTTATTGGTGCTCGCTTACATCATTTTAGTTCCTTAGCTGAAGTGGTCCTTGAACAATGAACTTGACAGTCAAGATACAACTAAATTAGACTGTGTATAAGCATTTTGCTTGATTTATATATATACTATAATTGTAAAGCGTTAAGTCAAACAATGATTCAGATTAGCAAAAGAGAGATTACCAATAGCTAGAATGTATTGAAATTTTAACTTATTTGACTTAATACTTTACAAGTTATTCCTGACTGTCAAGTGGCTAGCTGATCTGAAGTGCTGAATTTAGTCTAAGCAAGTACTGATTACTAATAGCTAGCATTCCCTTCAATTGTAAATAATTGCTAATTATTGCTGAAAAGATTCATATGCTAGACACTTGACAATTTTACCTATTGATAATGAGCACTCGTTTACCAAATGCAACGGTTTGTGAGTTACGTAATTAACACTTTTGGCATTTTATAATTCTTAATAATCGCAAGATCACAGGGACAGGGACAAGGACAGTGCTGTATGTAAGTAGTATGCTGTTTTATTATCTGAAATAAAATAATAAAATCGGACTGTCTCACATAACCATTATGACACACAACCAAATGCGGCATAACTGGCTTAACCAATGTGTCGGTAACGTAAACACGACATAGTCATATTATTTCCGCAGACCGCAGCATTTCGGGGTGCTCCCATCTCGTGTGAAAAAAGTGAAAGCCACATTTTTAGGAATATCGCCTAAACATAAGGACTCTTAATAATCCGCCTTGCCTTTTCCACGAGAAAAATAAGCAGGAGAAATTCATATCTCCAGAACCACTGAACCGATTCGCTTGATTCTTGGCTCATTGGATTCCGAAAAATCAGCGATGAAATACAAAATTCAGAAATAAATCCTCGGAGCTGTAACTTTTTCATAAATCGAGGTGAAAGTTTTATAACAGACGACAACTGCTACATTTCGGGATTAGTATCCTCGGTAGTTGCGCGCTGTATATATATAACTACTACTTGGCGCGAGACTCTACCGAGTCTCCTGATACCGGATTCATTCTCTCAGCGGCCCGACTATAGTCTCAGCTAGCAGAATTCATTAGAAATCGCCCAAGAACCCTCCTTGAGGGCGAAATTACGAATCTCCCGTCCATTCCGATTATTCTCGAACCTATTTATCAGTTCTCGAGAATCAAGAGTAATCGGGAATATAATCCTGCTTAAATAGAGTCTTGTCTAAATTACCGGTTAAATACTAATTCCTGATATTACGTTAAGATGTTCGGTAGCTCCGCGCAGTTGACCGGCGCTAATGATTTTACAGGATTCGGTGTGACGGGTCAGCACTCGCCGTTTCACCTAAACAACCGTTGGTCCAAGGGGGACCCCGCCCAAACCATCGAATATATACTAATGCGCCTTTATCTTGTCTCGAGCCCGATATAGCGACGATGCCAGCGAGTCGATCGAGGAGCGGGAGTTAAGCTCGAGGAGAATGGACCCGAAGAGTCCTACCTGCGAGCCATACAGAGGGTGCAGATACGCCGATTGACGTGCCGATCAGGCCGCTCTGACCCTGGACCGACGACGGACGACGCAACGGCGACAGACCGACGGACGTACCAGGGGCTCCTAGCTCTCGCCGGCTGAAGGCAGCGGCGGAAAGCGTAGCGTAGCGGAACGATCAATCCCAGCGCGCGGGATCGATACGCGAGCCATCGAGACCGATCGAGACCGATCGGCGCGGCGGCACCGAGAGATCGATAGCGATAGCGATAGCGATAAGGCGGCAACGTAACGCTGAACGAATTTGAGTAGGACCGGAAGCTCCTTACTTTGTGAGCGACCTTCGTAGTGAGCATAGTGCGAGTGCGAGGAGCCTACCAAAGACGAATATAGAAAGCGAGCGAGCGAGACGTATCAAGTCATAAGATCACGGTAAGCCCAGCGAATTGCCTGCCTGCCTAAAGTAGTTGTAGATCTCGGTGGCGGCCGTTCACGCTCCGACAAGAGGCTATCCTGGCGCGAGTGATCACCGGTCACTAGGCGGCTACCCCCTTGGCGCGACTCTTCAAGGGTTTGTTCGGAGTGGCGGTTTGCTCGGTTTCCAACCAGTTTGCGATTTGCTTTCTCGTAAGGTGCTGCTGCGTTTGACGATTGGAAACTGGTTGGAAACTGAGCAAACTGCCACTCCGAACAGACCCCAAGTCGCCGCAAAGTCCCCGGTTCGAGAAGAACATTGCGCGTCCTTAGATTGGGAGGCGTACGAAAGCCAGGAGCGGCCCGGCCACCACCATCAAGCCTTGTAACTTGCATGTTAACGGTTTTGGGTTTTTCCGGCTTCGAGGCTCGTAGATCGTCCGCCTATCAAGTGCAACTGCAGTTCGACTGCAGGATTTCGAGAGTTCCATCCGGTTCTCTGGTGTGTTCGAGCCTTCCAGCAGGCGAGCGTCCGGCAAGCGCGACCGGCCGGAATATCAGGAGACTCGGTAGAGTCTCGCGCCAAGTAGTTAGCTATAGCTATACAGCGCGAGAAGCCGAGGCTACTTATCCCGACGCGTAGCGGTTTTCGATCGATATAAGACTTTCACCTCGATTTCCGAAAAAGTTACAGCTTGCAGGCATAACTTATGAATCAAGCACAGCCTAATTTATTTTTCTGAATGCAATAAGCTAAACAGCAAGGAAATTGGTCCATGCGTTCAAGAGATATGAATTTCCTCCTCTTATTTTTTCGCACGAAAACGATTCAGAAGAAGATTCAGACCAAAAATGTAGGTCACATATTTTCCACGCTAGGTGGCAGAATGTTCATATATTTCTAGCTTTGTAGCTGCGAGATGATGTTATGGTAGAGAGAGAAGGCAGATGTGAAATGATGTTAGAGAGAGATGCTAGACATGTAGAAAGAGACTAACTAACACGAGATGGGTAGATGTCTTATTTCCTTGACGTTCGAGTGGTTGGTTATGTAGGCTATTTTATGACAGCAATATCTTACGCGAGGATATCTGATAAATTTAACAGTTTTATTCTCTTATTGGTACAGCTTTTTGACCCTACTCAATCTAACACTGTTAAGCAATATCCTCTTATTCAATACAATTATAGATTACCAAAGTTGCCAAGTGCATAACCAGGACCCACTTAAATGAAAAAGCAACAATTTGTTCACCAAGTGATACTTCAGGTCTTTCATGTAAATGATTTCTGAACTACGAACCTTACTAGTAATCAGTATTTGCTCAGTAAACTTTAGATCTTTGACTTCTGTAGTTTTGAATAATGTATCTGTTCAGCAAGTTTGACACGTATAATTGAACTGGTTCTTGGGTACGCCCTTGTCAAATTTGACATTACAAATGTGTTGAATAAGAGAATTAATAGAACTTATTAAGTGTTGAGCCTAATTGTAATATTAATTTAGGGCATACTAGTCGTGGAAAATTAGTAGTGCTCATCAAGTTTGAAGCATGTCGCTTAAGTCGTTCTTAGCCTATACATTTGACAAGTTCCACACTTTTCACATGTGTCAAATGAGGAGAGGATGTATAATTTAAGCGAAGGACTCCAAATTTGTTACACGAATATGAATTGCCAATAGATTGCATGCCTTTGAACTCCATATAATGAAGTCCAACACTTCATATATTATATTTGTTACGTCCTTCGGTCCTGAACGTAACACATCATACAGATAAGCTGCATCCTCCTCTTATTCGTCATATTGTTGAAATATTAAACATGTCAAATGTGTAGCTTGAGAATTACTTAAGCCAAAGATCTGGAATGTATTCAGCAAATACTGATTGGTAATGGCGGCATGTTCCTAAGTTGTATCAGTATCAGTATCTACTCATCAAATTGTAAACGTGTCGCTTAAGTGGTTCTTAGCTCCACATTCAACAAGTTTCACACTTCACAAATTTAAGCGAAGGACTCCAAATTTGTTGGACGAATATGAATTGCCAGTAGATAGCATGCCTTTGAATTCCATATAATTAAGTCCAATGCTTTGTATGTTACATTATACAGCCAAGATGTATCCTTGTCACATTGTTGAAGTATTAATTAAATCTTTCACTCTTGTAGTATTTGAATGATGTATCTGTTCAGCAAGTTTGAAATCTGTCACTAACGTGGTTCTTGGGTACGCCCTTGTCAAACTTGACACTACAAATGTATCGAATAAGAGAATTAATAGAACTTATTAAGTGCTGAGCCTCATCGTAACATTATTAATTTAGGGGTATACTAGTCGTGGGAAATCAGTATTTGCTCATCAAATTTTAAACCTGTCACTTAAGTGGTTCTTAGCCTACACATTTGACAAGTTGTACACTTTTCACATCTGTTGAATGAAGAGAGAATGTATAATTTAAGCAAAGGACTCCAAATTTGTTGGGCAAATACATATGAGTTGCCAATAGATAGCATGCCCTTGAATTGCATCTAATTAAGACCAACGCTTCGTATGTTACATTATACAGATAAGTTGTACCTTCCTCCTATTTGTCACATTGTTGAAGTATTAAACTTGTAAAATGGGTAATAACAAATTATATTATTATTTTACCGATTAACTAACAAAAAGAATTGAAATCCCCCCAAAACCATTAAAATGAAAAAAAACGCCAAGTAGTCCGCCCCCCACCCCCTCCGCCATCCCGGCTCCCCAACCCACCAACCTTGTCAAAATCATTTAAAAAATTACCAAAAATAGAAATGGGTATCATTGGTAAACGAAAGCCAAGTTATAATTCAGATATAACTAATAACATACAAGAAAGCCAAGTTTTCATTCAAAAGTATCTCGAGTTAACTCGCATTAGCAATTAACAATAAATTCACAATAAATTAGCGATTAACAATAATAAAAAAAACTTGGCGTGTGCGCGCTTCATTCAAGGCACTTGCTCTGGTATTGCTGGAAAACTTTGAAAGAAATATATTCGAGACGAATTGGGAACCTGCTTTTCTGTGTAGTATATAGTATATGTGATTGAACTGTAAATGTAAGATTTCTTAGGATTTTATATTGTAGTAAAGTGAATGTTAGATTTAAATTAATTTCTCATTGGTTTCTTACCTCGCAATGAAGTGCGCACACGCCAAGTTTTTTTTATTATTGTTAATCGCTAATTTATTGTGAATTTATTGTTAATTGCTAATGCGAGTTAACTCGAGATACTTTTGAATGAAAACTTGGCTTTCTTGTATGTTATTAGTTATATCTGTATTATAACTTGGCTTTCGTTTACCAATGATACCCATTTCTATTTTTGGTAATTTTTTAAATGATTTTGACAAGGTTGGTGGGTTGGGGAGCCGGGATGGCGGAGGGGGTGGGGGGCGGACTACTTGGCGTTTTTTTTCATTTTAATGGTTTGATTGTATACCGGCTACGGGAACGGCGAGGGTCCGAACGCCGGTGTTCGGACGCGAGCGCTTGGACGGTAGGGTTTTCCGGTCAGTTTTCCGGCCAAGAATAAACATCGTTGCCACCTATCCGCGTGGGTTTATTCAGCCTCCTTTCCCAACTCGAACAACCCCGCCACTTCACCGAGAACGAGCTAGCCCGGTCGACACCGGCGAGTGCCGCCGAGTCCATCCAGGGGTCAAGCGGGAGGCACCATCGAGGACGAGGGGAAACCTCTCAAGAAATTCGGCCCTTATCGGGGCCTGGCGCCCAGTATTTTCCCCTCCCCCTTCCAGGGCACCCCAGACGGACCTCGGCGAGGTTGGAGCGCGTCCACCCGGAGAGGCGCGGACCGGAGTCCGGGGAAATCACGCTTACATCGCAATACCTTGAACTCTACTGAATTGACTCTTGGCTAACGCTATCAGCATGCAGGAAGATTTCAGTCTACGAAATATCTCATTTGGAAAAGCAAAGGATCAAACACCAAAAGAAAGATCAAGTCGCTACATCGGAATCAGAAACTTACAGTCATTAGAAGCGAAGGGCCAGGAGGGCCGAGAGACAACGAATGGCTACCAGGGATCCAACAAAGGAATTGGTCCCCTTACAAAAGCTACCCTGGAAGGGTTGTCCGCTTACCGCTAATTTTATCGATCGAAGAGGGCGGGGATCGATCTATTATAGGACTCGTCGTCCTTCTTTCCTTCCCTCAATATCTGGTACCCGCTAATCTCTTGGGTGGTCGCTCAGTTCGCTCGCTAGTTTCTCCTAATTCACCCGTCCGCTCGATTCGCTCGTCAGCACAGGAGTGCCGAATTCTACGCACTGCCCCTAACGTTCGCCTAGCTGTCTTTGTACCCGAAATCGATTTCTTATTGGTCGCCAGGTCCTACCGCGCGCTCAGGGGCTCGCAGTGCCCTCGGACGAACGACGCCAGGACCGTGTGCCCAACCATGCGCCAACTCCGCTTCGTAGAGACGGCAAGGAGGTCGTCCTCTTCGTAGCTGGGTGCCTCGGGGTCGCCTGCCTTACCACCCGGTGATCTCCCCCACTGTCCTTTCGTTGGAGACCTCTTCGGAGGCTGCTGACCCCTTAATGTTCGTCCTGGTCGAGCCGAGTCCTCTGGGCTGGCAGACTTGGTGACTTCGGGTTCGCTGGGTAGATCGTCGTCCCTGCTTGGCTGCTCCCTTATTGGGTTAAGTGAAAGTATTTGGCGTTAGTATTGACTCTTGATCTTCCCCGAACAGTATTGGTGACGCTAGTTTCTGCTATTACTGCGGCGCAAAATTCAAGTGAGTGGAAGCATTTACTTTTTGTGACAGGCGCCGTGCGCAACGTCACAGGAGGAACATTAGGTTTAATGAGTTTGTAAACAAGGCCTTCGATCCATAGAGAGTCAAAAGCCTTTTCCCTGTCTAGGAGAACCATGAGTGTGTCCCCTTTAACTCTGTGTACCGCTGTAATGTGAGTGGTTATGCGAGCAAGTTGATGGTAGGTGGAGTGGTGACTGCGAAAGCCGAACTGGACATCCGGAATCAAACTCAGCTGGGTAGATAGTTTGTTTAGTCTCGCCAGAATAATTTTTTCGAAGATTTTGGAGAGACAGTGCAGGAGGCTGATCGGCCTGTAGCTGGATACCAGAGAGGGAGATTTGTTAGGTTTGGGAATAGAGATTATGACAGCATTATGCCAGCATGGTGGGAAATATTGAAGTGGTAGAGCGTGGTTAAGGGGGAACGCTCAGTCACAAACACATGCGCGTCAACTCACACGGACACACTACCACATGCAGCGCCAAGCGTAGATGAATTTTACACTTAAATTGAACATATTGCAGAGTTTTGTAAAACTAGTTAGAATAATCGAAACTTTATACTCCAAGGAATAGCTGCATATAAGGATTTCTAGCATAGACGTCCTGAAGTTCAGAAAATCCAATTTGAAAGTTAGGCTTACTAAGCGGTCGGTACTGTCATCTAACCAAACTAACACGCCGCTGGAACTTTTCAATGGATTCAACTTTTTTACAGTATTATAATAGAAATTCTGTATCTGTGGCTAAAGCTTATGGTCTACTGATTCAATTGGTCAGATCAACGAACTCAGGGAAACCTGTGTTCGGGCCAGACGCCGGTACACGCGGGCGTGGCGTGTGAGTCGGCCGGACCCTACCAGGGTGGAAGCGCTGTACGCTGCATACCGTGAATCCCGCACGCAGCTGCAGCGCGCCATCAGGGCGGCCAAGGCCAGGTCCTACGATGAGCTCCAGGGGTTGGTGGACGGTGATCCGTGGGGGCGCGCCTACAAGGCGGTGCTGGGCAGGCTCCGGCCGTGGGCCCCCCCTGTCACCGAAACCCTAAGCCCGGGATTTCTCGACCAGGTGGTGGGGACCCTCTTCCCAGCCGGGGCGAGGGTCGAGCCCGCCGCCCTTGGGGGTGTCGCGGGCCCCTCCAGGGAATTGGGCCAGTCTACATGGTCCGAGGAACTGGAGGTGACCCCTGGAGAGCTGCGGGATGCCATTATGCCAGCATGGTGGGAAATATTGAAGTGGTAGAGCGTGGTTAAGGGGGAACGCTCAGTCACAAACACATGCGCGTCAACTCACACGGACACACTACCACATGCAGCGCCAAGCGTAGATGAATTTTACACTTAAATTGAACATATTGCAGAGTTTTGTAAAACTAGTTAGAATAATCGAAACTTTATACTCCAAGGAATAGCTGCATATAAGGATTTCTAGCATAGACGTCCTGAAGTTCAGAAAATCCAATTTGAAAGTTAGGCTTACTAAGCGGTCGGTACTGTCATCTAACCAAACTAACACGCCGCTGGAACTTTTCAATGGATTCAACTTTTTTACAGTATTATAATAGAAATTCTGTATCTGTGGCTAAAGCTTATGGTCTACTGATTCAATTGGTATCATTTTCCTAATAAAACTTTACATAAAAGTAAGGAAAAAGTGTAAAATACGGAACGCGTATTATTTCACGCCTAGAACTTGGACAAATGGTCGTTTGGTGCGCTAGCACTATTTGCTCGGAATGGCAGATCGTCGTCGGTAACACGGAAAGACGGCTGTCAGCCCGTATGTCACACCATCAAAGCGGTGCGCTTCCGATACCCGCTCTTTATAATCGCGATTTTTACCCTGCCCACTCAGCTACCCCCTGCAAACGCTATATGCAGCTATAGCTTGGATCTCGGCCTTTCGAGTCGAACAGGCCAAACTTTGATTCCTAGCAAGCTGGACGAATCATCTACAAAATTCGGAGGACCGCTAACCCTGTCAGCCTCGCACGTACACTCTTTGGATGAAAGCGCTTACTTGTTGTGATTTTGACGGGTTTCCTCTTATTGATGCCTTTTGGTGAATTGAGCTGAAGTAGGAGGCTCATTCGGAAGGTTTTTCAGATGGGGAGGTTGCAAGGCCACCAGGGAATTTAAGGGGGGGATTGGGTGGTGAGAGTTGTTGTTGTTAAAGTGTCTTGCGATTTTTCGAATAGTGTGATCGGATGGAGATATGTTGCGAAGTTTGGTTTCCCAAGTGGATTGTTTCCAGGTTTGTATGCAATGGTGTATATTGCGGGTGTACTGGTTTAAGAGTAGTTTGAGAAAGGAGGTTCTGAACTGTTGCCATTTCTTGCGCATGTAGCTTTTTTTGGCTGATTTGATTTCTTGAGGAATTGCTGTTGTTTGCGGAGCAGGTTTAAGGGGGGTATAGGAGTAGATGGATTGAGGGGCGCCATGACGCAAGTCTGCGACGCGGCGATGCCACGGGCCAGGGGCGGCCCGCCATCGCGGCGCTGTGTGTGCTGGTGGTCTGGTCAGATCAACGAACTCAGGGAAACCTGTGTTCGGGCCAGACGCCGGTACACGCGGGCGTGGCGTGTGAGTCGGCCGGACCCTACCAGGGTGGAAGCGCTGTACGCTGCATACCGTGAATCCCGCACGCAGCTGCAGCGCGCCATCAGGGCGGCCAAGGCCAGGTCCTACGATGAGCTCCAGGGGTTGGTGGACGGTGATCCGTGGGGGCGCGCCTACAAGGCGGTGCTGGGCAGGCTCCGGCCGTGGGCCCCCCCTGTCACCGAAACCCTAAGCCCGGGATTTCTCGACCAGGTGGTGGGGACCCTCTTCCCAGCCGGGGCGAGGGTCGAGCCCGCCGCCCTTGGGGGTGTCGCGGGCCCCTCCAGGGAATTGGGCCAGTCTACATGGTCCGAGGAACTGGAGGTGACCCCTGGAGAGCTGCGGGATGCAGCCAAACGGCTCCGTGCCGGCAAGGCACCGGGGCCCGACGGCATCCCGGGAAGGGCCTGGTCTTTGGCATTGGGGGCGATTGGCCCCAGGCTCCTCAGCCTCTTTAACAGATGCTTAGAGGAGGGGGTTTTCCCCTCCTCCTGGAAGTTGGCCCGCTTGGTCCTGCTCCAAAAGGAGGGCAAGCCCGCAGACTCTCCCCCGGCCTTCCGACCGATATGTCTGCTGGACGAGGCTGGCAAGATCTTCGAGCGGATCATCGCTCGTCGCCTTGTCCAGCACCTTGTCGGTCTGGGTCCCGACCTGGATGACCGCCAGTACGGCTTCCGTGGAGGACGGTCCACCGTGGATGCGGTGAACCGCGTCAAGTCCTTCACGGAGGCGGTGGTCTCCAGGGGAGGCGTGGCGTTGGCGGTGTCGCTGGACATCGTCAACGCCTTTAACTCCCTACCCTGGGAGAGGATTATGGGGGCGCTCGAATACCACCGAGTGCCCCCGTACCTCAGGAGGGTAGTCGGGGCCTACCTGTCCGGCAGATACATTGAATTTGTCGGGCAGGATGGAGGGTCGAGGCAGAGGAGAGTGGACTGCGGCGTCCCGCAGGGGTCGGTGCTTGGACCGCTCCTGTGGGACATCGCCTACGACGCGGTTCTGCGGGTGTCGCATCCCGCCGGTGTGGATGTCGTCTGCTATGCGGACGACACCCTCGTTATCACCGGCGAGAGCGACTGGAGGAGTACCAAGCGGGTCGCGGAGATGGCGGTGGCGCGGGTGTCCGCCGCCATTCGGCAGCTCGGTCTGGCGGTGGCTCCCCACAAAACGCAGGCCATTTGGTTCTGCGCCCGTGGGAAGCTAGGTCCGCCCCCTAGGGTCGGGCTCTCGGTGGGTGACGCCGTGGTCGGGGCCGATATGAAATATCTCGGCCTCGTCCTCGACAGCCACTGGCGCTTCGAGGTGCACTTTGACCGCCTCGCCCCCCGCGTTGAGGCTGCAGCGGGCGCGCTTTGCCGGCTGTTGCCCAACATGGGGGGAGCGGGAGGACGTGCTCGCCGTCAGTATGCCGGGGTGGTGCGGTCCATACTGATGTATGGCGCCCCGGTCTGGGCGACCAACATGGTGGCCAGTGTGCGGTGTCGCCGCCTAGTCGGGCGGTTGCACCGCGGTGTGGCCATCCGGGTCGCCCGGGGCTACCGCACCATCTCCGGTGCGGCGGCGAGCGCCGTGGCGGGTATTCCCCCCTGGGAATTGGAGGCTCAGTACCTGGCCGAGGTGTATCTCGGCCAGGCTGACCTCCGGCGAAGGGGCGGGCCCGTCGCGGCAGAGGCGGTCAAGGGCCTGAAACGCCAGGCTCGGCAGACCCTGCTGGAGAGGTGGCGAGCGTGGCTGTCCGAGCCGCGCCACGCCGCTAGCAGGGCTGTCGGGGCTATCCTCCCCTCGTTGGCGGAATGGGCGGATAGCGGTAGGAGACACGGCGTCACCTACAGGGCGTGCCAGATGCTCACCGGACATGGTTGCTTCGGTGGGTATCTGGCGCGCATAGGGCGGGTGGCGGACACCCGCTGCCACCACTGCGGGGCCGACCGGGACGACGCTCAGCACACCCTCGAGGAGTGTCCCTCGTGGGACGCTGAGCGTGCCGTCCTGGTCGGCCAGATAGGGGAGGATCTCTCGCTGGCGGCCGTCGTGAAAGCCATGGTAGCCGGCGAGGAGAATTGGGTGGCGGTGGCCTCTTTCTGCAAGACCGTTCTCTCGCAGAAGGAGGCCGCCGAACGCGACCGGGAGCGGCGCCAAGCTCCCGGTCGCCGAGGACGGGCGAGGGCGAGGGGCGGACGTCTCCGGCGAGGGGCCTATCGGCTCTAACCGGACCGCCCCTGCCCTCGTTCTTTTGTAGCGTCAGCCTCGCTTTTTGCGAGAGCGCGCGGCTGGGAGCCACGGCCCCGTCGCGCGCAAGCTCCATCGGTCCTTGGGGGGTCCCTGCTGAGGACAGGGGCCCCTCCGCGAAAAGGGCCCGATGAGGGGCGACTAGGCGTGTGGCCCGCCTAGTCGCCAAAATGCAGGTAACCGGGGGGTCCGCGACACGGGCCCCCCCGGGAGGTAGCGCGTAGCGCGCCGAGGGGCCGAGCAGGGCGGGCTCTGGATGTTGTTCGTCCAGAGTTCCCAGAGTCCGCCCTGGAGGGCCCCAGAGGCTGGCCACCATGGGGGTTTTAGCCGGTAAGAGTCCGGCATATCCCCGTCCCCTCCTCAGGGGGGCGGGGAATCCATGAGGATTTCCCCCATGTAAAAGAAAAAAAAAAGATAGAATATATATTAATGATTTTCTTGTTGACTGAAAGTAGAGTTCAGATATATTTTGTAGTGGATACTACGAGGTATGGGAGTTCGGTGCAGTGGATGTTAGATTTGATTGCGAGGGCAACGCCACCTCCTGCTCTGTTTCACCTATTTTGCCGATAGACTGAGTATCCGGGTAGTTTGAGTTTGATTCTCGGGCTCAGTTTGGTTTCTGTAATCAGAGCGATGTGTATGTTATGATCTTGCAGGAGTTGTAAGAGTTCTGTGGAGTAGGCTCGTAAGCTATTAATGTTAATAGCTATGAAGTTACTTTCCTCCTGATACGACATTGCGGTCGTTCACGTTGTCTGAGGTGGTTAGAATAGAATAGAATATTTATTACGCTCTACGGCAATCCAGCCCTCTCAGAACAAAACAAGCAATACAAATTAGTATAATATATAGTTACAAAATAGCATTAAAAATACGCAAGAAAGCAAACCAAGAAGTAAATGAACATAAAATTAAAATAAAAACTAAGATACGCAGAAATAAAGAGTGAGCACACGAAAACAAAACGCAGAATGCCAAACGCACGCACGCAGCCAAAGAAAGGAGAAGACTACGGGAGGGAAAGACCCCCCTATAAAATAAAAATAAATAGATAAATAAAACCCCAAAAGGTCGCTCAAGAAAAAATAAACGCTTAGCCAATTGAGGACCACAGAATTAAGCCTGGTCGTAAGCGGCGAGCAAGTGGGCCGTAAGTGCCCTCTTGAAGGAAGCCTCACTCTGACACTCCCGAATGTTTGGAGGAAGTGAATTCCAAAATTGGGGCCCACGTACAGAGTCCGAGGCCCCAAAAAACGCTGTACGGTGTACCGGGACAGTGAGAAGGGTCCCTCTCTGCCGAGAGGGATACCCGGTCGAGCCCTCCACTCGTAGTGTAGGGAAGTCCCGCAAAATGGGAGGAGGCTTAGCCGTCAACAAAGCCCTGAACAGGCTAACCCCCAGAAACAGGAGGCGCCTTTCGCAGACCTTTAGCCAGTGGAGACGGACGTAGAAAGGCGTGATGTGCACGTCGCGAGGCACATCGAATATGTAGCGCACACAGGCGTTGAGCGCACGCTGAATCCTAAGGTCTAAAGTCGCGCTGATGCCAAGAAAAGCTAAGCAGTAATAATCAAGGTGTGGCAGGATGAAGGAGGAAATGAGCTTTATCTTAAGGCCCCGCGGCAACGCAGCACTATGACGCCGGAGCCCCGCAAGCACACCATAGACCTTACTGCAGATGTGCCGAGTGTGATCCCCCCAGTCAAGAGTGGGCGATATGTGCAGACCCAGCGAGACGACCCGAGAGCCGTACGGGATGGGTATACCGTCCATCTGAACCAGAGGGGCACCGGCAACATGCTGCAGGCCAAGGGCACGAGCAGAGCCCAACATGAAGCACTGCGTCTTAGAAACGTTTAATTTAAGAGAGTTCATGGTGGACCAAGCAGAGACGCTGGGAAGGTCAGAATTGATCCTTGTAATCGCGTCTTCCAGATCTTTGTAAGGCGCGGAGATGTACAATTGCACATCATCCGCGTATTTGACCACCTTGGAGTAGAAGATAGAGGAATTGAGATCATGAATATAGAGAGAAAAGAGGAACGGCCCAAGGACGGAGCCTTGCTGCACGCCCGAATGGACCGGGGAAAATTGAGAGGTAGACCGTCCGATTCTGACTGCCTGCACCCTATTCGTGAGGTAAGACCAGATCCACCGGAAGACCGGAAGAGAGAGAGATTGAAAGAGTAGAGTTTGGAGAGTAGAAGAGAGTGGTCTACGGTGTCAAAGGCCTTCGAGAAGTCAAGACACACCAGGATTGTCACCATCCGCTGATCAGCAGCAAGACGGACGTCCTCCAGGAGTGTCAAGAGAGCGGTTTGTGTGGAGCGGTTTTTGACAAAACCATGTTGCGAGGAGTCCAACTTCCCAGAGCTATCGAGAAAACTCTGAATGTCAGTGAGGACCAACCTCTCAAGGATTTTAGAGAGCTCAGGAAGGATCGAGATAGGACGAAAATCGGCAGGTGCAGAAGCGTTCGGTTTTTTAGGTATAGGGGTAATGAAAGAGCGACGCCAGGCGTCAGGAAAGATAGAGAAAGTAAGAGAAGAGTTGAAAATTTGCAAGACAGCAGGGTATATAGCAGGGAAAGAGAGAGAAAGAAACCTCGTACTCGGCTCAACCGAGGGCGAGATAGACGAGTTAGTAAGGCGCAAAGCGCGAGAAAGACTCTCCTCTGTAACAGGAGAGAAATAGAAAGACGTATTGTCAGAGGGACAGCTAGACAGAGACAAACATGCGGGGACGGCCGGTGGAGAAGAGGCATGAGCCGAAAGAAAGAAGGTATTGAGAGTGTCCGGAGACAGGAGAGTGGGAGCGGAAGTACGAGAGGGAGGAAGAACACCGAATGATTTTAACTCGCGCCAAACTTCGTTCGGGTTAGTAAGGTTAGAGAACCTGTCGAAGAGAAAAGCAGATCTAGCTCGCGCCAGAAGAGCTTGAACTCTGTTTCGACAGGCTTTGTATTGTACCCGCAAGTCCGGATTCCCAGTTCTGATATAGGATCTCCTGAGCGAGTCATGAGAACGCATCTCGAGACGAATATCAGGAGTGGTCCAGGGAGCAGGTGGCTGTCTGACATGCAGGGGTCGAAGAGGGGCATGCTCATTCCAAACTTGGAGCAAGCCAGTGTTGAGGTTGTCAACCAACAGATCCACGCTACTCTCACAAGCGTTCGTAGTAAGACGAGCACAGCTAACCTGCGAGATATCATTGAGTAGCGCATCACGGTCGATTGAACCATACCTCCGACGAAGATCATTGAAAGGAGCAATACGTGAAGTTAGTGCGTATTCTAGTGAGATGAAATCATGGTTAGAGCATTGAGGCTCTCTACTTTGAGAGAAAGAAACAACCTTGCTAGATTTGTCAACAAGCGCAAGGTCAAGCCAAGTGGAGGAAGTAGAAGTATGAAAAGTTGGAGAGTAAGGAATAGAGTAAAGATTGAGACGAGAAAAGAGGTCTCCAAGGTAGCCAGAGTCAAAAGAAGAAGAACCCATGTCCGCATTCCAATCGCCAGGGACTACCTTATTAGGGTAGTCCGAGACTATGTCAGCAAACATGGGCTCAAAGTGAGAAAGAGGAGCGTGCGGGGGCCGATAGAGAGAGAGCCCGCAGAGGGGATTACCACCTCTGCGAAGAGGTATTCGGGACCAGAAATTAAAGAAGAAGAGGAAAACGCAAGTACAGCGGAAGAGAAAGGCAGACGCCTCCACCCATTCTGCCATCCCTATCGCACCTGAGTAGCGAGTACCCAGGCACCATGCACAGAGCGCCCGAGGTGGACGGAGTAAGCCACGTCTCTGACACCGCGATGATGTCATAGAAGGCGGAAGACAGCACAGGCACAAAAGCATGAAAGTGCGCAGCAAGAGATTGGGCATTAATATGCCCAATGTGCAGTGTAGTGGGGGAGGCGGCGGGGTCAAGAGGCGACGCGCAGGGGGTAGGTCCTCATGCGAGCTTGCTCGCTATATCTGCGAGGGTGTCAATCCTGACAGGGCTGCCTGACTCGGACTTCTTCACATAAATAGAGCCCGATCGGTGCCAGACGCGGGGGTATCCACGCTCGCGCGCAAGCGATCTGCACCGCTTGAGCAGTAAGGAGACTTCACGAGGAAGGAACTCGTTCACATATATAAGGCGTGAAGAGAAAGACGGGTCAAGGTCAGAGGCGGGTAAGTCCCGCTTAGCTCACTTCGCCGCAAGAATAGCGTTCCGCACGGCAGACGAAGTAAGGCGCACATGAACTGTGCGCGGACGCTCAGGAGTGGGGGTACCACGAAGTCGGGACACCGTGACGACATCGGCGTGGGAGAGCGGAGCACCGAGCGCTTGCGCAACTCGAACCACAAGGGACCGCAGGTCTTCACCGGGGGACTCCGGGAGCCCAGCGATCGCGGGCTCAGCCGACATGCTCGCCACCTCAAGTCTCAAGATGGTCAAGGTCATCTTGCAAGGTCAAGCGCGCACACGCCAAGATTTTTTGTATTGTTAATCGGTAATTTATTGTTAATTGCCAATGCGAGTTAAATCGAGGTATCTTTGAATGAAAGCTTGGTTATCTTGTATGATATCTATTTTTTTTGGTTATATTTCATTATATATTATATTTGTTATATTTTTGTGGGGAAATCCAACTGCTACTTGGCGCATTTTCTTACATTTTAATGTTTTTGGTCGGATTTCATGTCTTTTTGTTAGTTAATGCTTAACAATAAAGACAATAAAATTTTTAATTATTTATCAATGGTTTAATTAATAAATTTAAAAGTGAAATTTTATTAAAATGTCAAGTGCCATTTCTGTTCAAATATGCACCATCACATGTGTGCATGTTTATGTTATAATGTAACTTTAATGTTACAATGTATTTATAACTTAATCATGCACATAGGAGGAGATCTAAGAAATTGAGCTGAATGTGAGAATATAGATGCCTCAGATAATATACTTTGCACTTGACAAATTCACATTAGCAAAAGAAAAATTACCAATAGTTAGGATGCATTTAAATTGCAAATTAGATAAGCTATACCCTCATACGCACTCTAACATTGGTGTATCTTGACAGCCAAATGCGTAGCTCAGGGAGCGCATAATCTAATGTAATAAAATTTGTTAAATAAGTACTGATTACCACTAGCTAGTATGTCGCTAAATGACACATGATTGATAATTATTGCTTGCTTGATTCATTTTATTCTTTAGCTGAAGTGTTCCTTGAGCGATGAACTTGACAGTCATGATCATGATACAACTAAATTAGATTGCCTATGAGCATTCTGCTTGGTTTATATATTATAATTCTAAAGCGTTAAATCAAATAATAATTCAGAGTAGCGAAAGACAGATTCCCAATAGCTATAATATATTGAAATTTTAAATGATTGGACTTAACACTTTACAAATTATTCCTGACTGTCAAATACCTAGCTCACAAAGCACAAACCTAAAGTAATGAAATTTACTAAGCAAGTACTGATTATCAATAGCTAGTATATCGCACAATGACAAATGATTGATAATTATTGCTTGCTTAATTCATTTTATTCTTTAGCTGAAGTGTTCCTTGAGCGATGAACTTGACAGTCATGATCATGATACAACTAAATTAGATTGCCTATGAGCATTCTGCTTGGTTTATATATTATAATTCTAAAGCGTTAAATCAAATAATGATTCAGAGTAGCAAAAGAGAGATTCCCAATAGCTATAATATATTGAAATTTTAAATGATTGGACTTAACACTTTACAAATTATTCCTGACTGTCAAATACCTAGCTGACGAAGTGCAAACCTAAAGTGCTGAAATTAGTTTGAGCAAGTACTGATTATTAATACCGAGCATTCCCTTGAACTGTAAATAAATAATTGCTAATATTGCTTTAAAGATAAATATGCTACACTCTTGACAATTTTAATTATTGGAAATCAGCACTCGTTCACCAAACACATTTGACACTTCATAATTCTTAATAATGACAAGATTACAGGGACAGGGGCAAGGACACTATATTCTTTTATTAAGTAAATAAAAGCATGGAATCTGGAATAAAATAAAATAATAAAATTGGACTGTGTCACATAACCATTATGCCACATAACCAGCCATGGCATAACCGGCTTAACCAATGTGTCGGTATGACACAGATTACAGATTCTAGATCGGTAACGTAAATACGATATTTCCGTTTGCTGCCATCTCGTATGCGAAAAGTGAAAGTCACATTTTTAGGAACATGTTCCCCTGAATCTTAATTTGCCTTGCCGTTTCCACGAGAAGAATAAGCAGGAGAAATCCATATCTCTTGAACGACTGAAGCGATTCGCTTGATTCTTGGCTCATTCGATTCAGAAAAATTAACGAAAAAATACAAAATTCAGAAATAAATCCTTGGAGCTGTAACTTTTCCATAAATCGAGGTGAAAGTTTTATAGCGGACGAAAACCGCTACACTTCGGGATAAGTATCCTCGGTAGTCGCGCGCTGTACTATATATATAACTACTACTTGGCGCGAGACTCTACCGAGTCTCCTGATTCTCGCTCGATATATGAATATGTTTACCAGATTGAGGGAAGAAGCAAAGGAACGCATCATTTGTGCGCAATACGTTTTTAGAAAACTAGTAATAGTAATTGTTTTTCTTCACAAAATTTGAATCTGGGACAAGAATGGTTTCTGTCTCACTGCCCCTCGAATTACACCGACACAACAGAGTTCTGTCGAGATGGTCGAAACTATGGACAATGAGTGGCAATAATTACCATTACAATCATCCTTATTGGAAGAAGTAAATAGAATGCCCGGCACTGTCGAAATATTGCCACGTGCGTTGGCTTACGGTAATTTTCGGATGATTATTTTACATCTACTTGAAAAGGGGCGACCAGGGGTCCGAGGGACACGTCAACAATCATGACAGGGCGCTCGCTCGGGGCGGGAGGGGAAGGGCATGCAACAGAATAATGAAGAGTGCACGCACTATTGGAGAGTGTATCGTCGGAAAAAAATAATTAGGTCCTAATACAGATAGAGGCTATGATCGCCAAGTATTTTCATGCTTTCAATAAGAAATAAAGCGAAGTTGAAACGTATCTTTCCGACGATGCATAAAAACAACATTATTTCCAAACACAATAGTATACGTTGAATATAACATATGAAACTTACTTTTATCGCTGCAATTTACGCCGAGATACGCGTTTCACGTTCACTCGCAGAACTTTGCTCGCAGGATTTCCTTTTGCCTTCCTGTCATTAGGCATGTCGCTAAATGATGATCCGATGAAACTTACAAACTAACTTACAAACTAACTTACAAACTAACTTATAAACTAACTTATAAACTAACACAGTAACACACTAACACACTGTCACAGTAACGCACTATCACACTGACACACTAAAACACTATTGCACAAACTAACACACGCCCACGTAAAAAAATTGTAAAAGTGTTTTGTCACTGGCGCACTGTCAGTCCCGAGCGCAGAAAACAATGAACTGAAGAACCGAGGCAGTCCGGGTTTCGGATACAGATCGTTTGGATGCTCGATAATGGGGAGGCGCGAGCACGATCGAGAGCCCGCGAGTTCGTGTATTTGTCCCAGCCCTATTCAAAAATTCAAAAAGGACTTGCAAGGAATGCTTATTGAAAGTTGCTGGCACTTGCTTGTATTATCCTGCGCATAGGTGTTCTTGTATAATTAATTTTTGTGCGATATCCTTTGCACTTCTTTCTCTTTTGCCTCGAGTCACGCAGTTTGTCAAGATTTGTGGTGCCCTCAGCGCTGAGTTCATACATCAGCATCGGGCAGGGACCGTTCAAATCGCGGATAGTGGGACAAAAGTGGGATTTCAAACGCGCGAGTTTGAACGTAAGTACATTCGTCCCAGCTATTCGAAAAACTCTACAAGTGCACGCAAGGGCTAGCTGTCCCAAGCTGTATACATTTCGGGTAGTTTTGCATCTGAACCCTGTATACAAGAGACTCTCGTATTATTGTCTCTACAAAATTTCTTTACAATTCTTTTTCTATTGCTTTGGGATACGGAATTCGCCTCGATGCTTCGCGCCTAGAACGCTACGTTCACGGGCAACCATCGCCTGCCCCGTTCGGTTGACACGTGCTGCCGATTTTTGAAGTTGAACGTCGGTCGGGCCCTTTGTGCGAGTTTGGCGACCGGGCCTCAGAACTCCTTTGACTTTCGAAGGCGAAACATCGTAAGTACCCTTTCTACTTTTTTATCTTTCTATCCTCTACTTTCTGTTAGAAATCTCTCGCTGCATCAAAACAAATTCCCCGTAAATATTCTGAGCTTTTTGGTGGGTCAAATTTAGTTTCTGCACTATTTCTACTGTCCGACTGTTTGTTACACTGTCTGAAAATACGCGGAGAGACGCATTGTCTTCTACACCATGCGTTTTTCAGTCATACGACAAAGAGTCTTGCACGACTTTCGTACAGTCGTAAGCTTCCACTTATCAATATCATAAACAAGCAATCTGACAAACAGACGGATGACTTTTGCATAATTTCCAAAGATCTTGCGTTGTTTTCGTACCAGTCAGACTAAACTTTTATTCTTTATTTGAATTCTGTGTTCTCGATCGTGCATGTGCTTGTTTCACCAAAAAATGGAAAACGTTTTAATGATGTATGTAACATTTGTTCGTTATCATTTCAGATGGATAATTTAAATAATGCAAGGCAGGGCGGCGGAAGAAGGCGATCTCCGAGGCGCGGGCGGTCGCCATGACCACTGCAAGAGATTCAGAACGGGGTTATCGCCCCATTTGACGGACGCTGGTGCGGCAGAAATGCGCCTATCCTCCCAAACAATCCCCCGAATAATCCCCCCGGGCAGGACGAAATCGTCCACGTGACGCTGACCAGACGTGATGTAAGTGTTCTATTGTATTTCCGACGTACAGTTGAATATATAAATTAATGTTTTTTTAAAACTCCAGTTACGAAGGTGGGAAAATGTAATGCGACGGGCGGAAGCGCGGGAGAACCGCGCCAATGTCAGAAATCGGGGCGGCGATGGCGGAAGAGCTGGCAGCTGGGATTGGTGGCGGCAGGCGAGGTGGCGGCAGACGAGGTGCTGGCAGGCGAGGTGGCGGCGGCCGGCGAAGTGGAGGCTGGGACGAGGGCGGCGGGGATAGTTGCCGATGCTATCAATCGTGTGGGGGGGGGGGGGGGGGCAATAAAACATATTGTAGCCATAAGGAAGTGGTGGGATTCAGGAATTCAGCTAGAACAGGATTTATTCAGGAAATGGTCACACATTGGGATACATGATTCAATACAAAGGTAGAGCAATCTTATTAGACAGGACAGGTAGGTTTTGGATTACAGAGAGTTAGTGTGTTTGAATGGTGTTTTAGGGAAAACGGGCAGAAGGGATTCTCCCTCTATGATCTCTGACTCTATCTTTCTAACGGGCGTCCAGGAATATTTCCCCGTGCTCTCCCTTGACCAGGCATCCGTGCATTATCTCCGTACTCTCCTAATCAAGGGCGCCCACGGAAACTTCCCGTACTCTCCCTCAACGGTCAGGCGTCCAGAGATAATCTCCCGTACTCTCCTCTCGGTCAGGCGTCCAGGTATGTTCGCCGTACTCTCCTGACTGAGGGCGTCCACGAGAACTCCCCGTACTCTCCTGCCGTGTCTCAGGCGTCCAGGAGTCATTCTGTACTCTCCTGTTTGGTAGGCGTCCAGGTATGATCGCCGAACTCTCCATACCAAACAGGCGTCCAGGAATATACTCCCGTACTCTCCTGGTACTATCGGGCGTCCAGAGATATCCCCCCGTACTCTCCTCTCGGTCAGGCGTCCAGGTATCATCGCCGAACTCTCCTAACCGAGGGCGTCCACGGGAACCCTCCGTACTTTCCTGTTGAGGCTAGCAGGCGTCCAGGTATTCTCGCCGAACTCTCCTGCCAGCGCTCCGATTACCCGTCCGAGAGGGCGGCCGATGGTCTTACCTCGTCCTCTTCCTTCGGAAACAGCGTAATGGGCGCGCGTGGCCGAGATCCGCGGTTTTATAGGAGCCGCTGCTAGCCAAATCAACAGATGCGTCGTTAAGCGCGAGGTCATAGCTCGCGCTCCGCGTGTCTCGTCTCCTCTGCCCGCTGCCGCCTACAAGCAGCCTCAGCATTGTCGCCGAGACGCTTTCTGGAAGATTCCCGGTCTTCTGGATTTCTGGGGGGGGGGGGGGGGGGTAGTACGGAAATATAGAGTTTTATATACATATATATAGATATAGATTTTGATGACATGCAACTCGGGGAAAGAGTTGTGCCGTGATGACAAAGTAAAACTTATCGTAGAATATGTTCATTCAATTTGATTTTTGTAGCAACTATACAAACCTATATCAACTACTTTCGATCACTGATAATTCGAGGCGAAAGCTCTAATTCGTTCGGTATACTGAGGAATCCGATAGAATATTCTAATTTGATTGTTATAATTGAAGAAACGAGCAGTATTACTTGTTACTGGGATTTCAAAAACACAAAAATGACTGCCTATGAATCCTTGCATACTCTATCAAAGTACTATTTTTTATAAAGTATCACTTGACGCGTGCAGAACAAAACTATTGGTAGACTATTATTAGTAGCTGTATTGTCATTTTCATATAAATTGGGTTTGTAAAATTGAACTCTGTGTAAAGTATGCAATGAAAAATCTGGAGAGTAGCCTCTACAATAAGCCAAGTCATTCCTTTCACAAGACAAGAATTTCGACATTGTATTTCAAGTTGCTTGTATGATATCAGGAGACTTGGTAGAGTCTCGCGCCAAGTAGTAGTAGCAGCGCGAGACCGCTAAGGCTCCTTATCCCGAACCAAGATGATTTTCGGCACGTCTCAAACTTTCACTTTGATTCTTGCAACAGTTATAGCTCAAAGGCGAAACTTATGAATTAAACCTAGGTCCGTTGATTTTTCTGAATCCAACGAGCCAACAAACAAGACAATCGGTTCAGTGGTTGAGGAGATATGAATCCGTCCAAAAACATTAAAATGTAAGAAAATGCGCCAAGTAGCAGTTGGATTTCCCTCAAAATTGAAATATAACAAAAAGATAATAGATATCATACAAGAAAGCCAAGTTTTCATTCAAAGATACCTCGATTTAATTCGCATTAGCAATTAATAATAAATTAACAATAAATTAGCGATTAACAATAAAAAAAACTTCATTGCGAGGTAAAAAGACAATGGGCAACTGATTCAAACCTAAAACTGATTTTACTACAATTTAATTTCTTTAAAAGTTTTTTTTAGCAATATTACCAGAGCAAGTGCCTCGAATGAAGGGCGCACACGCCAATTTTTTTTTATTGTTAATCGCTAGGAGAGGACACTCCGTCACAACGGGTACCTGGATACCAGATGTGTCGTACCAAGAGAACCCCGTACCTGACCTGCCGCCCACCCCTCCCCAGAATACTCACTCCACGGTCACCTCTTTTACCTCCACCTTCACTACTTAACTCCACCTTCAAAAATATGATTTGTCAAATTTTTGGCTACACCCCCTTCAACGCTAGAAAAGAGTCGAAACGACCTCTACACGCAGCTAATTTCGAACTCCTGATTGATTTTCCGATACCGGAAAATCAATCAGTACAGTCTTTTCTTGTGAGATAAACACCATGGTACACTTCCACCAGTACGAGTATATGGACATGTTATCGATCTTCATCCTGGTCGGGGAGAATTATAGCCAGGCTCGTCGCGACTATCTCCGGCGATACCCCGATCGGCGCCCACCCTCGTTAAATGCCTTTCGGGGCCTAAACCAGCGGTTGAGGGACACCGGGTCACTGTTGCCTCGCGGCAGCGAGGTCGGCCGACCTCGCACCACGCGGACGCCGCGCGCCGAGGAGCAGATACTTGAGGAGGTGGGGCGCGATCCGCGCACAAGCGTGCGGCGCATTTCACGGGCGACGAAGTAAGATTCACAACAAATGTATCTACACTACTCCGCGAACTTAGCGGCTCTCTTCATTTTTTCCAAAAGAAAGCCAATGTCTGAGCAGTTGTAACTTCGCGAAAAAAAATCGTTTAGTCATCTCCGCGTGATCATTTTAAAGGGCCAAGCTTCTACTTTAAAAATCTTGAATTGTAGTTTCTCCAACGATAATTTTTTGTATAATCGTAAAATCTTGAGGCCCCCTTTTTCCCTTGGAAATATTATAACATTGCAACACTCTACATATGGAGCTTCTGGATTTTTATCTCAGATTACCATGGACGGGACTTTGTAAAGTAAAACTTCCTCATTACACAGAGTATAATACAGTTGATTTTACCAGTTTCATAACAAAATTCTGTGACGCGCTAATTTTGTGGAGTAGTGTATTAAGAAAAGGAAAAATGGAATTTGTTATTAGTAAAGTGAATGAATGTATTGGTTCGCAGCATCTGCAGGTCCTCAATATCGAAGACGCTGGAGTGACGGGGGTATCCCGTACAGGATGGTCCGCGTGCAGCGGCTCCGCGAGGGCGATGACGCACGGAGATTAGAGTACTCCCGCTGGCTCTTGGACCAGTGTGAGAGGGAGCCCGATTTTCTTAGCAGAGTCTTGTGGACGGACGAAGCCCTCTTCAACCAAGAGGGGGTGTTTAACCGGCACAACATACACTTATGGGACACAGAAAATCCGCGTGGAACCCACCATCAAAACTCCCAACAGCGCTGGTCCCTAAATGTTTGGGCCGGGATTCTCGACAACAGAATAATTGGGCCGTACCAGCTGCCCGCCAATCTAAACGGGCAGCGATACCACATTTTTTTGAGGGAGGTTCTCCCGGGCCTCATGGGCGACGCTGTGCCGGAAGAGGAATCCCTCTGGTTCCAGCAGGACGGCGCGCCGCCTCATCGGACCCGCGCGGTCACGGAGTATTTGGGGAAGATGTTCGCCAACCGCACCATCGGATTCAATGGCGCCGTCCCGTGGCCTCCCCGATCGCCGGACCTGACCCCACTCGACTTTTTCCTGTGGGGTCACATTAAAGTAAGTGAGACTTTGGTACTTAACGAGACATTAATAATTTAGTAGTGCAAGCCGTCAATGATAACCCTCTGCTTTCCAGAATTCCCTGTTTGGCGTGAACAGGGCAGACGAAATACAGACAATTCAGGGAATTCATGCCGTAGTGGCGTCAATCGACGTGGGGATGCTGGCCCGCGTTCGGGAAAGTATTCTTCAACGCGCACGGTTGTGCGTGGCGAATAATGGGCGCCACTTTGAAAATTTATTATAAGAATATTAAGGCCCATCATATTATTTTTAGTTGTGTATATTTTGTATATGTCTTTTGTATATTTTGTATATTTTGTATGTTCTGTATGTTCTGTATATTCTGTATATTCTGTATGTCTGTATGTCTGTATGTTCTGTATGTTCTGTGTGTTCGTTTTATAGCATTTGCATATCTCAATATATAGTTGTTTCCTTTATATTTTTGTTAGTTATATTATTTGATTCCCCAAGGTCTCCCCGAGTACTATTGTGGTTCCAACGGACCAGCGCGGTCACATAATATGATTTTGTTTTAATGCGTAATCGCTCTGGCACGGGTGGCTTACACGGCGAGACCGCGGGCAAGGATATCGTGGGATTAAGGTGGAGGAGAAGAACTAATAACCCCGTGAACTCAATACTTAGTCTATATTCAAACAGTAGTTCACTACACGATCGCGGCCAACAAGCGGACAACAATCCACACTCGTGTGCGATACGGCAATCGGACAGGATTCTCAAGCAAAACGCGGCACGTCAATCTCGAGACAGCAGTCATTAGCGATTGAGGGCTTTGTCGCCGTTTAAAGTCAAAACGGCTGCCCAAATTGCCTAGAGGGCAATGTCCCCAAACACACCTATGGCCCACACAATCATGCATTCAATACGCACACAAATCATAATCCCATGCACGCGAGCCGCTCTCGTGTTCGGCGCCTTGGCTTCTTAGACCGCCTAGCAGCGTCGGAGACTGCCGAGCCGAGCCGAACGACTCCGAAGAGCGCTCGCATCCGCGCTGCCCGCGCACTTCGCGTGCGAACAGTTGATGCGCCGCCGAAGCGCTTCAAACATTATTCCCGGCCCTCCTGCCGTACAATATAAATTCCGAACAATTTAAATGCTGCATTATTGTTTAAAAACTTTGAGTGCTTAGGGATTAATTGATAATTGAGTAGTACTAACCGTTAATGATGATCCTCTGCTTTCCAAAGTTCACCGTTGGCCATGGATAGGCGGAATGAATTGACTGTTGGCAGACGCTTTCCGTTGTAATATTTTCATATTATTTCAATCTAAATTCAATCGGATTTTCTGATAGTCTTTTCTTCAAACTAATTCCGAGAGAACACCTATTTTCAAGTAAAGTAAAACCTGCAGAACCGGCATACTTGCGTAAATTATAAGAACAGGATAGAGTCAGCTTCAGCGGATGCTGTTCGTGCACAATTGGATAGGTTTATTTGATGGGCGACAAAGGCGAGGAAGAGTAAAAATGAAGCATTACCACTACTGGGTATTGAACATGGATCAAGACAGAGCAAGGAAACCAAAAAAATAATCGCGACGGCAGGGGAATCGAACTCGGATCATCACGATTACCGCTCCAACGTTTTGTCACGGCGCCACCTCGATACCTTTAGAAAGAAAGTATCACAGGCTCCTGATAAATTTGATTCATTGGATTTGGTCAGATTTAATCGGATCTAATCGGGTGTCGCGAAACAACTAATCAGGGATATCACTTATCGCCGGAGTAGCATTATGAAAGAGGGAAAGCAACAGGAAAGGCAAGGTGTGTCCGTCGGGCGATGCCGTACCGTGCCATGCTCGGGTCTTCAGGACGGTACATGCAAGGGGCTGCAGACCACTCGGTTCCTTCGAAACCGAGCGGTTGAGCACCCCATGGTCCTCCATTGCGATTTTCACAGGCCGGCCGGCAAGATGTTTTCCGTCACCTCCCTTTTTCTAGGATCAAGGGATAACCGGCCAGGACACGCCAAGAGCTCGGTGGGCGTTACCTAACTTTGTTGTTGAATAACTCGGAAATGGAGGCCTAACGCAAATTTTTAAAAACGGCATCGTCATCTCCGCCCCCTTCCCAACAAGATAGCTATAATATTATCCAACATTTTTGGGACACCCTGTATATGATTCAAAATGAAAGGTTTATTAGAATTTATATAGGACTGAAAATGAAAGGTTTATTAGGATTTACTCATATTGTAGTAAAGTCAGTGTTAGGTTTAACACCAGTACTACCGAACGAGTCGAAATGACTTGTTTTTACATGGATCGTTATAACAGCATAACAATCGTCAGTAGTTCTAGTGATAATTCAGTTTTCCATTGCATTTTTACCTCGCAATGAAGTGCGCACACGCCAAGATTTTTTGTATTGTTAATAGGTAATTTATTGTTAATTTATTGTTAATTTTTAATGCGAGTTAAATCGAGATATCTTTGAATCTATCTACTTGGCACATTTTTTTACATTTTAATGTTTTTGGACGGATTTTATGTCTTTTTGCTAGTTAATGCTCAACAATAAAGACAATAAAATTTTTAATTATTTATCAATGGTTTGATAAAAAAAATTAAAAGTATCATTTTGTTAAAATGTCAAGTATCATTTATGTTAATATATGTACCATCTCCTATACGTATGTTTATATTATAATGTAATTTTAATGTTACAATGTATTTATAACTTAAACATGCACATAGGAATCCACGTTCTGGAACTCTCCACTGTGGGCTTATTACGACTGAAAATATAGGGGACGGTGTCAATAATTAGATCCTAGAGTAATGGGCATTTATAGCCAGCCAGTTGCCTTAAAAATGCCTTCAAAGTATGAAAATGCGGAAAAGACGCGCCACCTTTTGCTTGAGCGACTACCCTGCTATTGTTAACCAAAGGTTAACTATTTATTTTTACAATTCATAAAATAGCAAACAAAGAAATAGGCCAGGCTACAGCCAATGCCGACAAGAGTCTATTGCAAAAGAAGAAACAAAAGCAATATGTATAGATAGAGAATGACGCTAGACCATGGAAATGGAGAAGTAAGTAAATAAACAAAATTGCTACCCAAAATATTGATTTTGCAGTAAAAATTTTGTACAGGTTTTATGTTTCTTTCCTCGAGGACAGCAAACAAACGATTCACCATCCCGATTGCAGGATGTTAAAGTTGAAGCATTTTCAATATTTAAAGCAATTTTTAAGGCAAATAGCTGGCTATAAACGGCTAGTATTCTAGGATCTAATTACTGCCGCCGCCCCACACATTTTGAGCTATATTACGTCCAAATCGGAGAGTTCCAGGTTGTGGACTTTCCACGTTAGAAGCATGATAGCTATTTGTAATAATCAGCGCTTGTTTACTGAATTGGAACTCTTTAACTAAAGTGGTTGTCGAGCCCTATACTTGACAATTTCGAATTTTTAAATATTTTACTGTACAGTACGTGTAAATTTCTTGACTGCTGTTTGATCCATATTTCTAAATTATCACTGAAACACATTTCTTACTGCATTATCAAAATCAAGCAAAGCATAATGCTGATGTACCAGTAATATTTAGAAATAACAAAGAAATAGTCAAAAAAACTTAACGTAGCACATGTTACAAAATTATGAACTCCGAAACTTCTTAAACTAAACAATTAAAATTTGCTATGCAACTATTGATTACCTATAGCTAATATGTCCCTAAATGACAATGATTGGGAAACAATACTTACTAAGTTTGAATTCTTTGCGTTAAGCGTTCCTTGAACTATGCACTTGCCAATTTCGATACTCCATATTTAGATTCTACATGAGGATGTAGGAAAATATTATTGAAGCATTAAGATGAAACATGTTCAACTCACTGTAGCCACTAGTAATCGGCACTCGTTTACCTACCTTATTCTTCTTTTGTGCTACGCAGTTGACAGTTTTGAAACTGCGTAGTATGTGCTATGGATAAGTTTCCCATTTTCCCACTGCTATTTCATCTATTCGCAAATTCTCACAAGAATATTATTACCATTTCTTAGTGCTCTTTTAGAGTCAGTCGAACATAATGCTCATTTCATTTACTAGCAATCAAAAGTAACAGTATAGAAACTTAATATAGCATACATTATAAATTTCAGAAATATCAACCGCCTAAGCTAGCACACCCCAAAATTACAAATGAATTTAGTGAAAGTTTCTGAACTACACAATTGATAATTTTCTCACTTCATACTTTATAATGTATGCTGTGTAGTATTACAAGTTTATTGCGGTCGGAATTGGTACGAACCAGAACCACGTAATTAATAAATGAAATACCTATAAGTTCCTAAGCAAATATTCATTATGAATCATTAGGATAGTAAAAAACACAGAATGTTGTCACACAACCAGAGTAGAAAAGTATACTCTGCATATAACTAACCAATGTGACACATAACCAACCAACAACATCAATCGCTCGATCGTCAACTAAGTAAGAAATTTTTATGTAAAAAAGCTATGGAAAACCTTTTTACTATTGTCACACGTATAGCTACAACCCTTTCGTTCGTACGTCGTATGCTATAGTACGCATATGTACATACTATACGTATAGTATGCGTACTTGGGACTATCTCGGAACCTCGGGAGCTGGGAGCAGTGGTGGGTATTTTCTTCGTTGAAACTATTTGAAATGGTATTTTGAAATAGTTGAACCCAGTCACCTTCAAATAAGTCACCATTTCAAATAGTCAGTGGCCGAAATAGGATAGTTCGAATGGTCATCTTGAGTGCACCGTCAACACAGAGCGAAAATAGGATGGGTATCTAGATGGTCGCGTGGCTTTCGAATACCATTTTCAACTACTATCTTGTGCGAAGCACGGCCGAAGATAGTTGTGTTGTGCCCTGCGTGGTGACGGCGCAGAGCGGGTAGCGGGATCGGAGGAAGTCAGGCTCGTAGCGTTTAAAGGATTGCAATCCACCGGGGTTAAACCCAAAAACTTGGCGTTTATTGAATAAAGTATAACCAGAGAACTGACAAGAGGTACAAAGTAACTCGCTGGTTCGCACGGGTCTGTTCTGATTGAAGTCTGGATAGCGAGTCCTCGATCGTTTTGTTCGAGACGGGCGTTGCCATGGCACGAGGCGCTGATCCAGCGAAGTGACACAGTGCCTCGTTGCTAAACGTGATTGAGTCGCCATGCGCTCGGTACTGATATAATGGTTGGGCACTACCTTTGGACATTGCATCATTCTCTCGAAGGGAGAGTTTGCAAGTTTGCGCATTCCGAGAACCGGCTTTGGGCTCGGGCGCAACAATCCCTCCCCCCTTAATGGAGAAAAGGTCGAAGGCCTTTTCGAGGATGATGCAGTGTTTACAATATTCTTACAGGGGCCTTACGGCTAGTATGCGTTGTGGAGGTACATTATGCGCACCTGTCTACATGGTAGTATACTGTTACGCGTCGCGGTCGCGGAACGCGTACGAGGCATTGATGAATAGAGAAACTGATTATCGAGTTGGGAAGAAGCGTATATTTCGGAGCTTTATACAGGACGTCTATTAGAGGCAGGATCCAGCGTTAGACTGACAGAAGTAGTTCGCTATTATACAGATGAAGAGCGTCAGTCGTTAAGGACACTCTTCACAGGCTCAAGTCAGTGATGTCGATCGTATGGTACAAATGGGGTAGCAGGGGAGTCAGGCTCGTAACACTATGATGTTTCGATAGTATAAGATAATACGGTAATATATAGTATGGTGCGATATAATATATGTGAAGTACTATAATGCGATTTTTGTGTTTTCGCTGGCGTCTAGTGAGTACAAAAATCGGTGTTACAAGGTTTTGATGAAAGGTTCAGGTATTTGCATTTGCGTGCCTTGGTTTTCATTTCGCTGACTCGACTTTGTGCTTGGCGCCTCTTGTGCTATAGCGCGTGGGTCGGCGTTTCTGCGGCGGGTGATATATTTATGTGTGGCGAGTGCGATTAGTGAAAGTATAATAAGGAAAGAGAGTGAAGCGGATGTGAAAAATCCATAATGATGCCATGGTTGGGGTGTGAAGAAGTTTTTGTGTAATATCGGTCTGTTTAAATGTTTCTTGTAAGTCGCTTAGTTTTTTGCTGACTCTATCTAATTCTTCCGGGTGTTTTATAATTCGTTTGAGTTTGAAGTTTGTGCCATTGTATGAATTTAGTACGTTTGCTTGTACGGGATCGGAAGGTAAGTGTTCTATCGTTGTTATATGCTGGTAAGTAGTTCCAAGTTGCTTCTATTCCGTAGTACTTTCCGGTTTGGATAGTGAATTCTGTAGCGGTGATTATACATTTTCCTCTTATAGATAGTATATCAGAGTCTTCGATAGTGACGAAGTTCGTTTCCGTTTGTTTATCGCATGTTACGCCTAATTCTACGGGGTTTGGTGCGGCGTAGATCCAGGCGCCGGGTTGTAGTAGTTCGATTAGGATAGTGTGGTTTAGTGTCATGATGCGTGTGGTACAGCTTGGTGATTGTTTTCGAGTAAGTTTGCTATATAATTGTACTTCGCATGGACTATCTGATGTTACAGTGAATATCGGGTGGTGAGAAGCGCATAGGTATGTACTATGTATTATCTTACATTTGTCGAGGTCGTCCTTATACTGTTCGACGGATTCGAGGTAAGCGTGGACTGAGCCGTTTTTGCGGGTTGGTACCGGGTGCGCTTTGTTTATTTTGAAAACTCGTCCGTTCGTTAGGGGGACGTCGATGCTTACAATTACTGATTTCACGTCGGAGTATGCCGTGATACGCATTATTTTATATAATAAATGTATGTTCTTAAGATTAATACTTAGGGGGAAAGTTAATCCGGTTGTTAGTTCCGTTGTCACAGCGTTCAAGTGTTTTATTATTTCCGCGGGCGGTAGTACTCGTGGATTGAGGGTGCCTTTTCTAATATCGATGACAAAGTCTAGCACGTCTTGTGCGTTTCGTAGTAGGGTGTCTGTTGTAGCTTCTAGGAGTATAGAGTTTTCGTCAATTATTTCTCGAAGTTTGAAGTTTAAGTTGTTCTGCTGAAGTGCATATTGTAGCTGGCGAGTAGCGTTAAGTAGCGTCAGTTCGTTTGTTCGACGTTGTGTATGGTTTCGTTTAGTAATTTTGCGTTGGTACTGAAGTAGATAGATGCGGGGGTTTCTGGGACTTTGGGATCTCAGGGGGGTGCGGGGAAGGGGGGGGGGGGTCGCCGTAGACGGGGGTATGCGGGACGGGGGGTCAGCTTGTAGATGAGGAGTGCGCGGGGAAGGGGGGGGTTGTCTGTCCTCTTCGATGATTGGTTTTAGAGGGGGTTGGAGGTAGGGCCATTCTGGGTCAATGGGGGACCGTCATTCTCTTCGATGATTGGTTTTAGAGGGGGTTGGAGGCGGGGCCAGTGGGGGACCGTCATTCTCTTCGATGATTGGTTTTAGAGGAGGTGAGTGGGTGGGTGTGCAGAGCCAGTGGGGCGGGGACCGTCACATCTTAATGATGACGCTTTGAATCACTTTGACCGCATTGGCACCTCTAATTGCTAGACGTATACGATTATAACATTTCACTTGACACCTCTCCAAATAAATAACATTGACAGCTCTAATTCCTAGACGTAGCGCACATTTCACTTGTCACCTCCACACAATAACAATGATAGCTGCATATGCGTGCTCTCATAACAATTGTGACGGGGCTAGTTTGCCTCGCCACAAGTACTCCTCGCTCCAGCAAGGGAGGCCGGGCGAACGCCCGCCGTCTCTCTCTCAGAGAGAGAGAGAGAGAGAGAGAGAGGGGGGGGGGGGGAGGGGGAGAGACAGGGAGAGGGAGAGAGAGGTACGGTGAGCGGGCACCACCAAGAGGGTCCCCAGTTGACGGGAGGGGTGGGGGCCCACCACACGAGGAGTGAGGAGCTGCCGAAAAAGGCTAGAGGTTCCAGGCTGGATGGCGCGGTACAGGCTCAGCCCCAAGAAGAGGAGACGCCTTTCCCGAGCCTTAAGCCAGCCCAAACGTAGATAGAATGGGGTAATGTGCGCATCACGAGGAACATTAAAAATGTAACGCACGCAAGCGTTAAGCGCCCGCTGGATCCTAGCATCGAGGGTAACACTGATGCCCAGTAAAGCCAGGCAACAGTAATCGAGGTGTGGCAGGATGAGGGAGGAAATGAGCTTAATTTTAAGGCCCCGCGGCAACGCAGCACTGTGACGCCGGAGCCCCGCAAGCACACCATAGACCTTACTGCAGATGTGCCGAGTGTGATTCCCCCAGTCAAGAGTGGGCGATATGTGCAGACCCAGCGAGACGACCCGAGAGCCGTACGGGATGGGTATACCGTCCATCTGAACCAGAGGGGCACCGGCAACATGCTGCAGGCCAAGGGCACGAGCAGAGCCCAACATCAAGCACTGCGTCTTAGAAACATTTAACTTAAGAGAGTTCATGGTGGACCAGGCAGAGACGCTGGCAAGGTCAGAATTGATCCTTGTAATTGCGTCTTCCAGATCTTTGTAAGGCGCGGAGATGTACAATTGCACATCATCCGCGTATTTGACCACCTTGGAATAGAAGATAGAGGAATTAAGATCGTGGATATAGAGAGAAAAGAGGAACGGCCCAAGGACGGAGCCTTGCTGCACGCCCGAATGGACCGGGGAAAATTGAGAGGTAGACCGTCCGATTCTGACTGCCTGCACCCTATTAGTGAGGTAAGACCAGATCCACCGTAAGACCGGGAGAGAGAGATTGAAAGAGTAGAGTTTGGAGAGTAGAAGAGAGTGGTCTACGGTGTCAAAGGCCTTAGAGAAATCAAGACACACCAGGATTGTGACCATCCGCTGATCAGCAGCAAGACGGACGTCCTCCAGGAGTGTCAAGAGAGCGGTTTGTGTGGAGCGGTTTTTGACAAAACCATGTTGCGAGGGGTCCAACTTCCCAGAGCTATCGAGAAAACTCTGAATGTCAGTGAGGACCAGCCTCTCAAGGATCTTAGAAAGCTCAGGAAGGATAGAAATAGGGCGAAAGTCGGCAGGTGCAGAAGCGTTCGGTTTTTTAGGTATAGGGGTAATGAAAGAGCGACGCCAGGCATCAGGAAAGATAGAGAAAGTAAGAGAAGAGTTGAAGATTTGAAGAATAGTAGGATAGATAGCCGGAAAAGACAGAGAAAGAAACCTCGCACTCAGCTCATCCGAGGGCGAGATAGACGAGTTAGTAAGGCGCAAAGCGCGAGCAAGACTCTCCTCTGTAACGGGAGAGAAGTAGAAGGACGCATCGTCAGAGGGACAGCTAGACAGAGACAAACATGCGGGGACGGCCGGAGGAGAAGAGGCGTGAGCAGAAAGGAAGAAGGTATTGAGAGTGTCCGGAGACAAGTGAGTGGGAGCGGAAGTACGAGAGGGAGGAAGAACACCGAACGACTTTAGCTCGCGCCAAACTTCGTTCGGGTTAGTAAGGTTAGAGAACCTGTCGAAGAGAAAAGCAGATCTGGCTCGCGCCAGAAGAGCTTGAACTCTATTACGACAGGCTCTATATTGTACCCGCAAGTCCGGATTCCCAGTTCTGATATAGGATCGCCTGAGCGAGTCGCGAGAACGCATCTCGCGACGGATCTCAGGTGTGATCCAGGGAGCAGGTGGCCGTCTGACACGCAGGGGTCGAAGAGGGGCATGCTCATTCAAGACCTGGAGCAAGCCCGTGTTGAGGTTGTTAACCAACAGATCCACGCTACTCTCACAAGCGTTCGTAGTAAGACGAGCATAGCTGAGCTGCGAGATATCATTGAGTAGCGCATCACGGTTGATTGAACCATACCTCCGACGAAGATCGTTAAAAGGAGCAAGACGTGAAGTTAAGACGTATTCTAAGGAAATAAAATCATGATTTGAGCAGTTAGGCTCTCTACTCTGAGAAAAAGAAGCAACCCTGCTAGAATCATCCACAAGCCCAAGGTCAAGCCAGGTGGAGGAAGTAGAGGTGTGAAAAGTTGGAGAGTAGGGAATAGAGTAAAGATTGAGGCGAGAGAAGAGGTCTCCAAGGTAGCCGGAGTCAAAAGAGGAGGAACCCATATCCGCATTCCAATCGCCAAGCACCACCTTGTTTGGGTAGTCCGAGACAATGTCAGCGAACACGGGCTCGAAGTGAGAGAGAGGAGCATGCGGGGGCCGGTAGACGACCCCAACAAGAAGGGAGCCCGCAGAGGGAGTTACCACCTCAACGAAAAGGAATTCAGGACCAGGTATACAGGAGAAGGAGGAGAAGGAGGAAGACGCAACTACCGTGGTAGAGAAAGAGTCACGAATATAAACACAGACGCCCCCCCCCCCCATTCTGCCATCCCTGTCACACCTAAATAGTGAGAAGCCAGGTATTGTACACTGGCTATCAGGAACAGAGCGAGATAGCCAGGATTCCGAGATCGCAAAGACGTCACAGTCAGTAGTGGTAATAAAAGTGGCGAAACGGCTGAAGTGGGCGACAAGGGATTGGGCGTTGACATGCCCAAAGCGTAAGGTGGTGGGGGCCACGACGGTAGTAGAAGGCGTCGCACGGGGGATAAGATTTCATGCAAGTTTGTCTTCTAAGTCGCGCGCAGTGTCAATCCGCACGGGGGCACTAGTGTCGGTCTTCTTGACGAAGATAGACCCGTCCCGGTGCCAGGCACGAACGAAACCGCGCTCACGAGCGAACAGGCGACAACGCTTCAGAAGTGAGGCCACTTCGCGAGGGAGGAATTCGTTTACGTAGATCGGCCGTGAAGAGAACGAGGAGTCGATTTCAGACGCCGGGAGATCACGCTTAGCCCGTTTGGCAGCTAGAAGGGAGTTGCGCAAGGAGGTGGAAGCTAGCTTCACATGAATCGTGCGCGGACGATCCACTGAAGGGGAACCGCGCAGGCGCGATACCGCGACGATATCGCTAGCGCTCACCGGAGCCCCCAGCACCTGCGCGACCCGCATAATGTGGGAGCGCAGATCTTCACCGGGAGTTTCCGGAAAACCGGCGACTGCGAGCTCAGAGGACCTGGTGGCGACCTCCAACCGAGCTAGGCGCGCAGAGGTGGCGTCACCGGAAGAAGATGAAGCAGACCGACTTTCGCGCAGAGCACTAACTTCAGACCGCAGCTTGTCCATCGATGAGGAGAGATCAGCAAATTGAGCGGCGCTGGTGCCCGCCTTAGCCTCAAGCGAGTTAGCCCGCTTTTCAAGGCGAGACAGCCTGTCAGTATGCTGTGCTGAGGTGGCAGACAGCTTGTCTAGGCAGGCATCAATCCTCGACGTATGGGCGTCTATTTTGTCGGCGAGGCCCTGGATGACGGCTGTGAGTGCAGCAAACATAGAGGTCGCATCTCCAGTTGACAGCAGAGACGGATCCGATGGCGGCTGCGGCACAGGCAGGGAAGCAGCTGAAGCAGGCGGGGAAACCACCTTACAGCCCCGACGATGGTGGATTTTGATACATCCAGGATGGAAAGCGCCCCTGCACCGAGAGCATATTTCAGCCCCCAGCTTAGAACTCTTGCTGCACATGGGACAAATAGGAGCCGGCTCCATTGCAGGTTATCCAGCTGTTGTTGTTGGCGACCGTGGCAGTAGACCGGTGTGGGTGGCAGCCGTGATGGTGATAACCAGCAAGAGGGCGCACAGGGGAGACGTCAGGCCGCTGGTTCAAAATTCAGCGAATTTTAACCGAAAAATTCGCCCCCAGAGATAGGGGTTATGAATTCTGTCAAGAGTCGCCACAGAAAGAAGATACGATTTCTCGTCGGCTAGTGTGGAGCCAATAAAGATTTTTAGGCCAAAGAGAAGGCGGGCCGATCGAGAAATCGAAGGAGTACCTGTAACAGCCCCACAGGGCAAGAAGAGGCAGAAAACTGTTTCGAGAAGAGGAGCACAGAAAATGCGTGTAGCAGGTACTCACGAGAGAGAGGGAGAGAGAGAGAGAGAGTGAGAGAGAGGGGGGGGGGAGAGAGAGAGAGTGGGGGGGGAGAGAGAGAGAGAGAGAGAGAGAGAGAGAGAGAGAGAGAGAGAGAGGGGGGGGGTAGGACTAGAGCAGGCCGTGAGGGGAAGCAGACGTACGCTTCCCCTGACTGCCTGCTCAACTCGAGAGCCTGTAGAGGGAGAGAGAAGAAGATATATGCTTCCTCGCTGTCGCACACAGATGTGCGTTGATACGGCGTAGCCAGTAACACGGGGAACAAGGATAGATTTCTCCTTTCTTCCGCTTGTTACTGCAAGTCCGAGATTTCCTTGGGCTCACGAAATTCGTGTGAATAATAGAATCAGTACGTGGAGTACATATAAGGCGTAAAAGAAAGAGCTACACACGGAACTCAGATACATACTCTCCTTCATTAGCTTAACAAATAAAATTAGCATGTAAAAATTCGAAATCAATGCGGTCTAATTTTATAAGTAAATGTATATATCGTCAAATAGGCAGTGATATTATGTATCGTGCATAAAAATATGTACAGCTCACATTGATGTTAGTGACCCTGCGTACTTGCATTGCATACCATAACGTAACTTGCATTGATTTTAATAAAATGAGGAAGTAAAAGAATTCCAAGGAACGAAAAAAAATACACCTCTCCTGTTAGCGAACTCGGGTCTCTCGTGTGGTGAACCGAGCACGTTGCCGTCGCGCTACACTTGTACTTATCCGATCCAAACCCCATTGGAGTATAAGAACCATTCTAGGTATGCCTAATGTGTAATATCTTGAAATCAGAAAATTATTTTCAAAAGTCTCATTGATAGGATCACAGTACGCTATCTACACGACTAACATTCTATGAACTTGAGCATTTGATGATATTATGCTGGTCAGTCGGTTAAAGTATAGCACCAGCCTATATAGTCTGATGTGCTTTAACTTAATTGAATGACTGCAAGTCAGTGTGAATATTATTAGTCGGTATCTGTAGTATAGGAAGGTGCATTAAGTAGTAAGAGTCTTCCCCCTCGCTGTACATTTGGACGCCAGTGAATTTTGGAGATATCGTCATCGTGGACGGAGTGCCACTTGAAAAGGTTGGATGTTTCATTCGCGCGTTAGTGTTTAGCACCGGAAGAATGAAGAATGGCAAAGGGTGTCAAATTTCAACGCTAGCGAGAGTTTTCGAAGGCACTCGTTGCCTGGTCTTCTGTCGCGGAGAATTATAAAACATCTGGGTGTTTAAGGCAGGCAGCATTCTTTCCATCCGCTGCTTTCCAAGTCGAGCTTCAACGCTTCTCGAAGACTCAGCGATTGACTCTCTCCCTCACTCTCTTTTTCTGTCTCTTTCTCATTCTTGTAGGTGACAAAGCTAAGGGTTCAGTTAGGGAAAAGTTAGTAGCTAGCAATATTCAAAGGATAGACAATAAGAGAGCCTCCGCTGTTTGTTCCGATTCGAATGCATTTCTACATAGAAGCCTAATAAACTTAAGAAGTGTCGCCTGAATCAAGAGCCGCTTGATATTGTGACGGGGCAGCGTAGCCCGACCCAAAACTCCCGCTCTCAGGCGATGCCGCCTCGCACTCGCCGCTTAACCTAAACAACCGTTGCTCCAAGGGGGACCGCCCAAACCATCGAATAAATACTAATGCGCCTCTATCTTGTTTCGAGCCCGATATAGCGACGATATCAGCGAGTCGATCGAGGAGCGGGAGTTAAGCTCGAGGAGAATGGACCCGACGTGTCCTACCTGCGAGCCACACAGAGGGTGCAGATACGCCGATTGACGTGCCGATCAGGCCGCTCTGACTCTGGACCGACGACGGACGACGCAACGGCGACAGACCGACGGACGTACCAGGGGTTCCTAGCTTTTGCTGGCTGAAGGCAGCGGCGGAAAGCGTAGCGTAGCGGAACGATCGATCCCAGCGCGCGGGATCGATACGCGAGCCCTCGATACCGATCGAGACCGATCGACGCGCCGGCACCGAGAGATCGACAGCGTAAGGCTGCAACGTAACGCTAAACGAATTTTGAGCACGACCGGAAGCTCCTCACTTTGTGAGCGACTGTTCGAGTACAAGCAAGTGAGCGAGTGTGAGAGCAACCGAGCTGCAATACCCATCACGTAGAGAGCGGATATAGGAGATTCGAGTCGAGTAATTACGGTAAGCCCAGCGAATTGCCTACCTGCCTATTGTACGTAGAGATCTCGGTGCCGGCCGTCCACGCTCCCACAAGAGGCTATCCTGGCGCGAGTGACCACCGGTCACTAGGCGACTACCCCCTTGGCGCGACTCTTCAAGTCGCCGCAAAGTCCCCGGTTCGTGAAGAACACCGCGAGTCCTTAGATTGGGAGGCGTACGAAAGCTAGGAGCGGCCCGGCCGCCACCATCAAGCATTGTACCTTGCATTTTCGCGGTTTTGGGTTTTCCGGCTTCGAGGCTCGTAGATCGGCCGCCTATCTTTTGCAATTGCAGTGCGACTGCAGGATTTCGAGAGTTCCACCCGATTCTCTGGCGTGTCCGAGCCTTCCAGCAGGCGAGCGTCCGGCAAGCGCGACCGGCCGGGATATTAGATTGTAGAGCGGCTACGGGAAAGCCGAGGGTCCGAACGCCGACGTTCGGACGCGAGCGCTTGGACGTAAGGGTTTCCGGCCAGTTTCCCGGCCAAGAATAAACATCGTTGCCACCCATCCGCGTGGGTTCATTCAGTCTCCTTTTTCCCGACTCATACACCTCCGCCACTCCACCGAGAACGAGCTAGCCCGGTCGACACCGGCGAGTGCCGCCGAGCCCATCCAGCGGTCAAACGGGAGGCACCACCGAGGACGAGGGAAGACCATCCAGAAATTCGGCCCTTATCGGGGCCTGGCGCCCAGCATTCTCCCCTCCCCCCTTCCAGGGAACCCCGGACGGACCTCGGCGAGGTTGGAGCGCGTCCACCCGGAGCGACGTGGACCGGAGTCCGGCGAAACGCGCTTACAATATGCATGTTTGCGTTCTACTTGGTCGTTTTCAAAGTAACGGCTGTGTCATTTACGCGCTGCCGCAGACCTCTCAGCATTCCAATATTATAAGTAGGAGCAATGTGAGCAACGCACCTACAGAATTACTAAATAGCGAGCCGGTTATCAACTTAATTTGGTAAGAGTGTTTAACAGCGACTGCGCTAAACTACTGAACACTGTTAATTCCAATTAACGAATTTGAGACAGAGTGTGAGCGAACGTCTTCGCTCGAAGGTGCGCGTTGCTTAGCACCTTGTTGTGGTGGGTCATAAAACATCTGGGTCCATAGCGCACCTATTATTCTTTTCTCTCCATGGGCTTTTCCTGTTAAGAGTCTGCGCGCATCGAAACCTCTACGAATGTTAGAGAAAGACGTGCAAAGTTCTGTGACCACGGTGAAAGAATAAGAAAATGTCAACCTCTCAACTATGCTTATGCCGCCCCGTAGGTGTCGGTCAGAGTCTATGTATAATCTAATTGCAAAACATTTCAATATTATCCCATCATACGCTTTATTCAGAAACGATGTTTTGAATAATCTTCTTACAAATTGCATGGATCGTTTTGTCTTACTATCCTCTAATGAAGAACCAATGGTCAACAGTCCAATATGTATTGGCTAATGAATTGTACACAATACACAAATTAAACATGAAAATCCGATACCTAACTTCCCGAATGCATATTTGCTCTCGTAAATATACAAGAAATAAACACGCTATACCGTTCTATCAATGTTCTATGTTTTCATGGATGTACAGGAACGTAAGCTTTGCGAAGGAACTATTAGTCGTACGAAGAACGCTGTTTTCTTTTCTATGCTGGAGCAACGGGTAAGGGTAAAATGAAATGTGCCACTTTCTAAACGTGACAGTGACAAAACCTTCCAAAACTCATTCTTTTCCTCGGTTGTCGAGAGTCATAAAACATTTGGTCGAGCGAAAGCCGGAGAGAGCCCGGAGAGCTTCGCGGATTGTATGCTCGAAACGGAAACTCGTCCGATGGATACATTCACTCGCATTCTATATCATCTTAATTAAATTTATTTGCTCCGCATTAAAGACTATCATGAATTATAAATACGAATAACGTATCATAGCTGTTAGTTGAATCATAGCGTTGTGTCGTACGAGATCTCCATGTCTAAGAAACTAGATGTAAAAGAACACGTTTCTTGCAGAAATATGTTACAATGATCTCCCTCCTTTCCACAGTCCCGATACTGAAACTACCAAAATTGCGACACAAGTTTTATACTACTCCTGCAATGGATATACATATGTACTGCGACGTTGCAGTTTTGCTGCACGTCACAAAGTTAACGTATTGCACGTCCTCGGACACGCTCGGGGCTTGGGGTGGGAATTGGTAGCTTATGAGATAAATTGAGTGAACAATTAAGGTTCCCAACGACACCTAGGGGGAACAGTTAACACCTCTGAGTTACAGCGTAACCAATACACCGCATAGGAGTCGGATCACCACCCATTGGCATCAACCATCTACGCACCGCTGCGTAGAGCAGCGGATTCAGGGCCGCATCGCGCGGAGAAATTGTTTATTTTTCTTAGGATTAGGAACTTCCAAACTGATGCCAGTTAGTGGTCGAAGCCCTCCGATTTCTCGGTCGGAAGGGACAGAGGGACACCCACTTGCCTGCTCCGGACTGGGCTTGGGGGTGCGGAAGAGCCGGCTCCAAATTCTCTCTGCCCTCACCGTTGAACCACCGTTGTGGCAACGTGTGGGCAGCTTCGACATTTTCGTGACTTCCACTCGCGAGGCACACCTTCGTGCCCGCTATAAGAGCGGACTTTTGTGTATAGGGCTGATAGAGGAATTATCAGCCCTGAAGGATTCCTCCCTTCATTATAGGGCAGGGTGTCGATTATCGACTACCTGCGGCCCTGCCAGAGTTCTAACGCGAGTCAGAACTCTGTTTTTGCTTCCGCTAAGGAAGACGGCGGTTTTTGGCCAAGCCGCCGAACTTCCGCGGAAATACGCTGTGCAGATAATACAATCCTTAGAAGTTCCTAAGAAAGTAAGTGAGGAACCCTGGAACCAATCACGAGGTGATTAAACGTAGTCAGGAGCCAATCGTCGCGCCCGGAGAACTCGATCGGCGTGTATAAATTCAGCTAGAATTCGGCAAGAATCCAGTCAGTCATCTCAGGGATATTCGTGTTAAGTGAACTGTTCTCTTCAACCAGCTACCAAAAGATATCCACTCCAGCCGAAGCGATTACGAGGACCACGCAGCTTCATCTCCAAGTTGTAATCGGTGAGCGGATTATCTTGTGCCCTTTTCCATTTCGTTATTAGTGTCAGAAGGCACTTGCGGGTATACTTCTGAGGCTGCGGGTGGGTTAATACTACCCTTGGCAATGTTACCTGTTTAATTACTGTGCAAAACGCCTTCACCATCTATTGTATATTGTGACTATTTTCGCGGCGGCTAACGTCCGCCTTTTCGTGAAACGCTTGGCGGCAGCCAGGGCAGCGGCGACTTCATCTGGTGAATAGAGTTACTGGGGATACGCTGAAATTAATTTTGTGTCTAGCGAGACTTCTTTTGGAGTCTAACTTTGTGACTATCGAGATTCCTTTTGGAATCTGACTTTGTGGCTATCGAGATTCCTTGTGGAGTCTATTTTGTGACTATCGAGATTCCTTTTGGAATCTGACTTTGTGGCTATCGGGATTCCTTTTGGAGTCTACTATTGTGGCTATCGAGACTTCTTCTGGAGTCTAATATTGTGGCAATCGAGATTCTTTTGGAGTCTACTATTGTGGCTATCGAGATTCCTTTGGAGTCTAATATTGTGGCTATCGAGATTCCTTTCGAGTCTAACTTTGTGGCTATCGAGATTCCTTTTGGAGTCTACTTTGTGACTATCGAGATTCCTTTTGGAGTCTGACTTTGTAGCTATCGAGATTCCTTCTGGAGTCTACTCAGCGTCTAGCGAGATTCCTTCGGGAGTCTATAGTGTGGCTATCGGGATTCCTTCTGGAATCTATAATTGTGTCTATCGTGAATCTATCGGGAGTCTAATTGGGTATCCCGAGCTAATAGTTACACTTAAGAGAGCGTATCCACCCCAGTAACTCATATTGGTGAAGACCAGTGTAAGAATTTCCGTTCTCTGTTCTGAGTCGCGAACCTCCCCCTCTCCTTCTGAGTCTAGCTAGCACTTCAATTGACGATAGTTAGAAGCCTTTATGTAATTCACCCTTCCGGAAAACCAAGTGGGTTCGGGCCCGGGGCCCGAACCAATGGAACCCTTGACGGTACGCCTCCGAAGGGTCCTGGCAGTACGTTGGCGACGAGTGCACGTCCGGATTCAAATTACCCGCCGCGGCATTATTGTCCGGCTGAACGGGGCTCGATTTGAGTTCGGCCGCCTGCGACTGGACCAAGTGGCCACAATCCACTATCGCCGTTTTCGTCTGAATGCAATCAGGACCCAATACGGGAGACTCTTGGCCGTCTGCAATAACAGCTTCCGGGTCGGGTTAAGTTGCGTGGGCCAACGTCGACGGTTAATAATCAAAGGACCGCGTCTAGATATGAATATGGCCTGGACGACGTAAGGCAGCGTGGACCATCGTCCGCCGTCAGGAATCATAGTTCGTTTTCTTTTGGTGAAACCGCTCGCCCGGTTAGATTCCCCCGTTTTCCTCTTTTTCGATTTATTTTTGTTTAAGTTTTCTCTGCCCACGAAATTTAATCATCAAAGGGGAACCTCCATCCTACCCCGAGCCCCTCGCCAGTCATTGGAGACCAAATAATTTCGTGGCAAGAAATTTGGCGCCCAACGTAGGGGCCTAATTGCGACTCAGACAGAGAATTTTCTATGGTATATTATTCTTGTGGTGGCAAATGAAGGACTGTTATTGCGTTGGCCTGCCAGGCTATGAAAACCTATATGCTGAATACTTTGTTTTCTACATCTCGACAATTACGCGCTTAGTGTACATCCGAGTATCCGTTCTCCGTGGACCGGATCGGGTGAGAGAGTGAGTGCGAGAGATAAATAGACTGTTAAAGTTTTTGTGTAGTACCGCGAGTCTCAGGGAGACTCGGCGGAAAGTTTTGTGCGTTTCGGGCGTCCTCGTATGGACGACCCGAAATATTCGTGGATTCAGTTATTGGAACACGGCCCCTTATTAGAGGCTTTACTGAGACGTAGACTTTCGGTGCGAGGCGATACAGAGACACTTCGGCATCGCTTGCTCCGAAGTCAGCAATACGAATTTGGAGAGGGCGACGATCCTGCCTCGCCGTGGCTAGCTTTAGGAGCAGCCGGAATGTCTGACCACTCTCGCACTCCCTCCCCCACCCCACCCGTGGGTGGGACAACGGAAGAAGGAGAAAATTTTGTACCGCTCCCGGGACCGCTCAAACAGAGGTTCAGCGAGGCGGCGACGCCGCAGCCGACTACCTCCCGTGCCCCTCCGAACCTTCCCTATCATGCTACCCACGAGATGGGCAGCACGCCATCTTCCGGCGCACTCTCTGGTGGAGGCTCAACTTCCCGAGCATATGACTTAATGAGAAAGTGGAATTTGCGTTTTGCCGGCGGTGAAAATGAAGACGCTGAAGCTTTCCTAACTCGCATTAGCGAAGGGAGACGCTTCAGCGATATCTCGGACGATGACGCCCTGTCTTGCCTCCCTTTCTTTCTGACGGGAGTAGCTTTACTCTGGTATCGCGTCAATTACGAACGTTGGATTAGCTGGCGCGATTTTGTAACAGCTTGGCGACAGAGATTCTCGGATACGGATTTCCAAATCCGCTTGGAAATGGACATCCAAAATCGAACTCAAGGAGAGCACGAGAAAGTTCTCGACTACTTCACGTTTATGCGCTATATGTATTCGCGTTTAGAGCCTGCTTGGACTGAAGAGAAACAGATTAAATACGTGCATCGTAATCTCCATCCGAGGATCGCACGATTCATACATCGCTTTGACCTGGCCAGCTTGGACGCGTTAGAAAAAGCGGCCGTAAACCGCGAGCTCGGGCGGCGGCGGCAGTCGAGACGCATGCCGTCAAAACAAACCTTACAGCGAAGGAAAAGAAGCCTCTGTCTGGCAAGGAGGGAGGCAAGACGTCGGGCAAGATCGCGCACGCGACAACGCGACTTCCCACTCCCACCGCTGGGAAGCAGGTCGCGAAAACTCCGTCCGAAAACGCTTCAAAAGTCACGTGCTGGAATTGTAATCAAGCCGGTCACCTTTCGCGGGATTGCACCGAAGCACGGGTTATCCATTGCTATCGCTGCGGTAGCAAAGGAGTAACAGTAAGAACCTGTAGTAAGTGCTCGGGAAACCCTTAGAGTCCTCGGAACGACTACCCAGTTCGGAGGGCACGGATCATGTCAGTTTAAATGTAAATATAGATTTAGAGTTCGAGTTTGAATATTCGCCGTTGCGAAATAAGTTTGTGAATTTATTAGATTATAGTGGTGATGAGGCCATCAGGCCTATTGAAGTAATCGCGCAAGCGAAACATTTAAAACCTTTAATTTATGTTTGGGCGAGTCTCCGGGAAAATCCCGTCAAAATCATGGTGGACACCGGTTCATCATGTTGTTTTGTTAGTAAAGAAATATTAGAAGATTTAAGTTTATTGTCTGAAATTAAGAAAACAATTAAGCCTCGTTATTTTGAATTGGCCAATGGCCAGGTCGACAGTACCAACGAGGAAATCACGTTATCTTTGACTCTAGAGACTAAGACTCGGAAAATTAAGGCAATTGTTTTGCCACATTTAGTGGTTGCCTGTATTCTGGGAGTAAACGGTATTGGAAAATTTGGTTTTGTTCTCGACATCAGTAAAGGAATTTGGTATTTTTCGGAAAATCCTAAGAAACGTTTTGTTATTAATTCTGTTCAGCAAGCATCATTTTGTTTGGATATTCGAGAACTCACTGTCGAACAAGACGACAGGCTGTGACAATTTTTAGACGAGTGGATACCTTCTGTCACTGTGGGTAAAGGCCTCACAAATTTAATTAAACATAAAATTGATGTAGGGGATAGCGCGCCAATTAAGCAGCGCTACTATCCCGTCTCTCCGAATGTACAAGAACTCATCTACCAAGAGGTAGACAGGTTACTTCGCGAAAACGTAATCGAGCCATTAGAAAGCGCGTGGTCAACCCCTATTGTAATGGTCAAGAAGCCCAACGGCACTTATCGTGTTTGTTTGAATTTCCGACGAGTAAATTCAGTCTCAAAGAAGGATGCATATCCTCTCCCGATTATGGCAAGCATTCTTGATAAATTACGCGCGGCTCACTATATTTCGACCATCGATTTAAGTCAAGCATACTTCCAAATTCCGCTGGAGGAAAAAAGTAAGGAGATTACCGCTTTCACTGTACCCGGGAAAGGCTTATATCAATTTATACGAATGCCTTTTGGCCTTACGGGAGCTCCAGCCACTTTTCAGCGATTGTTAGACCAGCTAATCGGTCCGGAAATGGAGCCAAATGCGTTCGCCTATTTAGACGATATAATTATCGTATCGCGAACTTTCGAAGAACATCTCGTTTGGCTCGAGACCGTATTTAAGACCATCTCAAAAGCTGGGCTGGAGATCAATCCCGATAAATGCGAATTTTGTTGCTCCGAGGTACGGTATTTAGGCTTTTTAGTAAACAAGGACGGGTTAAGGGTAGATCCAGAGAAGGTAGCCCCTTTAATGGAATATCCAGCGACAATGAACTTGAAACAATTACGCCGTTTCCTTGGAATGACGTCTTGGTATCGTCGATTCATACCGCGCTATGCTACCATAGCGGAGCCTCTTCACCGGTTACAGAGAAAGAACCAATTATGGTCATGGACAGACGAACATCAGTCTGCTCTTGAGGAACTTAAATCGATGGTCGCGACCGCGCCTACATTAGTCTATCCGAATTTTGAAATTCCTTTTGTGTTACAAACCGACGCCAGCCAAGTAGGGCTGGGCGCGGTACTAACCCAAACTATCGACGGCGTGGAAAGAGTGATTGCTTTCGCGAGTCGTACATTAAATCCCGCGGAGCGAAATTACTGCACGTCGGAACAAGAATGTCTTGCCATAGTCTGGGCTGTGAAGAAATTCAGGCAATATCTAGAAGGCTATCATTTTATCGTAGTTACTGACCACGCTAGCCTAAGATGGATACATCAAAAGACCAATCCCAGTAGCAGACTAGCGCGCTGGGCATTGGATTTATTAGGCTACGATTTCGAGGTGGTTTACCGAAAGGGAGCCCTTAATCATGTACCGGATGCTTTATCTCGCATGTTCGAGTCTGCTGAGCCCGAAAATAGTCAAATTGAGTCTAGCGTTTCTGAGCAAGAAAAATTAGTGTCTAGCGCCTATCGCAATACAATTGAGTCTAGCGTTTCTGAAAAAGAAAAATTAGTGCCCAGCACTTATCGCCATCAAGTTGAGTCTAGCGTTTCTGACAAAGAAAAAGTAGTGTCTGGAGCTATTAACCATTTATCGAAAGTTTATGAATACAGCGATAGTGTTGGAGTAGGGCAAAGCAGTTCGAACAAAGTAACATCTAAAAATAATTTGGTGTCAAGCGATTCGGATAAGTCACAGTTTAGTGAAACGAGAAAATCCGAGTATCACAAATTCAACACGTTAAGTCCCCTAATGGAGCCCCTCGAGATCGTAGCCCCTATAGGAGAGGCCCACAGTGACAGTGAGGAGGAGGGAGATGGAAATACTCCCCCAGACCTATTGCGTCCGTCTTGGTACGAACGACGCTTGCTGGCAGTTCAGAATTTCTCACAATAATTCCCTGACTGGAGGATTGAGGATGGTAATTTATACTTTAAAAGAACCAATCAATTAGTGGAGGAACTATTACATCGAGATTTGGATGAATGGAAATTGGTCGTACCGGAAGAATCTCGCCGCGAGATCTTGCGGGAAACACATGAAAACCCGCAAGCCGGACATTTGGGAATTGATAAGACGTATCGGAAAATCGTTATGCGATATTATTGGCCTGGTACGTTCCGTTCCATTTCGCAATTCGTCCGACGCTGTCAAGTGTGTCAGAAAAATAAAGTCGAGCAAGCTCTGCCGATCGGGTTCATGAGTACTCGCCGCGTAGAGCAACCGTGGAGCATAATAGCCGCGGATATGATGGGGCCTCTTACCCGAAGTAGAAATGGCTATCAACACCTTCTGGTCATACAAGATTTATTCACCAAATGGGTAGAGTGCCGACCACTCCGCGTAGCCACTGGAGCCAAAATCGCGGAAACGTTAGAAGACCTCATTTTCGCGCGCTGGGGTACTCCGCGAATTTTAGTTACCGATAATGGAACGGAATTTATTAACCAAGACTTAGCGAGATTAGCAGCCACTTATGGGTTCCTCCACCATACAACACCGCCGTACCATCCTCAAGCCAATCCAGTCGAAAGGGTAAATCGAGTCTTTAAAACAATGATTATTTCATATATCGAGGAGAGCCACCAAGAGTGGGATCGACACATTCCACAATTACGTTTCGCTTACAATACCGCACATCATTCCAGTACCAGCTACTCCCCGGCATTCTTGAACTTCGGGCGTAATCCAACGCCCGGAGGAGTTTTGGCAAATAGGGACGAGTCAGTAGGAAATCTCGAGATGAGCGACTCCCGAATTTGGGGGGAACGTTCATCGAACCTTTCGAAGCTCTGGGAATGGGTAGCCCAGAATCTACAACAGGCCGCGCAAGAACAGTCCCGCCACTATAACCGCAGGCACCGCCAGCGAGATTTCGCCATAGGCGAACTTGTCTGGAAAAGAGTGCATGTAATGTCGTCCGCTGCTCGCCATGTGTCCGCCAAGCTGGCGCCCAAGTACCATGGCCCTTTCCGCGTTTCACGCATTTTAGGTGCCAATGTTTAAGAGCTAAGTACGCTAGATGGTGAAGGCGTAGGTAAAGTGCACGCGCACGAACTAAAACCACACCATCCTCAGTAGTATTCCCGCCTGACCGGCCCTCCAACTACACTCATCGTCAATTCCCACGCCCACTAAGACACACCATACTACCATCCTTAGGGTCTACACTGTCCCCAACACCCCACTTCCTCGGGATGGACGATAGCGACGACACCCGCAGACTCCTCGAGGACTGGATCGCCGAGTGGCAACCTGTCCTCGATCAGGTGGAGCAACAGGCCCCGGGGATTTTTGAATCCCTCGGGGAGGTGGCGGCCCAGATACACAAACCCCCCCGCGATCGCGGCCTCCCAACACGTGAGGCCGTTCCCGGAGACAAGGGACGCCTCCACCCAGACCATTGAAATGCCTGCGGGGGAGGAAGATTTCTGCATATTCCCCGGGATGTCCTTAGACGAGGGAGCACTCTCTCGACCCTCGTCCACCTCCTCAATAGAGGTTATCTCGGAAGATGAAAGGGAACTCCTTGAGGAGGAGGAGGAGGGGGGGGGATAAGGTGGAACCCCACTCCTACCCCAAGGCCATGCGAACAGGCTCCCCCTGCCGAAGCTCGGCATCCACCATTACGGTGGGAGAGGACAGCCAGGCTGGCAGCTCCATGAGCCTGGAGGGAAAGGGCGACGCTCCAGGCACTGGGGCCACTATCCTCCCATCGAACCACCCAACCATGGCCACGGACATATTCCCCGCACCCCCGGTGGAGACAAACACCACCAACACTCCAGAGGGAACAGCCACCCACACGACCGGGGTGACACCCACCCCATCCACCTCCCGCCGAAGCAGCAGACGAGCATGCTGGAAATGTGGGGCACCCGGGCACCGTTATTCCAACTGCCCATTGGGAGGGGGACCATCGGGGCCCTTCCGCTACCGTTGTGGCACGAAGGGATGCACCCTCAGGACCTGCCAGCAGTGCCAGGGCCACTGGAGGGACGAGGGGCCCTACGTCCAAGGGATGGGAAGGGTGCCAAGGCGCATTACCTTGGCCCCCACGGATTATGCTCAGTTCCGGCAAGGCACCCCGCGACGAGGCCGCCCCACTGGACCCCGGCGAAATAGGCCGAATTAGGGCATAAGCGGTCGGAAAACTTAAATTAGTCAATTTTTTTGCGTGTTGTAATTTAATTAATACATTAATCTAAACAATGTTAGCGTTGTTGGTCATCCCCTAACCATCCTCTCCCACCAATGAAACCAAACAGCCATTCTCAGAACAATCCACTAGGATGGAGGGCATAAAGGATCTTGGCACAAGGACCTCCGGTCCCACCGCAGGGGGGGAGGAGTTGTGACGCTGCAGTTTTGCTGCACGTCACAAAGTTAACGTATTGCACGTCCTCGGACACGCTCGGGGCTTGGGGTGGGAATTGGTAGCTTATGAGATAAATTGAGTGAACAATTAAGGTTCCCAACGACACCTAGGGGGAACAGTTAACACCTCTGAGTTACAGCGTAACCAATACACCGCATAGGAGTCGGATCACCACCCATTGGCGTCAACCATCTACGCACCGCTGCGTAGAGCAGCGGATTCAGGGCCGCATCGCGCGGAGAAATTGTTTATTTTTCTTAGGATTAGGAACTTCCAAACTGATGCCAGTTAGTGGTCGAAGCCCTCCGATTTCTCGGTCGGAAGGGACAGAGGGACACCCACTTGCCTGCTCCGGACTGGGCTTGGGGGTGCGGAAGAGCCGGCTTCAAATTCTCTCTGCCCTCACCGTTGAACCACCGTTGTGGCAACGTGTGGGCAGCTTCGACATTTTCGTGACTTCCACTCGCGAGGCACACCTTCGTGCCCGCTATAAGAGTGGACTTTTGTGTATAGGGCTGATAGAGGAATTATCAGCCCTGAAGGATTCCTCCCTTCATTATAGGGCAGGGTGTCGATTATCGACTACCTGCGGCCCTGCCAGAGTTCTAACGCGAGTCAGAACTCTGTTTTTGCTTCCGCTAAGGAAGACGGCGGTTTTTGGCCAAGCCGCCGAACTTCCGCGGAAATACGCTGTGCAGATAATACAATCCGTCCAAAAACATTAAAATGTAAGAAAATGCGCCAAGTAGCAGTTGGATTTCCCCACAAAAATATAACAAATATAATATATAATGAAATATAACAAAAAAAAATAGATATCATACAAGAAAGCCAAGCTTTCATTCAAAGATACTTCGATTTAACTCGCATTAGCAATTAACAATAAGTTAACAATAAATTACCGATTAACAATACAAAAAATCTTGGCGTGTGCGCGCTTCATTCGAAGCACTTGCTCCGGTAATATTACTAAAAAACTTTTAAAGAAACATTTACGCGATGAACTGAGAACCTCCTTCTTATCAATATCGGGAAAATGATCTCCTTGTCAGTTATGAGGCACTGGACAATGCTCATGAAATCGGAGAATATTCATATATCGGAGGCAAAAATGGGATAACAAGGCCGCTGTATATAGTATATATGATTGAAAATGAAAGATTTATTACGATTTACTTATTTTGTAGTAAAGTCAGTGTTAGGTTTAACACCAGTACTACCGAACGAGTTGAAATGACTTTTTTTGACGTGGTTCGTTATAACAGCATAACAATCGTTGATAGTTCTAGTGTTAAATCAGTTTTCCATTGCCTTTTTACCTCGGAATGAAGCGCGCACACGCCAAGATTTGTTGTATTGTTAATCGGTAATTTATTGTTAACTTATTGTTAATTGCTAATGCGAGTTAAATCGAAGTATCTTTGAATGAAAGCTTGGCTTTCTTGTATGATATCTATTTTTTTTTGTTATATTTCATTATATATTATATTTGTTATATTTTTGTGGGGAAATCCAACTGCTACTTGGCGCATTTTCTTACATTTTAATGTTTTTGGACGGATTTCATGTCTTTTTGTTAGTTAATGCTTAACAATAAAGACAATAAAATTTTTAATTATTTATCAATATTTCATTTTTGTGGGAAAATCAAACTGCTACTTGGCGCATTTTTTTACAGTTTAATGTTTTTCGACGGATTTCATGCCTTTTTGTTAGTTAATGCTTAACAATAAAGACAATAAAAATTCTAAGTATTTATCAATGGTTTAATTAATAAATTTAAAAGTAAAATTTTATTAAAATGTCAAGTGCCATTTCTGTTCAAATATGCACCATCACCTATGTGCCTGTTTATGTTATAATGTAATTTTAATGTTACAATGTATTTATAACTTAATCATGCACATAGGAGGAGATCTAAGAAATTGAGCTGAATGTGAGAACATAGATTCCTCAGATAATATACTTTGCACTTGACAAATTCACATTAGCAAAAGAAAAATTACCAATAGCTAGGATACATTTAAATTGCAAATTAGATAAGCTATACCCTCATACGCACTCTAACATTGGTGTATCTTGACAGCCAAATGCGTAGCTCAGGGAGCGCATAATCTAATGTAATAAAATTTGTTAAATAAGTACTGATTACCAATAGCTAGTATGTCGCTAAATGACACATGATTGATAATTATTGCTTGCTTAATTCATTTTATTCTTTAGCTGAAGTGTTCCTTGAGCAATGAACTTGACAGTCGTGATCATGATACAACTAAATTAGATTGCCTATGAGCATTCTGCTTGGTTTATATATTATAATTCTAAAGCGTTAAATCAAATAATGATTCAGAGTAGCAAAAGAGAGATTCCCAATAGCTATAATATATTGAAATTTTAAATGATTGGACTAAACACTTTACAAATTATTCCTGACTGTCAAATACCTAGCTGACAAAGCGCAAACCTAAAGTAATGAAATTTACTAAGCAAGTACTGATTATCAATAGCTAGTATATCGCCAATGACACATGATTGATAATTATTGCTTGCTTGATTCATTTTATTCTTTAGCTGAAGTGTTCCTTGAGCGAAGAACTTGACAGTCATGATCATAATATAACTAAATTAGATTGCCTATGAGCATTCTGCTTGGTTTATATATTATAATTCTAAAGCGTTAAATCAAATAATGATTCAGAGTAGCAAAAGAGAGATTCCCAATAGCTATAATATATTGAAATTTTAAATGATTGGGCTTAATACTTTACAAATTATTCCTGACTGTCAAATACCTAGCTGACGGAGCGCAAACCTAAAGTGCTGAAATTAGTCTACGTAAGCAAGTACTGATTACTAATACCGAGTATTCCCTTGAACTGTAAATAAATAATTGCTAATATTCCTTTAAAGATAAATATACTACACTCTTGACAATTTTAACTATTGGTAATCAGCACTCGTTCACCAAACACATTTGACACTTCATAATTCTTAATAATGACAAGATTACAGGGACAGGGGCAAGGACACTATACTCTTTTATTAAGTAAATAAAAGCATGGAATCTGGAATAAAATAAAATAATAAAATTGGACTGTGTCACATAACCATTATGACACATAACCAGCCATGGCATAACCGGCTTAACCAATGTGTCGGTATGACACAGATTACAGATTCTAGATCGGTAACGTAAATACGATATTTCCGTTTGCTGCCATCTCGTATGAGAAAAGTGAAAGTCACATTTTTAGGAACATGTTCCCCTGAATCTTAATTTGCCTTGCCGTTTTCACGAGAAGAATAAGCAGGAGAAATCTATATCCCTTGAACGACTGAACCGATTCGCTTGATTCTTGGCTCATTCGATTCAGAAAAATCAACGAAAAAATACAAAATTCAGAAATAAATCCTTGGAGCTGTAACTTTTCCATAAATCGAGGTGAAAGTTTTATAGCGGACGAAAACCGCTACACTTCGGGATAAGTATCCTCGGTAGTCGCGCGCTGTACTATATATATAACTACTACTTGGCGCGAGACTCTACCGAGTCTCCTGATCCTTAGAAGTTCCTAAGAAAGTAAGTGAGGAACTCTGGAACCAATCACGAGGTGATTAAACGTAGTCAGGAGCCAATCGTCGCGCCCGGAGAACTCGATCGGCGTGTATAAATTCAGCTAGAATTCGGCAAGAATCCAGTCAGTCATCTCAGGGATATTCGTGTTAAGTGAACTGTTCTCTTCAACCAGCTACCAAAAGATATCCACTCCAGCCGAAGCGATTACGAGGACCACGCAGCTTCATCTCCAAGTTGTAATCGGTGAGCGGATTATCTTGTGCCCTTTTCCATTTCGTTATTAGTGTCAGAAGGCACTTGCGGGTATACTTCTGAGGCTGCGGGTGGGTTAATACTACCCTTGGCAATGTTACCTGTTTAATTACTGTGCAAAACGCCTTCACCATCTATTGTATATTGTGACTATTTTCGCGGCGGCTAACGTCCGCCTTTTCGTGAAACGCTTGGCGGCAGCCAGGGCAGCGGCGACTTCATCTGGTGAATAGAGTTACTGGGGATACGCTGAAATTAATTTTGTGTCTAGCGAGACTTCTTTTGGAGTCTAACTTTGTGACTATCGAGATTCCTTTTGGAATCTGACTTTGTGGCTATCGAGATTCCTTGTGGAGTCTATTTTGTGACTATCGAGATTCCTTTTAGAATCTGACTTTGTGGCTATCGGGATTCCTTTTGGAGTCTACTATTGTGGCTATCGAGACTTCTTCTGGAGTCTAATATTGTGGCAATCGAGATTCTTTTGGAGTCTACTATTGTGGCTATCGAGATTCCTTTGGAGTCTAATATTGTGGCTATCGAGATTCCTTTCGAGTCTAACTTTGTGGCTATCGAGATTCCTTTTGGAGTCTACTTTGTGACTATCGAGATTCCTTTTGGAGTCTGACTTTGTGGCTATCGAGATTCCTTCTGGAGTCTACTCAGCGTCTAGCGAGATTCCTTCGGGAGTCTATAGTGTGGCTATCGGGATTCCTTCTGGAATCTATAATTGTGTCTATCGTGAATCTATCGGGAGTCTAATTGGGTATCCCGAGCTAATAGTTACACTTAAGAGAGCGTATCCACCCCAGTAACTCATATTGGTGAAGACCAGTGTAAGAATTTCCGTTCTCTGTTCTGAGTCGCGAACCTCCCCCTCTCCTTCTGAGTCTAGCTAGCACTTCAATTGACGATAGTTAGAAGCCTTTATGTAATTCACCCTTCCGGAAAACCAAGTGGGTTCGGGCCCGGGGCCCGAACCAATGGAACCCTTGACGGTACGCCTCCGAAGGGTCCTGGCAGTACGTTGGCGACGAGTGCACGTCCGGATTCAAATTACCCGCCGCGGCATTATTGTCCGGCTGAACGGGGCTCGATTTGAGTTCGGCCGCCTGCGACTGGACCAAGTGGCCACAATCCACTATCGCCGTTTTCGTCTGAATGCAATCAGGACCCAATACGGGAGACTCTTGGCCGTCTGCAATAACAGCTTCCGGGTCGGGTTAAGTTGCGTGGGCCAACGTCGACGGTTAATAATCAAAGGACCGCGTCTAGATATGAATATGGCCTGGACGACGTAAGGCAGCGTGGACCATCGTCCGCCGTCAGGAATCATAGTTCGTTTTCTTTTGGTGAAACCGCTCGCCCGGTTAGATTCCCCCGTTTTCCTCTTTTTCGATTTATTTTTGTTTAAGTTTTCTCTGCCCACGAAATTTAATCACCTCCATCCTACCCCGAGCCCCTCGCCAGTCATTGGGGACCAAATAATTTCGTGGCAGTACATATTCCTACTTTCAGCACTGTGATTAGCATTCAATCAGTTATGATGAGTATCGTATAATTTCCATCAATCTATAGATGCGCGGAGCGTAGATTTAAAAGGTTCTGAGGGTATAATAAGGAATCTGATGTATTCGAGTTTCTCCTGCTTCGATTTTGTATTATCCTAACACTGTATTACATCATTTACGTAATTCGGGTAGGAGAGGTTCAACGGTATGTCGAATGCATCGGTAAGCAGTGTCTTAGGGTAACCCGTAGAGAAGTTTTATACTCGGACTCCAATTAGAAACCTCCAATAATACAACAGGCGCAATAATCTGCGTTCACTCGAAATGCATTGAAAGAATGTGAGGAAGTGTATTTTTAGCCAATAGTGGGAATGGCAGTGGTACAGAAATGTAAGTACAGTTTGGTAGCATTTCATAGCAACTTGCCCCATCCCCTGCTTGATAAGCTTCCACGAATATTCTGAAATTTCGTAAATATGATTGCAAGGAAACACCTTCTCATCTTTTCATGTTCCAATACAGTACCAGTGACCAGTAACCAGAAATCAGGCCTTATCGGGGTAGCTAGCTAGCTGCACGGCAGCACTCTTAGGTAGGGGTAAGACCCAAAGTTGGCTTTTTCGTTGGTGGAAGTGCGGCTATAAATTGGGGTTCTCAGGAAATGCCCCTCATTTCTGTGAACGAAACCTACAACGGACAACTAGAAACGTAAGTAGCCAAGTTGTTCAAGCTTATCGAATCTGCGCGCCTAAGTACTGGGGCGCCGATCTCCCTCGGTAGCAACTGTCCCGAGTGCGGTGGTACCTAATTCTTACCTGCCTGATTACCGGCAATCCACCGCACTCGGAATCATTTCTTGCCGTCCTTACGTCACTCTTTTCGGGAAGGTTCCAGGCGCTTCAAAGCGGAAGTGACCTGTTAAAGGGAACCTTCCAGAAAGAGTCGCGAGGTAATAAATACCGTGGGAGTTCGGTGCTCACTCTCTTATTATTGTGCTGATCACCTGAGGTAACCGCTGCAAAGAGTCGCTTGCTCTAACGCTTTAACCGCTGTCTTGTTCAATTTGGAGTCGCTAGCTCCAGTCTGCTTAGACTATTGTGAACGAAAGAGAGAGGAGGAATTTATAGTTAAACAAGTGTATTTTCAACTCGTGCAAACAACAATAATACAGTGGAAGAAATTAAAAGGAACGTGCACTTATATCAAACAACTTAGCCTATATAAAACTTAAACCTATTCCTAAAATCTACACTAACCTAGCTACAACCTAAACTACACCAAAGAAGAACTATCCTAACTATCCTAACTATCCTAATTGTTAAAACAACCGCTGTTCTCCGCCTATCGAACACAAATTGTCGTCCTTACACGTCAAATATAATTGTATTTATAAACACAGTTTTATCGTGAAATAAAATAAAAAGATCATTTCGCGATAAAAGCGTTTTTGAAACAAAATCAAGTTTCCGCGGGAAAAAAAAATATGTAAAAAAAAATGTGACCGACTTCGATAACTGACAGAGTTCCAGAGAGCTGAAAAGTAAAAAACAAGCAACATAAAAAATGCCCTGAAAAGTAAAAAATAACTTCTTGTTGTCATAGATACAGAAATTTGCATTAAGCCTAAATATTCTGCAACTTTTCGGAGGCGGCGCAGATATAAGTAAAATATTACTGACAAATACTGGTGTGTCTTACCCGCGCTTATTCGTGCTTTCTTTCTTACCCGTGCTTTCTCACTCTTGCTTTCGTACTCTTCCTCCCGCCTCTCAATCTCTCTCTCTCTTTCTATCTATCTCTATCCCTATATATCTACCTGTCCAACCACAGGACGACTTTAATGATTGACGAAAACAAAATGGTACACAGGAGAGTGTTACGAGCCAGGCTTCGCGAGTCCTAAAATATGCTCTAAGATCGTGCTAAGGGCTATTTCACCTTAACCAGACTCGAGTCTTCTAGTTCCCAATCGGCCCTACGTCAATCCTGGGATGTTGCTGAGTGCTATTTCAACTCAACCGCACTCAGGTCCCTAAACTCCTTTTAACCCCTTTATACTAGTTACTTTCAATAACTCAGAACAGAACTTGGGATCGTGCTAAGGGCTATTTCACCTTAACCAGACTCAAAACTGGACCTTGTTAAATAAAAGAATGGCTAGTTGCTTCCAGTAGCTCAGAACAGAGATTTGGGATCGTGCTAAGGGCTATTTCACCTTAACCAGACTCAAGACTGCTCATTGATCATGGAAGAATGCCCTAAGCTAGAGTTAAACCTTACTATGGCTCGCCGGATACACCTCGAGCGGTAGAGATGTATCCTCGTGGGATCTTTTATTATTCTTTTCCTTATTATGCTTAATTAAAACAAGGTTGACCAAACAGGAATTTAGTAATGATGACACAAATGATTTCTTAATGAAAACTAGAATAATGTTCAATATATTCTGAATAAACAAATAATACAAACACAAAAATATACAATGAGAGTTTCTGTGGTTTTGAGATGTTGTTACAAAATTATATGAGTTCGTTTTACGATACGATTTGAACGGGGGAGAAACTAACGAAAGAACTGTGACTTGCCTAACGATCGCGATGAGACACGATGTCCGTACGGTAATTGTATCTGCTTCGAAGGAGACTAGTGCTCGATCTACTACGGTGTTCTTCGCTAGTCCGATTGACAGAGCTTCGCCGTCAATGAGAGTTCGGAACTGATTCCCCCTTTGCTCCAGAAATTAAGGGTTTATATACCCGAAAAATCCAGTGAAAAGGGGCATAGGTAGGGATAGAGACGCCAGGAGTCTGAGACTACGCTGGAGTTCTAAGAATTTATGAGATGCACTAAGTGCACGGCTGCAGAGTTCGCTAAGGGCACGCTGTGATGATCCCTTACTAGGAATGTGTTTTTAAGGGCTTGAGATAAGACGGAACGAAAGAGTCGAAGTCACAGTTTTAAGTCTCGAAAAATACGCATGGGAAAGCTATGTGGGAGACTAGCGAGTTTAAAATTATTGGATCCACGTGTAAAAAGGCTAAGAAAAGTAGTCCGATGAGGATGAATATGTAACAAGAGTAACGATAGTTCTATTGGCTGCAGTCTGTTATACGTATATGCGTATTTGCTAGATTAACCTACACCTATGAGATGTCGGAATTATTCGGAATTGTCGAATACCAGACTAGTTAATGTTAACAATATTAGCATATTCGATAGGGTATACTTCGCCCCTTCAATTTGTAGATATATATGTACATAGAGACTACGAGTATTTCCATATTTGAGTGTGAGGATTTCGTGACTTTTGTAATATTTTACTTATATTTGCGCCGCCTCCGAAAAGTTGCAGAATATTTAGGACTAATGCAAATTTCTGTATCCATGACAACAAGAAGTTATTTTTTACTTTTCAGGGCATTTTTTGTGTTGCTTGTTTTTTACTTTTCAGCTCTCTGGAACTCTGTCAGTTTTCGAAGTCGGTCACATTTTTTTTAAATATATTTTTTTATTTAATGTTTTTTAGTATAAGAAATCAATAAATTGATGGTTCGTGGTCGATTTCACTTTGAATTTCATCGTTGCACTGCTGTAACAGTTATAGACGAAGAAATGTAGCCGAATTTGTTCAAGAAAGAAAAGCTTGTACATTCCGAAATTTATGCAAGAGGGTATACCGCGAGAACTACTCTTATAAGTTACCAATCGACAATGGAAAGTTCGGTGTTTATGCAATAACAGTTGTTAATGTTAAACACTTTCGGACACATTTATATTGGGGCCAAAGTGCGAGCATCCTCTATAAGATATAAAAGGTTTCATCCCGATCGGTCCACCCATCTCAGAATTCTCGCCGGACAAACATTAAAAAAAACAAAAAAATATAGCGATCGAATTCAGTACCTCCTCCTTTTCGAAGTCGGTAAAAATACATGTATCTGTACTCATTTCAGATGAATCAAGGCGGAAAGAGGCGCTGGACGGTGGAGGTGGTGCCAGCAACGGCACCATTGCATGTGCTGGGGCAGGAGTGGCCACCCCTGCAACTCCCAACCACCCCAGCAGCCCCCGGGACGGAAGACGAAGTGAGTCTGACACTTTTTTATCCTTTACGTTATGTATTTAATTTTCCTATTTCTTATTATACATTTATATTCATGAAAATCACCATTTCTAATATTGTTTGCTGGTTACAGCTTAGGCAGGCCATACGGCTGGTAAAAGCCGCTGGCTTGTCCAGTGGATCCAAACATTTATTATGTAGTATCTAGTTTTAATAAATAAAATACTTTAAATGTATTAATCTGCGTCAATGTTTGTCGGTTATATCCGCAATCGATTGCCCATTCATCCTTCTTTACATAGTTCCCACTCCACTGATTCTCCTCTCATTTCTAACTTTAGAAGTAAGCAATAATAAGATAGATACCTTTAGCATTTCTTAGCAAATAACGACTGCATTAATATTTTGATTTAAGGGGCTAGGCTAGGCACGTGACTTCTGGAGATTCGGCTGGCCGGTAATTACCCACGGTAACTAGAGGTTTTTCGGACGCGCGATCGTGTTACCTACAGACATGAGCTATCGAAAAGAACGCGAGGTGGAGTCGCTGGCATTGTCTATTTAGACGAATTGAAACCAGGGAAGCGTTTATAGGAGAGAATGAGGTTACTCTTGGAATGACAGGAAAAATGGAGGAAGACTATGAAATGAGGGCAACAGAATTCAAACATTTTATATATTTTATTTATTACAGTAACAAAATTCTCCACAATACATACATTTTGAAATACTACACATAATACTTTATAGATAATATACAAATATTTTGATACAATACGTACGTATATCGTTATATTTATTTTGTCCAACTTCAGTCTTCAACTTTGTTCTATTGCTGCAATACCCTTCTTCGTACAGCCTTCTTGGTGCAAAGTTGGTTGTATTAAGGTACTGATGGATTTCCATCTGTAACAAAAATGAAGGAATAGCTTTCAACAAACATGCTTATGCTGTAAATGATAGCGTACACTGGCCCATTTTTATATCTGGAAAAGTCAGATGATGCACTTCTCAGTAAATAAATTTTTTTTTTAAATAATCACCTTTCACTAATGCTGTCCCACGGTGAAGTTATCATCGTTATGTCATCTTGTAAAATGTCTGTCCCTTAGTTTGATCTGGAAAAGCCAATAAACTGGTCACTGATAGTTATTTCAAATATGTAGTTTAGAAATGAAAATGCCATATTGTGACGGGGCTAGTCTGTCTCGCCACAAGTACTCCTCGCTCCAGCAAGGGAGGCCGGGCGAACGCCCGCCGTGTCTCTCACACACACACACACACACACACTCGTACGCGCGGGCTAACCCGACATCGTCGCTCCAAGGCAGGCACAGGCAAAAATAACAGGCATTAATGCGAATTGGAACGCCGAGAGGCACCTAGGTAGGCGCGACGGACAGAGCCACCTAGTGGAATGGCTATCCGTGTAGGCGAGGAGGAGAGTCCGGCTCACAGGGGTGCGCAACCTGCCAGGCCGGATAAGCTGGGGCCCGTCCAGCCGACGCTGGAGACGCCCCTGAGGACGGACAACCAACCGAGGGACGGCGAGGTGACGACGTTGGATGCCCGTCACTCTTGATGTTCGACCTGCTCAGCTCGGCGGATCGCCCAAGGCGGTCGATACATGAGGTCGAAGTCGGTCCTAACGCGCGGGATCGATTTCGACACCGTCTAACGGATGGAGCCACAGAAGGATTCGGGGGTAGTGGCGCTGAGGGTGTGAGGCCGCTTAGCGAATTAGGGGCTCTCTCTCGTCACTCAGATTGCGACCACCGTAGCGAAAGCTAGCTGTAGCGTATTTCCCGAGCGACTTCTTTGTGATTAGTGAGTGTGACGAGAGAGAGAGAGAGAGAGCGAAGCCAGATAAAACCAATTGCTAGCCTAGAGACGTCTGGAGACTATAGAGGCCAGTCCGACTGGATTAAGGAGGATTAATCGCCATTAACTTCGGCCGAATTAAGATTGCGGTAAGCCTCACACCCTCTTCCCCTATCCTTTGGGATCTTTCCGTAAAGTTCCGAGCCCAGTAGTCGGGTTCCTCGTATTTGTTGTATTTGCCATTAGAATCTAATAAGCCTGTCTATGCCCTGCTTTCCTTGATGCGACTTCGCACTTTGCATCTGAGTCACGTGGTAGCATATCCGACCAAAAACATTAAAATGTAAGAAAATGCGCCAAGTAGCAGTTGGATTTCCCCACAGAAATATAACAAATATAATATATAATGAAATATAACAAAAAAAATAGATATCATACAAGATAGCCAAGCTTTCATTCAAAGATACCTCGATTTAACTCGCATTAGCAATTAACAATAAATTAACAATAAATTACCGATTAACAATACAAAAAATCTTGGCGTGTGCACTCTTTGGCTTCAGCAATTGCGAGCTGCTGCTTGTGCACTCTGTGGCTCCAGCAATTGCGAGCTGCAGCGGGTGGACGTAGAGGCACCAGCAATTGCGAGCTGCTGCTTGTGCACTCTTTGGCTCCAGCAATTGCGAGCTGCACCGGGTGGACATCCAGTCCAGGCTTGCTAGATCTGTAAGGATTTCCTTATAAACTATACAAGAAACCCACACAGATCTGGCAAGCCTGGTTCAGACTCAAGTAATTGGAAGCTGCAAGTGGTAGACGTCGAGGCGTAGGCTGGATTCTGCACCTCCTTACACTTCAACATCTTCTGGGTTGTCTTCCTCCTCGGCGGTGTGTGCAGCTTTTTTTGTCCGTTCTACTTTTTTCACGTAGGGAGGTTCTCTAATCGGTTGACCTCTATTGTGCCGACTGTCTATAAGTTCAGGAAGCATGCAGTCCTCATAGAAGTTTTTCATCTTCGGCTGCATTTCATTGCTCCAGAATATGTCGTCTTTCTCCACTCCTGTGAACTTTGCACCTTTTGGCGTCCATAAGCAGAATATGCCATATTTTCTTCCCGTAATATGTAACTGTCCTTGCACTTGGTAGAAGTACTTGTGGTTCCGGTTTAGCCACGGTAGATCGCCTTTATATTCGGAAGCGTTTCAATTGCTTCCTCGGGTGTGAAGTCTCTCGCTGAATATAGACATTTCACTTCTACAAGCGTATCGTTTTCAATGAGGCCATCGGGTGGCGCACCTAAGTATGGCTCGACGCTATCAATAAACAGGCCGCACGGTTGTACATTAATTTCAAAGTGTTCCTCTACCTTCTTCAAAGCCTTTGGTTCGTTTTCCCTTCCGTATTCCAGTGCCACTAAATGCAGTTCTTGACGATACAGTATGCTCTTCACTGTATTAGCGCGTGGCGTACTATTTCGCATTCGGCACACCGTACCGAAGTTGGACGCAGTCAATAATTGTCGCGTGTTTATGACAGTCTTCCATCTTTTTCATAATTGTTGTCGGTTCTTTACCCATTGCTGTAGCTAGCCGGCTCAGCGTTGCTTTCGAGGTGAATCCGACAACAGCAGCAGACACTCTTCCTTGGTTCTTCCAAAGTTAATCCTTTTTCCGCCAATGTATTTGGCAATGACACCGTTTAGACTTTCTACCGTATTATTATTCAGGCCATATAGCATGCTCTCGCGTTTGCAAAAATCCGCCGCATCGCATTTTCTATATCCTGATACAATCCTGTTTTTCTTAGTTCGGGCACATAGTTGCTTGTCTTTGGGTTGGAGTATTTCTTGCAGAAATATCCCAATTTCTCGCAATCTTTGTGCTCACCAAAGACATGCCTCGGTACGTTCTGCAGATCCTTCTTGAAGTTTCGTACTCGTTCGGCCATTGGCAACTGTTGAGTGTATCGGTACTCCGCAGCTTTCTGTATACCGATTCGAAGGCGGAGAAGATTGTTCTTGATGACTTCCCTTATATCTTTGAAGCGACCTTTCAACACCATTTGACGCAAGGTACTACAGAAACTTCGCAAAATGTGGTTGCGGCATTCAATTTTCTTCACAGGGACCATATATTCTTTATAGGGATCACTGTCCACTATTCTCTTGTGGACGGCAGCATCGCCATCGGCAACTAATATATTATATATTAGGCCGTGCATTTCTACACTGCACATGAAGCCTTCCAGAACTGCAGCAGCTTCCATGCTAGTGGAAGTCGCGTCACGGTCCCAGTTCTTATAGCAGCGATGTCCGCGTGGTTCTTCCTTCTTCTCCGCTGCTGTGAGGCATATCATACAAAACTTATTCTTCACATTGAAGTATAGGGCCTTCTTCGTGGCGTATCCAACAATACCTCCCATGCCGGATGTAGAGTTGTACTCTCCGCCTCGGTATACCCGTTTCAGCCAACTGCCATCTGCGACGACTGCAATGAGGGGAATGTTAGTCTCTGGATGAACATCTCCTTTCGCGATGGCGAGCTCTCTCTTTCCTCTCTCGCCGCTTCCGCCATTTCTCGCTGTGCAGCCGCTTCAAATCCATCGATGATGTCTTCCTGGCACTTCTCGTACATAGCCCTTAACATGCATTGTACGTTTATGGCAGACAACGTTTCTTCTAATTGACGAAATCCACCTCCTGTCACCATTGTTCCAGCGACGGCGCCGTGATTTAGGTCTATTCTGTTTTCATCCTTCTGCAAGCAAGGTATTCTCGCCAAATATTGGCAAATTTGACATTGGACCCTATAAGTCTTCTTCAATCCAATTTTGTTGTATCAGGAGACTCGGTAGAGTCTCGCGCCAAGTAGTAGTAGTAGCGCGAGACCGCTAAGGCTCCTTATCCCGAACCAACATGATTTTCGGCCCGTCTCAAACTTTCACTTTGATTCTTGCAACAGTTATAGCTCAAAGGCGAAACTTATGAATTAAACCTAGGTCCGTTGATTTTTCTGAATCCAACGAGCCAACAAACAAGACAATCGGTTCAGTGGTTGAGGAGATATGAATTTCTCATGCGTATTTTCTGGCGAGTAAAGATAGGATTTTAAGAAGTCAGGTTTGCGTTTTTCTTTAAGAATTCCTCAAATGTCCACCTAACATTCCTTCCGCTAGCGGAGCCGATCGCTGCACATCAGTCGACGATCGAACGGTCGATGGGTGGTTATTGCACATTTTATATAAGGTCGAAGTGTTTCCATGATAAATCTTTTCCCCGCAAAGAGGGGAATTCTTATTCCCAACCATATAATTGTAATTGTTGTTCAGGCGACCACGAGGGTAATTATTGATGAATCTAACCAAAAGCTTCAGAAAAGCTATCCTTGGGGTTATATCTATATATTGTATAACATTCTCTAAAAGTTTATAATTTGTTTATAACAAATGTTGTTAAAATTGACATCCGACGCCGCGGATGGCTTCCCACGGCCTTCAAAACATGCCTTTGTGATTTTCAAGAATTTGTTTATCAATTTGTTTAAACAATTTAAGTTGCAAAATTCAGATTCGTACTCTACATATGCATGTTACTAGGAAACGAGTATGATTAAGGAAACAAACGAGAGATTTTAACATTGCAAAATTAATTGTTATAGTGAAACTGTAGAGAGAATCGTGGCAGTTCCAAGTCCCGGTCGGGACAATCCGGCCGTTCGCCGAGTCAGCTACAGAAATTTGATGGGCGAGATGGAACTGCTCGCGATGTCTATCGCATGATCCAGCCTACAAATTTATGTATATATGTCAGTTCTCGAAACATGCATATGTTCAACTGTTTCGATCCCTTTTTTTGCGGCGCTCGCTTATCGCTTTTACATTCTTGAACTAGGAGCTCCCAGCTCCCGAGGTTCCGAGACAGTCCCAAGTACGCATACTATACGTATAGTATGTACGTATGCGTACTATAGCATACGACGTACGAACGAAAGGGTTGTAGCTATACATGTGACAATAGTAAAAAGATTTTCCATAGCTTTTTCACATAAAAATTTCTCACTTTGTCGACGATCGAGCGATTGATGTTGTTGGTTGGTTATCTGCCAGATTGGTTACTTATATGCAGAGTATACTTTTCTACTTTGGTTGTGTGGCAACATTCTGTGTTTTTTACTATCCTAATGATTCATAATGATTATTTACTTAGGAACTTATAGGTATTTCACTTATTAATTACGTGGTTCTGGTTCGTACCAGTTCAGACCGCAATAAACTTGTAATACTACACAGTATACGTTATAAAGTATGAAGTGAGAAAATTATCAATCGTGTAGTTCAGAAGCTTTCACTAAATTAATGTGTAATTTTGGGATGTGCTAGCTTAGGCGGTTGATAATTCTGAAACTTATAATGTATGCTATATTACGTTTCTATACTGTTACTTTTGATTGCTAGTAAATGAGCATTATGTTTGACTGACTCTAAAAGAGCACTAAGAAATGGTAATAATATTCTTGTGAGAATTTGCGAATAGATGAAATAGCAGTGGGAAAATGGGAAACTTATCCATAGCACATACCGCGAAGTTTCAAAACTGTCAACTGCGTAGCACAAAAGAAGAATAAGTAGGTAAACGAATGCCGATTACTAGTGGCTACAGTAAGTTGAACATGTTTTATCTTAATACTTCAATAATGTTCTCGTACATCCTCATGTACAATCTAAATATGGAGTATCGAAATTGGCAAGTGCATAGTTCAAGGAACGCTTAACGCAAAGAATTCAAACTTAGTAAGTATTGTTTCCCAATCATTGTCATTTAGGGATATATTAGCTATAGGTAATCAATAGTGGCATAGCAAATTTTAACTGTTTAGTTTAAGAAGTTTCGGAGTTCATAATTTTGTAACATATGCTACGTTAAGTTTTTTGACTATTTCTTTCTTATTTCTAAATATTACTGGTACATCAGCATTATGCTTTGCTTGATTTTGATAATGCAGTAAGAAATGTGTTTCAGTGATAATTTAGAAATATAGATCAAACAGCAGTCAAGAAATTTACACGTACTGTACAGCAAAATATTTAAAAATTCGAAATTGTCAAGTATGGGGCTCGACAACTACTTTAGTTAAAGAGTTCCAATTCAGTAAACAGGCGCTGATTATTACAAATAGCTATCATGCTCCTAACGTGGAAAGTTCACAACCTGGAACTCTCCGATTTGGACTTAATATAGCTCAAAATGTGCGAGGCAGCGGTAGTAATTAGATCCTAGAATACTAGCCGTTTATAGCCAGCTATTTGCCTTAAAAATTGCTTCAAATATTGAAAATGCTTAAACTTTAACATCCTGCAATCGGGATGGTGAATCGTTTGTTTGCTGTCCTCGAGGAAAGAAACATAAAGCCTGTAGACAATTTTATTGCAAAATCAATATTTTAGGTAGCAATTTTGTTTATTTACTTACTTCTCCATTTCCATGGCCTGGCGTCATTCTCTATCTATACATATTGCTTTTGTTCCTTCTTTCGCAATAGACTTTTGTCGGCATTGGCCGTAGCTTGGCCTATTTCTTTGTTTGCTATTTTATGAATTGCAAAAATAAATAGTTAACCTTTCGTTAACAAGAGCAGGGTAGTCGCACGAGCGAAAGGTCGCGCGTCTTTTCCGCATTTTCATACTTTGAAGGCATTTTGAACACAAATGGCTGGCTATAAATGACCATTACTCTAGGATCTAATTATTGACACTGTAATAAGCGCACATTGGAGAGATCCAGAACATGGATTCTTATGTGCATGTGTAAGTCATAAATATATTGTAACATTAAAATTACATTATAATATAAACATGCGTATAGGAGATGGTACACATTTTAACATAAATGATACTTGACATTTTAACAAAATGATACTTTTAAATTTTTTTATCAAACCATTGGTAAATAATTAATATTTTTGTTGTCTTTATTGTTAAGCATTAACTAACAAAAAGACATGAAATCCGTCCAAAAACATTAAAATGTAAAAAAATGCGCCAAGTAGCAGTTTGAATCCCCTACAAAATTGAGATATAACAAAAAAGATATAGATATCATTTAAGAAAGCCAAGCTTTCATTCAATGATACCTCGATTTAACTCGCATTATCAATTAACAATAAATTAACAATAAATTACCGATTAACAATACAAAAAATCTTGGCGTGTGCGCACTTCATTCGAGGCACCTGTTCCGGCAATGTTACTAAAAAACGTTTAAAGAAACATATACGCGATGAACGGAGAACCTCCTTCTTATCGATATTGGGAAAGAATGATGTCCTTGTCAGTTATGACAATGAGACACTGGACAATGCTCATGAAATCGAAGAATATTCATTTATTGGAGGCAAAAAATGGTAAAACAAGGTCGCTGTATATAGTATATATGATTCAAAATGAAAGATTTATTAGGATTTACTCACATTGTAGTAAAGTCGGTGATAGGTTTAACACCAGTACTACCGAACGAGTCGAAATGACTTGTTTTTACGTGGATCGTTATAGCAGCATAACAATCGTCGGTAGTTCTAGTGATAAATCAGTTTTCCATTGCCTTTTTACCTCGCAATGAAGTGCGCACACGCCAAGATTTTTTGTATTGTTAATCGGTAATTTATTGTTAATTTATTGTTAATTGATAATGCGAGTTAAATCGAGGTATCATTGAATGAAAGCTTGGCTTTCTTAAATGATATCTATATCTTTTTTGTTATATCTCAATTTTGTAGGGGATTCAAACTGCTACTTGGCGCATTTTTTTACATTTTAATGTTTTTGGACGGATCCAATTATCTTAAAATGTTCGAGGCCGTAGTTTATAGCAGGGGAGTGGTCGGCAAGATCCTTAATTTTTTGAAAGATGTAGCCAAAGTCGACGATATCTAAACTTGCTACAACAGGCTCTTCTGGTTGCGGTGTCTGCTCTCTTTCGACCACCCAACAATCCTCTTCATCGGTGTCAAGTTGCTCCATTTATTCGAGTGTGGGTGCATCCGGATCTCGCGAAGCAAGTAGTTCTATAGGGCCTGCTTGAGATTCCTCATTTTGCTGCATATTTTGTTCTTCTGGTTCGAGTTCCAGGCTGACATTTCCTTCCGGGCTATATGAAGTCTCGTCGACTTCTATAATAATTTCTTCAATTACTTCTTCCTCTATTTCTTCGGCAATGTCTTCATTTATTTCGTTCACCATTTCTTCAATAATGGTGAATTTCTGCGTGTCATCTTGCGATGTTATGTTTCCGCTAAATCTTGTATTTCCCTGAAATTCCTGCGCGGGGAAACTATAGTGTCCTGCTGCAGACGTGCATGTGGAAGCAGGTGGACACACTCCAGCCGCGCCTGAGTCACCAACTACTTCCATTTCCATGCTAGACGCGCCATTATAAGGCAGCAGGTCTCCTGCAGGACTACAAGTATTGTTAGCATTTACCTGAAGACGGGCTGCATTCTTCAACTGCCTCCTGTAAGAAGAATGACAAAAAATAAATTAATATGAATATTTATAGCATAAACGGTGTACAAAACAATGCGATAGTATGCAAGACAAGAATATCGATAATTACACAGTATTCTGTACAACAATTACGAACAATCCTGAGGGACATATTCCTAAAAGCCATGCAACAATAGGGAACAGCAGGGAAAATTTGTGTTCTATACAGGCAATCGCAGTGGCACTGGGATTCGAATGTGTAGTACGCATATTTGGCAGCACACATCCGATTTTGATGAAATTGTATGTTCATATTTTCATTAGAAACCCATTTTCAATTAAAGAATTTTCCAATATTTTGATTTAGCATAAAGGGAATTCTGATCATATTTTTAAAATCAAGAAAAAAATATTTTATTCTTCGAACATTTCTCTATAGGTGTATGTATTTTTATTTCGACAATTTCATAATCATAGACATAGCCGAGTCGCAATGACACCCGGGAGCGTTCCCGCGGCAATTTGACTGCCTTCAAGCTGAAACGGCCTTGCGTGATTCGCACCCTGATTCCACGATTCTTCAAAAAATATCGATATATAACTATCAATCGAGGGAATTCGCGTAAGACTCATGATATTATCAATTCTTACAACTGGTAGTTATTCAAGTATGACCATCGCAAGACAATTTGTACTCTCCAGTAAAAAATAGAAGAAATGCATTACTCAGCACGATCACTACAACATTCTATGCCCTCTGTTGTGGCACTTGCTCGTATGGGAGTCTATCTCTTCTCTTCTCTTCTCTTCTCTTCTCTTCTATTCTCTTCTCTCCTCTCCTCTCCTCTCCTCTCCTCTCCTCTCCTCTCCTCTCCTCTCCAAGAGAAGAGAGAGGAGAGAGGAGAGAGGAGAGATAGACTCCCATAGGAGCAAGTGCCACAACAGAGGGCATACAATGTTGCAGTATTCGCGCCCTATGCACAACAATACTAACGTGATAAGAACGAAATTCGAGGAGCGCGTAAACTTCATGCTCGTAAAGAAGCTGTGTAATGACAATTATGAAATTTTCTACACTTTTCCAAATTCGGAGTTTCCGTTGCATAGTCGTCCTAACATGTTCGAATGCTGCACGCACTGCGTCTACGGTACTATGCAATTCAAGTATACTATGCGATTCAAGATGAACCATTCGCAGTTCTCATGTACCCCAACTGTTGATTCATTTTACCCGCTGCGATTCTATCAAAGCAAAAGGCTAACCGGTCTGGTGGAAATAGATGTAGAATTTTTGGACGTATGTTCATCAAGTTACAAATACTTCCGATGCGAAATGTTGTGTCGAAAGCATGACGTTACTCTTGATATGTCTATACTTGCGCGACGGACCACTTGAAAGCGAGAAAGAAAGCTGAGCCAGACGGCACAGAGAGGGATGTGAGCAAATGCGAAATGAGCGACGGGACAGTAATGGCACAGTTTCCACCAACAAAATTACTGTGGCGTGACAAGCGTTCGTCCATTGCCATGATTGTTACTTGTCAGCTTGTACATGGTGGTACATATGTATGCTACGATAACCAGATAATTTTTGTTTTGGAAACAATCTTATTCTTTAGCAATACGTAGGAATGTAATTTGAGGATTTTGTAGCATGGCAATGCAATACAATTTTCCGGTGATGGATATAATAAAAATCAATATTATTGGCATCATGCAAGCTTTCAATAATATATGATGAAACTTACCTCTGTCGGGCACCTTTGCGTAAGGACAATCTTTTCGCAGTTATCCGTAAGTGGTGGCTTTTGGGATTTCTCTTCGAATGTCGATGGTTCGCATAACACAAAATAATGAACTGACCAGCCGAAACTGCCGCTTCGGCGGTTCGCGAAGCGCGCGGCGCTCGGTCAACGTCCTCGCAGTGTAACAATTGAAAATTGACTGCCCGTCGTCCGTTGCAGTTCGATTCGAAGCCGTATTTCCAAGATGCTCCTCAAGGAAACAGCATCGTAAGTACCTTTGCTTTTACGGATTCAAAAATATCCTGATCTCGCTCCGCCTATCTCTACTTCGTCAGTTTTTTTGTATAGTAATTTTGTGCGTCCAATGCATATGTACAGTTCATCTCAGTTTCACTTTTTTCACGCACCTTATCCACCATTCTCAAGTCCACGTGTTTGGTACGTTTATTGTCCATGGTCCTTTGAACGGAAGAAAATAGGAAATTGTAATGGACAATGAACGCAGCACAAGCACGTGGGCACGAGGATGATGGACAAAACGCGAGAAAAAATTGAAATTGAGATCAACTGTATGCGTTGGACGCACAAATTTTGTACGAGGAAGAAATGATTCTAACGGAATTTTCCGTCGCTAGCTAAATTGCAACGAAGTTGCAGTCATAGTTTGCAGTAGAGAAGGCACATAATATGATAAAATAAATTAATGTTACAGATGCAGAAATTCAGCCAGAAAGCTAGGGATGAGGGGGAGTGCTCCCCAACGCCGGGGCCCTCGCGGCCACTTTCAGGGGGTCGCGAGGAGTTTCCTCCCCTCGCGCGGCAAGGAGTGGCTCGTCCGCGAGCGCGGGCGCGATCGCGCTCGCGCTCGCGAGAAAGAAGACGGGATGGCGGCTAACAGGAAGTATGTATCACTATAATGTATATTCTATAATATAATGTATTATATATACTAAAATGTAATTTAATATTTTCATAAATTTCAGAACCGAATTATGGCTGCCCTTCTGAAGGCAGCGGCAGCGATGGCAGAGGCAGGCGCGGCACAGAGGATAGACGTGGCGGCGGCGGTGGAAGACGCCGACGCCGCGTAAGTCGACGAGGCGGCCGAAGGGGCGGCGGAGGGCCGGCAGGACGCCGCCGAAGATTTTCAACAGAAGGGCGCTCAAATGAGAGCGCCACGACAGTTTATAATTTCGGTGTCTTTCATTGAATAAATTATAAAAATAATAATTTGCGTATATCAATTCTATCCTCCACTTTCCTGTCCTATTTTTTTAGTAATAATTTGCAAATTAATAAAAACATTATGTTTGTATATATTAGTATCCGTCCAAAAACATTAAAATGTAAAAAAATGCGCCAAGTAGCAGTTTGAATCCCCTACAAAATTGAGATATAACAAAAAAGATATAGATATCATTTAAGAAAGCCAAGCTTTCATTCAATGATACCTCGATTTAACTCGCATTATCAATTAACAATAAATTAACAATAAATTACCGATTAACAATACAAAAAATCTTGGCGTGTGCGCACTTCATTGCGAGGTAAAAAGGCAATGGAAAACTGATTTATCACTAGAACTACCGACGATTGTTATGCTGCTATAACGATCCACGTAAAAACAAGTCATTTCGACTCGTTCGGTAGTACTGGTGTTAAACCTATCACCGACTTTACTACAATGTGAGTAAATCCTAATAAATCTTTCATTTTGAATCATATATACTATATACAGCGACCTTGTTTTACCATTTTTTGCCTCCAATAAATGAATATTCTTCGATTTCATGAGCATTGTCCAGTGTCTCATTGTCATAACTGACAAGGACATCATTCTTTCCCAATATCGATAAGAAGGAGGTTCTCCGTTCATCGCGTATATGTTTCTTTAAACGTTTTTTAGTAACATTGCCGGAACAGGTGCCTCGAATGAAGTGCGCACACGCCAAGATTTTTTGTATTGTTAATCGGTAATTTATTGTTAATTTATTGTTAATTGATAATGCGAGTTAAATCGAGGTATCATTGAATGAAAGCTTGGCTTTCTTAAATGATATCTATATCTTTTTTGTTATATCTCAATTTTGTAGGGGATTCAAACTGCTACTTGGCGCATTTTTTTACATTTTAATGTTTTTGGACGGATTTCATGTCTTTTTGTTAGTTAATGCTTAACAATAAAGACAACAAAAATATTAATTATTTACCAATGGTTTGATAAAAAAATTTAAAAGTATCATTTTGTTAAAATGTCAAGTATCATTTATGTTAAAATGTGTACCATCTCCTATACGCATGTTTATATTATAATGTAATTTTAATGTTACAATATATTTATGACTTACACATGCACATAAGAATCCATGTTCTGGATCTCTCCAATGTGCGCTTATTACAGTGTCAATAATTAGATCCTAGAGTAATGGTCATTTATAGCCAGCCATTTGTGTTCAAAATGCCTTCAAAGTATGAAAATGCGGAAAAGACGCGCGACCTTTCGCTCGTGCGACTACCCTGCTCTTGTTAACGAAAGGTTAACTATTTATTTTTGCAATTCATAAAATAGCAAACAAAGAAATAGGCCAAGCTACGGCCAATGCCGACAAAAGTCTATTGCGAAAGAAGGAACAAAAGCAATATGTATAGATAGAGAATGACGCCAGGCCATGGAAATGGAGAAGTAAGTAAATAAACAAAATTGCTACCTAAAATATTGATTTTGCAATAAAATTGTCTACAGGCTTTATGTTTCTTTCCTCGAGGACAGCAAACAAACGATTCACCATCCCGATTGCAGGATGTTAAAGTTTAAGCATTTTCAATATTTGAAGCAATTTTTAAGGCAAATAGCTGGCTATAAACGGCTAGTATTCTAGGATCTAATTACTACCGCTGCCTCGCACATTTTGAGCTATATTAAGTCCAAATCGGAGAGTTCCAGGTTGTGAACTTTCCACGTTAGGAGCATGATAGCTATTTGTAATAATCAGCGCCTGTTTACTGAATTGGAACTCTTTAACTAAAGTAGTTGTCGAGCCCCATACTTGACAATTTCGAATTTTTAAATATTTTGCTGTACAGTACGTGTAAATTTCTTGACTGCTGTTTGATCTATATTTCTAAATTATCACTGAAACACATTTCTTACTGCATTATCAAAATCAAGCAAAGCATAATGCTGATGTACCAGTAATATTTAGAAATAAGAAAGAAATAGTCAAAAAACTTAACGTAGCATATGTTACAAAATTATGAACTCCGAAACTTCTTAAACTAAACAGTTAAAATTTGCTATGCCACTATTGATTACCTATAGCTAATATATCCCTAAATGACAATGATTGGGAAACAATACTTACTAAGTTTGAATTCTTTGCGTTAAGCGTTCCTTGAACTATGCACTTGCCAATTTCGATACTCCATATTTAGATTGTACATGAGGATGTACGAGAACATTATTGAAGTATTAAGATAAAACATGTTCAACTTACTGTAGCCACTAGTAATCGGCATTCGTTTACCTACTTATTCTTCTTTTGTGCTACGCAGTTGACAGTTTTGAAACTTCGCGGTATGTGCTATGGATAAGTTTCCCATTTTCCCACTGCTATTTCATCTATTCGCAAATTCTCACAAGAATATTATTACCATTTCTTAGTGCTCTTTTAGAGTCAGTCAAACATAATGCTCATTTACTAGCAATCAAAAGTAACAGTATAGAAACGTAATATAGCATACATTATAAGTTTCAGAATTATCAACCGCCTAAGCTAGCACATCCCAAAATTACACATTAATTTAGTGAAAGCTTCTGAACTACACGATTGATAATTTTCTCACTTCATACTTTATAACGTATACTGTGTAGTATTACAAGTTTATTGCGGTCTGAACTGGTACGAACCAGAACCACGTAATTAATAAGTGAAATACCTATAAGTTCCTAAGTAAATAATCATTATGAATCATTAGGATAGTAAAAAACACAGAATGTTGCCACACAACCAAAGTAGAAAAGTATACTCTGCATATAACTAACCAATCTGGCAGATAACCAACCAACAACATCAATCGCTCGATCGTCGACAAAGTGAGAAATTTTTATGTGAAAAAGCTATGGAAAATCTTTTTACTATTGTCACATGTATAGCTACAACCCTTTCGTTCGTACGTCGTATGCTATAGTACGCATACGTACATACTATACGTATAGTATGCGTACTTGGGACTGTCTCGGAACCTCGGGAGCTGGGAGCTCCTAGTTCAAGAATGTAAAAGCGATAAGCGAGCGCCGCAAAAAAAGGGATCGAAACAGTTGAACATATGCATGTTTCGAGAACTGACATATATACATAAATTTGTAGGCTGGATCATGCGATAGACATCGCGAGCAGTTCCATCTCGCCCATCAAATTTCTGTAGCTGACTCGGCGAACGGCCGGATTGTCCCGACCGGGACTTGGAACTGCCACGATTCTCTCTACAGTTTCACTATAACAATTAATTTTGCAATGTTAAAATCTCTCGTTTGTTTCCTTAATCATACTCGTTTCCTAGTAACATGCATATGTAGAGTACGAATCTGAATTTTGCAACTTAAATTGTTTAAACAAATTGATAAACAAATTCTTGAAAATCACAAAGGCATGTTTTGAAGGCCGTGGGAAGCCATCCGCGGCGTCGGATGTCAATTTTAACAACATTTGTTATAAACAAATTATAAACTTTTAGAGAATGTTATACAATATATAGATATAACCCCAAGGATAGCTTTTCTGAAGCTTTTGGTTAGATTCATCAATAATTACCCTCGTGGTCGCCTGAACAACAATTACAATTATATGGTTGGGAATAAGAATTCCCCTCTTTGCGGGGAAAAGATTTATCATGGAAACACTTCGACCTTATATAAAATGTGCAATAACCACCCATCGACCGTTCGATCGTCGACTGATGTGCAGCGATCGGCTCCGCTAGCGGAAGGAATGTTAGGTGGACATTTGAGGAATTCTTAAAGAAAAACGCAAACCTGACTTCTTAAAATCCTATCTTTACTCGCCAGAAAATACGCATGAGAAATTCATATCTCCTCAACCACTGAACCGATTGTCTTGTTTGTTGGCTCGTTGGATTCAGAAAAATCAACGGACCTAGGTTTAATTCATAAGTTTCGCCTTTGAGCTATAACTGTTGCAAGAATCAAAGTGAAAGTTTGAGACGGGCCGAAAATCATGTTGGTTCGGGATAAGGAGCCTTAGCGGTCTCGCGCTACTACTACTACTTGGCGCGAGACTCTACCGAGTCTCCTGATAGGCAAACTATAAGTTGTAATTATAGGTAACTATAAGATACGTTTCACAGCTAGAAATCTAACTATTCCATTTCCCTCAAATCATATTGATATGATGAAGTGTGTAGATATTACAGTATGAAGGCACCATGTTTCGCTATTCTTTTCATTTCTATATTTCATAGCTACAAATCCATACTGTCATGCTGCAGTGTCGTTGGCTTCATATGCCTTACATGCCTAACCTACGACTAACTATCAAACAGCTTGACATTTCTGTGGTTCGCCGTGAATTGCCCTCTCACTGAGGCGCCATCTCGTCCCTACCGGCCGACTTAAAGTACTCACAAATGTTGATCTGTGTGATCGACACTATGCCAAAATCAGGCAAGAAGCAGAGCTACAGGGAAACTCTTCCCACGGCTCGATTTCTTAGAGTTTCAAAATAAAATACAGCTGGGCGTGTTCCACAGTCCATAAGGTAGGGGGGGGGGGGGGGGGGCTGGTGTTTATTTTGCAAGGAAAATATGGGAATGATGCAAATATAGTCGAGCAAAAAATCGGTGTATTTCGCGGCCATCTTCGAAAATGGGCAGATCTTGGCTTCGCTTTAGACGGCTAATAGTACTAAAAAATAATACAATCCCATGTAACTACTACCAGCCCCCCCTCTATTAAACTATCTTCTTTCGATTGAGACCTTTCTGAACCAAAAATCAATTCATATGAACAAACAGGAAGAGTTCCCCTGAACTCATATTTTCGGCCAATTTCGCCGGTAACACAGCAACTCTGCAGTACCGCGAACGAGCCTAGCCTAGCCCTTTAAGAATGGAGAAAACTTGTCCGGACAAGATGATAGTTATATTTAGCAAAGTCGTTCTTTTTTCATTCATTTATTTAATATTTTATGAAACTCGTATGAAGCATTTAATCGAGATTTACATATCTTTCATTTATCTTGTAGAAATCGTATTGATGTAACGCTATTTTTGCAAGTACTGCAAAGACTTCCAATCGATATTCAAGTCGAACGATGGCGCAGGCTACTCAAAAATACTTACATTTGCATTATTGGTATATTCTTTAATGCTCCTTGCAATTATGGACAACTCCATTGTCTCGTCGAAACCTGCACTTTTATGCAGTAAGTTGCCCATCGTACATCTATCTACTTGTTCATCAACGAAGTCTATACGCGTCTTTTCGCCTGGTCTTTCCTATACACTAATTTATCCGTTCAAAAACATTAAAATGTAAGAAAATGCGCCAAGTAGCAGTTGGATTTCCCCACAAAAATATAACAAATATAATATATAATGAAATATAACAAAAAAAAATAGATATCATACAAGAAAGCCAAGCTTTCATTCAAAGATACCTCGATTTAACTCGCATTAGCAATTAACAATAAATTAACAATAAATTACCGATTAACAATACAAAACATCTTGGCGGGTGCGCGCTTCATTGGAGGCACTTGCTCCGGTAATATTACTAAAAAACTTTTAAAGAAACATATACGCGATGAACTGCGAACCTCCTTCTTATCAATATCGGGAAAAATGATCTTGTCAGTTATGAGGCACTGGACAATGCTCGTGAAATTGGAGAATATTCATATATCGGAGGCAAAAATGGGATAACAAGGCCGCTGTATATAGTATATAAAATGAAAAAAAACGCCAAGTAGTCCGCCCCCACCCCCTCCGCTATCCCGGCTCCCCAACCCACCAACCTTGTCAAAATCATTTAAAAAATTACCAAAAATAGAAATGGATATCATTGGTAAACGAAAGCCAAGTTATAATTCAGATATAACTAATAACATACAAGAAAGCCAAGTTTTCATTCAAAGATATCTCGAGTTAACTCACATTAGCAATTAACAATAAATTCACAATAAATTAGCGATTAACAATAATAAAAAAAACTTGGCGTGTGCGCACTTCATTGCGAGGTAAGAAACCAATGAGAAATTAATTTAAATCTAACATTCACTTTACTACAATATAAAATCCTAAGAAATCTTACATTTACAGTTCAATCACATATACTGTATACTACACAGAAAAGCAGGTTTTCAATTCGTCTCGAATATATTTCTTTCAAAGTTTTCCAGCAATATTACCAGAGCAAGTGCCTTGAATGAAGCGCGCACACGCCAAGTTTTTTTTATTATTGTTAATCGCTAATTTATTGTGAATTTATTGTTAATTGCTAATGTGAGTTAACTCGAGATATCTTTGTATGAAAACTTGGCTTTCTTGTATGTTATTAGTTATATCTGAATTATAACTTGGCTTTCGTTTACCAATGATATCCATTTCTATTTTTGGTAATTTTTTAAATGATTTTGACAAGGTTGGTGGGTTGGGGAGCCGGGATAGCGGAGGGGGTGGGGGCGGACTACTTGGCGTTTTTTTTCATTTTAATGGTTTTGGGGGGATTTCAATTCTTTTTGTTAGTTAATCGGTAAAATAATAATATAATTTGTTATTACCCATTTTACAAGTTTAATACTTCAACAATGTGACAAATAGGAGGAAGGTACAACTTATCTGTATAATGTAACATACGAAGCGTTGGTCTTAATTAGATGCAATTCAAGGGCATGCTATCTATTGGCAACTCATATGTATTTGCCCAACAAATTTGGAGTCCTTTGCTTAAATTATACATTCTCTCTTCATTCAACAGATGTGAAAAGTGTACAACTTGTCAAATGTGTAGGCTAAGAACCACTTAAGTGACAGGTTTAAAATTTGATGAGCAAATACTGATTTCCCACGACTAGTACACCCCTAAATTAATAATGTTACGATGAGGCTCAGCACTTAATAAGTTCTATTAATTCTCTTGTTCGATACATTTGTAGTGTCAAGTTTGACAAGGGCGTACCCAAGAACCACGTCAGTGACAGATTTCAAACTTGCTGAACAGATACATCATTCAAATACCACAAAAGTGAAAGATTTAATTAATACTTCAACAATGTGACAAGGACACATCTTGGCTGTATAATGTAACATACAAAGCATTGGACTTAATTATATGGAATTCAAAGGCATGCTATCTACTGGCAATTCATATTCGTCCAACACATTTGGAGTCCTTCACGTAAGTTTGTGAAGTGTGAAACTTGTTAAATGTGGAGCTAAGAACCACTTAAGCGACAGGTTTACAATTTGATGAGTAGATACTGATACTGATACAACTTAGGAACATGCCGCCATTACCAATCAGTATTTGCTGAATACATTTCAGATTTTTGGCTTAAGTAATTCTCAAGCTACACATTTGACATGTTTAATATTTCAACAATATGACGAATAAGAGGAGGATGCAGCTTATCTGTATGATGTGTTACGTTCAGAAGCGAAGGACGTAACACATATAATATATGAAGCGTTGGACTTCATTATATGGAGTTCAAAGGCATGCAATCTACTGGCAATTCATATTCGTCTAACAAATTTGGAGTCCTTCGCTTAAATTATACATCCTCTCCTCATTCGACACATGTAAAAAGTGTGGAACTTGTCAAATGTGTAGGCTAAGAACGACTTAAGCGACATGCTTCAAACTTGACGAGCACTACTAATTTTCCACGACTAGTATGCCCCTAAATTAATATTACGATTAGGCTCAACACTTAATAAGTTCTATTAATTCTCTTATTCAACACATTTATAATGTCAAATTTCACAAGGGCGTACCCAAGGACCAGTTCAATTATAGATTTCAAACTTGCTGAACAGATACTGTGACGTTACGTTTTTGGACGTAAGTCACAAAAGGCTATCTCCACCCGTTTAAAACTAGCGCCGCGCGATATTAGAGAAGAGCGTCTCCAATCAGGGAAATCCTAGCGATCTGACGACAATATTAACGACTGCGAATTCGTCTGAGCCAACAAGGGAGAAGCGAACCAGGGACGACCATCAACCCACAGCACCCCAAATCGCTAAATCTGCCAGCCCAGAGGAACTCGGCCCGACCAGGGTGAACATTAAGGGGATCAGCAGTCTCCGATGGCATCCGAAGACGACCGGTCACCGTTGGAGGAGCCGGGTGGTGAGGCAAGCGACCCCGAGTTGCCCTTGCATCGTGGGAGGCTTGACCAATTGTCGTCTCGACGAGGCAGGGTTGGCGCTCAGAGGGCCTACGGCCCTGGCGTCGTTCACCCGACGGCACAGCGAGCCCTGCGCGCGCGGTAGGATCCAGCGACCAATAGGAATCGATTTCGGGGACAAAGGCGGCTAGACGAGCGTTAGGGAATAGCGCGCAGAATTCGGCACTCTTGTGCTGACTGTCGAGGCGAGCGAGCGACGATTACTAACTAGCGACCAACTCTCGAATACCGTATTAGCGCACAAAGGAAGGAAGGAAGGACCTTAGAGTTCCCCAAAATCCTCCTTACTAGCGGCGTGCTCTCATCAGCAAATAATAACAAGCGGTAAGCGAACACCTTTCTACTCTAGCTTTTGTGAGGGACTGACTTTTGGTGAGATCCCAGCTAGAGATTCGCTGTTTCTCGGCCCTTAAGGCACTCTCGCTTTTCGACTGTAAGCTTTCCATTTCCGATCTATTGTCCAGATCATTCTGAGCTACAACTCTTGCTGATAGTCCTGATTATGTAAACTGAGATCTTCCTGCGGGCTGACGAAGTCAGCCAAGAGTCAATTGTAGAAAATCTGTCCAACGGGAATTCGGGAAATCTATTAACGCCGATCATCTGCGTAGAGCTAGCGAACATCTGAATGTAACTTCGACTATTCTAACTCGCAGCCACGTGCTTCGCCCGAGGTTGCCAATGAACACCTCGAGCGAGGGACTCTTTCTCTGCCTCATTGTCGAAATAAAATCATCCATACTAGCTCAATCCTGGCTTGTTCACTCGTGTCGAACCCACGTGCTCTCCGTGTTGTCTGATCTAGCCGAAGCACCTGTTTGGCCGTCTCGGGAGATTCAATGTTGCCGTTCTCTTTGCGATTTTTGTGTGAGATTTTGTGTGGCATCTTCGATGCCTGGCGCCCATTTTTGTGGTACTAGGGAATAGTTGGCTTCGAATCTCCCGGGCCGAAGTATCGGGAAAAGTATCGTCCAGAGAGAAATATAAGAGTTGGGGAAATTCAGCTCTCCCCATAAACTAACTTCTCGATCTAACTATTAACCAGAAAGTAAATTCCCTTTCTCATATTCTCGAGTCTAGCCCAAAAGCCAGACTCGAGAATATTTCTTTATTTTCCTGATAATACATAATTAAAAACTACAGAAGTCAAAGATCTAAAGTTTACTGAGCAAATACTGATTACTAGTAAGGTTCGTAGTTCAGAAATCATTTACACGAAAAACCTGAAGTATCACTTGGTGAACAAGTTGTTGCTTTTTCATTTAAGTGGGTCCTGGTTATGCACTTGGCAACTTTGGTAGTCTATAATTGTATTGAATAAGAGGATATTGCTTAACAGTGTTAGATTGAGTAGGGTCATAAAGCTGTACCAATAAGAGAATAAAACTGTTAAATTTGTCAGATATCCTCGCGTAAGATATTCCTGTCATAAAATAGCCTACATAACCAAGCACTCGAACGTCAAGGAAATAAGACATCTATCCATCTCGTGTTAAATAGTCTCTTTCTACATGTCTAGCATCTCTCTCTAACATCAGCTCACATCCGCCTTCTCTCTCTACCATAACATCATCTCGTAGCTACAAAGCTAGAAATATATGAACATTCTGCCACCTAGCATGGAAAATATGTGACCTACATTTTTGGTCTGAATCTTCTTCTGAATCGTTTTCGCACGAGAAAATAAGGGGAGGAAATTCATATCTCTTGAACGCATGGACCAATTTCCTTGCTCTTTAGCTTATTGGATTCAGAAAAATAAATTAGGCTGTGCTTGATTCATAAGTTATGCCTGCAAGCTGTAACTTTTTCGGAAATCGAGGTGAAAGTCTTATATTGATCGAAAACCGCTACGCGTCGGGATAAGTAGCCTCGGCTTCTCGCGCTGTATAGCTATAGCTAACTACTTGGTGCGAGACTCTACCGAGTCTCCTGAAACATGGACTAGCCTTCATTGGGTACCGCAAATTGTGATTTGTTACAAACGTCCATACGTCCATGGCAATAAGTTTGTAATTATGAGAGATAGATTAATGATATTAATGCATAATATACCTTCAATCCTGTACCTGTACATGTATATTATAAGCTTAAAATAACAATGTATTTTTATATCTTTTCAAACAGTTGAAGTTAACCCTCAATAATTCTTGCACTCCGGGTTCTAGAAACTACTTATTTCAAGCAGTGAGTATGTCTTTGTCCATGAGCAACTAAGCCAATTGTAAAAAGTAGGTACAATTGAATATCTGGTAATATTTGCGGTACTTGCACGGAACCAAAAAATATTTACTGGACACATCAGATTTGACGAACATGCAACAAAATTAAAGGTCTTTCGTTGGTAGAAAACATGAGACAAACTCCCTAAAAGCCCCAATAACTGATATTCTCAATTCGAGCGATGTTTCTCAGGTGTGACGCTGACGAAACGAATTGTGTGTATTTCAGATGCTGCTGATCATTATCACCGGCGACATGCGACCACCTTCTCATCAGCGATGTCTCATCCGACGGTCCGGCAGAAAATAGCATCGCTGAGAAATATTATCAAAATGAAGAACAGAAGGATCAAGCGGCTCGAGGAGAAGGTGCAGTCGTCGAGACCCACCCGTGAGAGGGAGAATTTGGCAGAGGAGGATTTCCTCGCTGGAGTACCGCAAGAAACAGCAAATTTCATTAAGCAGCTGGTGAAACGGGCCAAATGCAAACCGCAAGGGAGACGGTACACCACGGAGGTAAAAAAACTAGCCTTACAGGCATATTATTATAGTTGTTGCGGATCATCCGAATGATGCGCCGTATAGGTCAGCTCACTAATTAGTGCAGGTGAGCGACGTAGGTGCTCCAGCTGTCACTCGAGCAGTCAACTGACTGATTGCGTCATACCTGCGGTCAATCACCCGGAGAATCATAACCGCTCCGACTGTTCCAGTACTTTCGGGATTTTTCTTCACGGAAGTGAGGTCAGTACTGGAAGGTTCGAGAGCCGGACAAGGCTATAAATACCCCCCGCAACTTCCGAAACTCTCTCTCTGTTCTCGGAAGCGAATTCGGTAGTATCTGGTGCGTGCTCACTGAACTATAAAATCTATCATTTTTTCGCCTTGCTGCGATCGGCATCTATCGCCCACGCTGGGAGAAATCAATCAGTCTTACTCTGATTTCATGAACATTGTTTATATATTTTAAGTGACGAGTGAACAACGATCTTAACAATAGTGGAAATAAACTTAACAAAACTCAACACGTGGACTACAAATCTAACAACAACTTATCCTACCTAATCTACGAACGAGAAGTCTAGTGTGCTTGCCTACTCTATAATCTAATCGTCAGCATCACAAACAATAGTCCTCAGTGCTATCGTTACATTGCACCTATGCTCTATTATCCATCCAAACGTACCTTAAACCGTTTCGTTGAGCACATAAAAATAAAGCCCGGACTTTGTGACCAAGTGCTCGATATGTTAGAGGTAAAGGTACGCGCGACGGAACCTGAAGACAGGTTCTGTGCTCTCTGTTTTGATGAGATGGCACTAAAATCACATATCTTTTATGATAGATCGCAGGATTGCGTAGTCGGTTTTCCAAATGTTGGAAATCTGGGTAATAGAGCAAAAGTGCCTGACGATATAAATTATGTAGCACGTAGTAGCATGGTAGTTTTGGTGAGGGGATTAAATAAAAATTGGAAGCAACCTGTCGCGTACATATTCTCCCGCGACACTGCTTCGGTGCCCACATTGAAAGAGTTGCTACTCAAGAGCATTAGACGTTTGTCCCACATCGGATTAAAAGTGAAAGCTTTAATATGCGATATGGGAACGTGTAATATAAGATTAGCCGTTATCGGGATTAACGATCTGTCGTCGCACTTGATAGTCGACGATAAAAAAATAGTTTTTATGTTTGATCCACTGCATTTAATTAAAGCGACGCGAAATAATTTTCTAGAAAAAGATTTCCATAACTCGAACAACGGTGGTGTGGCCTCGGCCAAATACGTTCGAGATTTATACGCGTTGAGCAAGGATGCCGCGTTTAACTGACGCGCACTTGCAACCTCAGTCAGCGGACAAAATGAAAGTTAAATTGGCGGTTCAACTGTTGAGTGGATCCGTTGCTAACACTTTGGGTATGTTGATAGCTTTATCCAAGTTCCCAACAGCGGCAACGGAAACCCAACAGTTTATAGAAATGCTTGACGGGTTATTCGATTTATTCAATTCTTGTACGGAAGAATCGCCAAAGCCATATAACTCCGCGTATAAGAGCACCGAAGAACAGCGTGAATTTTTGACGAGTGTCAAAAAATATTTGGCAAACGTTGTTGTCCTAAATAGTGCCGACAAAGACGTCACCAATACTTTGCATGTGATAAAGTGCTGGCGAATTAGCATTAATGCGTTGCTCGACTTGTGGGGCACATTAAAAGCGGAGGTCTTCCCATTTTTATTAACTCGGCGGCTCAATCAGGACCCGCTGGAAAACTTCTTTGGTTCCGTTCGGCAACAAGGGGGAAATTGTATTAACCCCACGCCGATTCAATTTATGGGAGCCTTTAAAAAATTAGTTTGCATGAACCTATTCCACACGGGGAGCGAAAATTTCGCCGCCGATAAAGCGATTCAGCTTCTGGAATCTGGGATGGATCTTTTACCATATGGTGAAAACCCAGATCCTCCCAGAGTCCTGAGCGAATTTGATCGCATTCAAATTCCCACGGACTATCGACTGCCAAATGTGTGTGAGGAGAATGCAGCTCGATATGTCTGTGGTTATTTTGTGCGGCAATGTTTGGCCGTTCATTCTTGCCCGGCATGTGATGAGTATGCAAATGCTCATCAAGTGTTCGATGAGACGACACTGTTATGCCAAATGAAGGCTTTTACTACTAATGATGATAGTTTCTTTGGAAGTTTGTATATGCCTGATGATAACTTCTTCATCCTCGTGTGTAAATTAGAAGGAGTTTTCCAAAGAAACTTTCTGAAATATGTAACTGGACCGAAACTTTTGGAAAACATATATAATTTGTTTACCAAAGTCGAATTCCGAAGCCCGTGTAAAGATTTCCCATATAAGTTTCTGTTGAAGCTCTTTGGCAGAACGAGAATATATTATAAAATAAAAGATGTCAATCAGAATCGGAAATCTTTGGATCAGTCTCGCCGTCAGAGAAACAACAAAATATTGCGCCATGAGTAAATGTGTCACTGCTTTTATTGGTACTATACCACCTTGCATATTTATCACTAAACATATATTTTACAAATTCATAGGTGGCAACGCATAAGCGTTAGTCGCACTGCACACCAAGAGTGGCAGAAAAAATCGTAGTCGCAGACATATAGGTGGCAACGCGAAAGCGTTGGTCGCACTGCACTACAAAATCCTAGGTGGCAACGCATAAGCGTTAGTCGCACTGCACACCAAGAGTGGCAGAAAAAGTCGTAGTCGCAGACATATAGGTGGCAACGCGAAAGCGTTGGTCGCACTGCACTACAAAATCCTAGGTGGCAATTCATAAGCGTTAGTCGCACTGCACACCAAGAGTGGCAGCAAAAAATGAAATTGCAAATGCATACGTGATAAAGCATTATCTTAAAGCATTTTCAAAGCATTAATTATTTTGACACATTACTCATGGCATCGTATGTGTAAAATGAATAATAGATTGTTCGGAATCAAGTAATTGATTAAGGTACTGCATTAGCTGATTCCGAAAAGCATTCTAAATTGCCTTGAAAGGATCTGTTTCAGAATCTACAGGAACCAGGAGGTCATAATCACATAATAAAATTTGCTAAATAAATGAAATTTGCCATCTCTACTTGTGTGAATTCTTTCATTTCAACTGACCCACTTGCAACGATATCCTTGCATTCCCCCTCATACACCGAAATCTCTTTCAAATTACACTTGACACAGGGGTCCGGAAGACATAACCGCAAGGTCAATTACCCGTCCTCCAAGTATCGAGCATTTATGTGGCCACCCCAGGAGGTTTAGTCGGTAGGAGTCCGACATACCCCCATATCCCGCGTGGTATGGGGAATCCATGAGGATTTCTCCTGGGTCAACAAAAAAACAAAAAAAAACATTTGACACCGTATTGCGATTCTCAAAGTATATGATTTATAGATAGAATTCAGTGATTTTATTCGTCGTTTCATAATTCCGATTAAAGCTTGAGTTTTCGATTTTTTAACCGTTGAATACAGTGTTTATAGTATTTTGGGTCCCCGAAAACGATTTTCAGAGTGAAGGTTGCTTATTAATACTGCAATAATGAAAAAGCAGGTGGATGGCAAACAGTCATAAAAATAAGGAGACTTGGTAGAGTCTCGCGCCAAGTAGTATAAAATATTACAGCTCCTACTGGGAATTGAAGAGTTGACGAAGAAAGTGCGGAGAATCGCCAAAAAGGAATCGCGCCGACGGGGAGCCGAACTCGGACCACCACGATCGCTGGTCTGACGCTTTGCCACGGCGCTACTTTAACATTTGTAACAAAAAGTATCACAGGCTCTTGATAAATTTGATTCGCTGGATTTGGTCGGATTTAATTGGATCTAATCAGACGTCGCGAAACAACTAATCAATGATGGCGAGACGGCGGACTGAGGTGAGCACTATCCAGATAACTCGTTTAACAACTGAAAATATACGATCTACAGATAAAATTCGGTGATTTTGTTCTTCGTTTCCTGTTCTTAACAATAATTCCAATTAAAGCTTGAGTTTTCCATTAGTATATAAATCATTCGGTTATTTGATTGTTCCATTACTCGTTCATTCAACAATTAATTATACTACTAGTCCTAGACTTGTGATGCTGAATGTATAAATGAAAATCACTACACAGATAGCGCATTGAACTATAGTATTAATCGTGTCAGACAATCGTGTCGGATGCTTTTTAATCGTTGTATACAGTATTTATAGCATGTTGGGCTTCCGATAGTTATCACATAGTGATCTGTGTAACAGAATTCAGTAAGCGCGGCACGCGGCTCGTACAATTCTGGCTCTTCCTCAGAAGTTGGCGCTCAGCTGTGTGTGTTACACAGATGTGCGGTACGCATACATGGGGATATGCACGCTGGAAAGAAGGCGCCTGACTTTGCCTGGCTCGAACTCGGCCTCGCTGCGTCCCCACTCGTTCAGCATTATATAAGGCGGTAAGAAAACACACACGACTATCCTGGTGCTGTGAGCTTCTGCGTCACCTGGTATTAGCAACCGACGACGAATCGATGCTACTGTCATCTGGTGGTTACTGCGTCACATAGCAGCTAGAGGCAATATTCGCTGGGACACCGACATCAAAGGTGCCGACACGGAGTGTCCCTACTGTAGTATACTGTGCACACGCCCATCACCACTTCCCGCGGCCGGAGTGCAAAGGAGGGACCCAGCCCCCCAGCTGAGTCCCCCGCCGACTGCGCGGACGTTTTTGTGCCGCGGGAAAGCCGTGGCTCTCTTCCGCGGCCGTCCCCTGTTGATGTTCCGGGTAGGAGAGGAGGGAAGAGGAGTGGGCAGCACCATCATAGTGGCGCCTGCAGGTCCGGCCTCCTTCTCCCCCCTCCCCTGCCCCTCCGGGAGTCCCCCACCGCTCGGGATGGCGCTGCCGCTCCCGAGCCCACTCGGTCGTCTCCTTCGCGAGCATTACCTGGTCGCAGAAGGAGACAACCGCGTCCCAATTATCCGCGCTGTCGAGCATCCTATCCACGATGCTCGACAGCGCGAGATCGTCCTCCCCTGTCGCGCCGACCAGGACGGCGCGCTCGTCCGCCCACGCTGGACAGTGCTCCAGCGTGTGCTGCGCATCGACCCGGTCAGCCCCACAATGGTGGCAGCGACCCGTGGCCCCTCTGCCGGTCCTGGCCAGGTACTCGCCGAAACAACCGTGCCCGGTGAGTACCTGGCACAGGCGGTACGTGACACCCCCGAAATCCCTATCCGACCAGCGCTGGAGATGCGAGCGGATAGCCCGGACTGCCCTGCTGGGCTCGATGCCCAGCTGGCCCACGAGTCCAGCAGGTACAGCCGGGACTGGCGCTTCAAGTCGGTAATCCTCTCGGTGGTGGCGACTCCCCTTTCCCGCGCGTCGGACAGGCCTCTATGATAGAGAGCCTGCGAGCGGGCTACGATCTCCCATGGGGGAGATCGGGCCATCACACTGGCTGCACGGTGGGATATAGTTCTATATCCCCGGCAGGTCCTTATGGCTACACGTCGGTGTAGCCAGCCCACCCGAGTTCGGGTAGCGGCGTTGCCAGCGCTGCATAAGGCTTCGGACCATACCGGAGAGCCGTACAGGACTTGCGACCTGACGACTTCACCGTACAGCCACCGCACTCAGGTCCCTAATCTCCTTTTAACCCCTTTTCACTAGTTAGTTTCAATAACTCAGAACAGAACTTGGGAACGTGCTAAGGGCTATTCCACCCTAACCAGACTCAAGACTGGACCTTGTTAAATAAAAGAATGGCTAGTTGCTTCCAGTAGCTCAGAACAGAGAATTGGGATCGTGCTAAGGGTTATTTCACCTTAACCAGACTCAAGACTGCTCATTGATCATGGAAGAGTGCCCTAAGCTAGAGTTAAACCTTACTATGGCTCGCCGGATACACCTCGAGCGGTAAAGATGTATCCTCGTGGGATCTTTTATTATTCCTTTCCTTATTGTGATTAATTGAAACAAGGTTGACTAAACAGGAATTTAGTAATGATGACACAATTGATTTCTTAATGAAAACTAGAATAATGTTCAATATATGCTGAACGATCAAATAATACAAACACAAAATATACAATGAGAGTTTCTGTGGTTTTGTGATGTTGTTACAAAATAGTAAGTTCTTTTTACGTTACGATTTGAACGGGGGAGAAACTAACGAAAGAACTGTGACTTGCCTAACGATCGCGATGAGACACGATGTACGTTCGATAATTGTAATTGCTTCGAAGGAGACTAGTGCTCGATCTACTACGATGTTCTTCGGTGGTCCAATTGACAGAGCTTCGCCGTCGATGAGAGTTTGGAACTGATTCCCCCGCTTTCTACTACAATTTAGGGCTTAAATACCCGAAAAACTCAGTGAAAAGGGGGTATGGTAGGAGTATAGGCGGCAAGGGTCTGACTACTCTTGAGGTCTAAACACTTGTAGGGGGACATGAGTGCACCGCTGCATAGTTCACTAAGGGCACGCTGCGATGACACCCTACTAGGAATGCGCTTTAACAAAATACGCATAGGAAAACTATGTGGGAGTCTAGCGAGTTCCAATTATTGACTCTACGTGTGAAATAAGACTAAGAAAAGTAGTCCGATGAGGATGAATACGTAACACCTCCCCCCTTAGATTGAACATCGCGCAAATCATGATGCTTCATAAAAGAAATCGGACGAATTTTCTTTCAAAAGTAGGTGAGAATATGTGGCGCTTGTTTGAAACGCAACGTAATGTGTAGTGAAGTGTACTTAATTGCTAAATACAAGATTCATATACGATATTAGAATGTGTTCCGCGTAGAGCCTAGCTAGTTTGCGTGAGGGGCGTCTTTGTGCCGGTGTGTTTGTGTGTTTAGGCTAAGTTGAATAATATGTACATGCGATAATGTTACTGTAGCAAAATTGGAAGATCTTGGCGGAATTACACCATGAAATGTAATAGTATTGTGAAGAGTGCGCGTGAGTGGTAAGGGCAAACTTGTAAACGTATGATCAGAAGTATGATGATTTAACGGCTAACCCCCCGTAGTGCACGGTAGCGTGGAAACGCACCGGGGCCTAGAAGCCATTCGTGCTCAGGTAGAGGTTCGCCTTTACCTGAGGCCGAGATCGACCCCGTTAGGGAATTCGTTTCCCGGGTTTTGAGGGTCCGCGTGCACGGTGAAACCATATGGTTAATCCGGGGCCGCTAGGCTAACCCTGGGCGAAGCCGTGACAATCAGCCATGCGATGGGTAATAAACCTATGTGTATTATTTAGATGAAAACAAAGAGACTGGTGGGGAACGGTCTGTAAGAACGTAAGCCCGAACCTCTCACGAGCATCAAGATTCAGTCTAATGTCATCGGTCGAAGAGAAAAGGCACAAGTCTTCTCTCGCACAAGCAACAGAATGGTTTTACAGATTATGATGGTTCGGATGGATAGATTTTCGCAAAATTATGTCTACGGTTGTCTTGTCTATGGTTTACGCGGATAATCATCTAGTCAATGTGACAGGGAAAATGCAGGATGCTGTTTAGTTTCTATCAATCTCCAATTTTTTGTATATTATTGTTACCTGTTTAAAACGAGTGATCCTTTTCTTTCTACGCGCGAGCTGATTTCAACTTGTCAGCATGTTTTGTTAATATTTTATTTTCTGACGTTTGCAAAACTATATTATTTAAATCAGTGACATTAATGATTTTGAATGGTTCAACGTAATGAGGATCAAATTTGCTAATCCGAGGTTCCTTCAGAGCATAAACAAAATCTCCAAGTTTGAAATTGACAGGATTTGCACATCTATCATAATTCTGTTTTGAACGACATTTGTTTTTAATTAAAATATTTGTGGCTTCATTTCTCATAGTTTCCATTTGTTTAATGAGATCTATCAGATAGGAATCATATGTTTGTAAACTCTTTCCTTTGGGAAATGCTGATGCTAATCTTGGTAATTTTCCAAAATTAACTCGTATGGGGTGAAACCGGTTACTTCGTGAACTGACGTGTTGTACGAAAACATTGCAAATGGTAATAAACTTTCTCATTCTTCGTACGAATCCATGTAATGCTTTATATATTCTGTTAAGACAATATGACTTCTATCTAGTGAACCATTAGTTTGTGGTCTGTAACCTGACGTTGTTACCTTTTTAATTTTAGAATATTTCTGCTAATTGAGTAAGGATTTTTCCAATAAAACTACTTTCTCTATGAGTAAGAATTGCTTTAGGAGTACCATAAACTGCTATAAAATGACGAGCAGAACCATCAGCTATTGTTATTGCGCGGATATCAGGAATTGCTACGGCCAAACAATATTTTGTGAGGTTATCTTGCGTTGTAAGAATATGTTTATTTCCATTTAAAGAAAGTGGTAAAGGACCAACCGTATCTAAAGATATCTTTTCAAAAGGTTCGGACGGTGTATCAGTGATAAGCATAGGTTGACGAGTTTTAATTCTGACGAACTTTTGTTCTTGACAACTAGTGCATTTACGGATTAAATTTTGTATATCAGTTTTCATTTCAGGCCAGGAATAATAAGGTCGCAAACGACTATAAGTTGACTCGCCGCGCGGCGCATGTGCGGCTTCGGCAACCTGTGGTGGGCCCATGCGTATCCAGTGCCTCTGTTGAGTGCGTGGGCGTGTGAGAGATCGATAGGTGGCCATGTGACGTTGGGCATAATAGGTTTGGAACCCCCCCCTTCTGTCGGCGGTCTCTCCCCTGTATGACTAGTGACGTGCGTTGGGGGGGTGACCCCCACGGACGGGACTCTCCTACACAACCCTCAGGAGTCCTTTGAGCCCGGACAGGATCGTAGTAGGAGCACCCGTTACTTCGAAACGATCCGCTCCGTACGGCTGCTGTCATACAGGCGCCGTGGCACTATATTGCGAGTGCCTCCACGAATCTGGCTGGTATTTATTTACGACTATAAGTTTTAGTGGCACCTTTGTATCCTCCTAACAAACTACTATGAGCTTCCTGAATTAACTGTTGTCTAATTTCAAATAAAGGAAGTGTAATACTTGATGTACAAATAGTAATACGAATATTTTAATTATTGAAAATTCGTTTAACTAATTCTCCAAATTCTGCATGAGTGAAATGATCATGTTCATCTCCAACTGAGGACATTCTAATAGAATAAATCTTTGATTGTTGTAACGCTATTTTCAATTCTTCTAAACCAGAGATAATATCTTCCTTGGTTAATTGTTCATAAAAGTATTTAGTGCCAAATATACTAAAGATCTTTCTGTTACTATGTGTAGATATTGTAAGCGGTTTCTCCGGACCCCTGTCCGCGTCGGTCCGGGTGGACGCGCCTCAACTTCGCCTAAGTCCGTCCGGGGTTCCTGGAAGGGGGAAAGGGGAAAATGCTGGGCGCCAGGCCCCGATAAGGGCCGAATTTCTCCTATGTCCTCCCTCGTCCTGGTTGTTGCCTTCCGCTCGACCCCGGGCTGGACTCGGCGGCACTCGCCGGTGTCGGCCGGGCTAACTCGTGGCCGGTAGAGTGGCGAAGGTATTTGGGTCGGGAAAGGAGGCTGAATAATCCCACGCGGATGGGTGGCAACGGTGTTTATTATTGGCCGGGAAGCTGGCCGGAAAATCCTACGTCCGAGCGCTCGCGTCCGAACGTCGGCGTTCGGACCCTCGGCTTTCCCGTAGCCGCTACACAATTTATTATCCCGGCCGGTCGCGCTTGCCGGACGCTCGCCTGCTGGAAGGCTCGGACACGCCAAAGAATCGAACAGAACTTTCGATAACCTGCAGTCGCACTGCAATCGCACAAGATAGGCGGCCGATCTACGAGCCTCGAAGCCGGAAAACCCAAAACCGTTCGCATGCAAGTTACACAGCTAGATGGTGGCGGCCGGGCCGCTCCTGGCTTTCATACGCCTTCCAATCTAATGGCTCACGGTGTTCTTTCCGAACCGGGGACTTTGTGGCGACTGGAAGAGTCGCTCCAAGGGGTAGCCGCCTAGTGACCGGTGGTCACTCGCGCCAGGGTAGCCTCTTGTTGGAGCGTGAACGGCCGGCACCGAGATCTCTACATGCACTAGGCAGGCGGCAATTCGCTGGGCTTACCGGTCTAAACTCGCTCTGCTCTCTCTGGACTCCTCACTTATCGCTCGTCTTTGGCTCGCTTCTCGCACTCGTCACACGCTCGCGTTGAAGGTTGCTCACAAAGTGAGGAGCTTCCGGTCCTACGCAAAATTCGTTTCGCGTTACGTTGCCGCCTTACGCTATCGATCTCCGCCACGCCGATCGGTCTCGACCGGTATCGAGAGCTCGCGTATCGATCCCGCGCGCTGGGATCGATCGTTTCGCTTCGCTGCGCTCTCCGCCGTTGCGTCGTCCGTCGTCTGTCCAGGGTCAGAGCGGCCTGATCGGCACGTCAATCGGCGTATCTGCACCCTCTGTATGGCTCGCAGGTAGGACTCGTCTGCTCCATTCTCCTCGAGCTTAACTCCCGCTCCTCGATCGACTCGCTGATATCGTCACTATATCGGGCTCGAAACAAGATAAAGGCGCATTAGTAAGTATTCGCTAGGTTTGGCGGTCCCCCTTGGAGCAACGGTTGTTGAGGTTAAGCGGCGAGTGCGAGGCGGCTTCGCGTGAGAGCGGGAGTTTTGGGACGGGCTACGCTGCCCCGTCACAACTCCCCCCTCCTTAGCTTGAGCCCATCGGGCGAATCACCTCGCCTCCGCACTGCAGATCTCGGTGCATTCCTACTCGACACGCGGCCGTGCTCCAAAAGTTTCCAAAAGAAATGTAACGAACTGATAGGCCTACCCTGGTCTCGGAGTTCGTTGGAAATGCTTCTACTCCCTAAAACTAGCATTCGCTGTCAATTGGTCGTGCATAGGTTGCGTGCAGTAAGGATTAGGTAGGGGAGTGCTGGGTGTTGGACTCTTGATTCCGGAACCTGGAACGGAGACGATGTCTTCTTGACAGGAGCAGGTTAGGTGTCTCGTGCGACACGCGGTCTGCTTCTGGCGCGCTCGGTTAAAGTCGGGCGTGCTCGGCTCCTGTCGTCGTCGTCAGCTCGGCTTCGGCTGCCCTCGGCGCTCGTCGGGCGCTCGGCTCGGCGAGCTGTTCGGCTCGCCGGCTGCGCTCGTTCGGAGCTCGGGCTTTGTCGTGCCGCTTCGCCAGTGTTCGGGCGCTTGCACTGGTCCGCGTGCAAGTGGCACGGCCGCTATGCGCTCGTCGCCGCGCTGACTTCTCGATGTCGTCCCGTTGTCCAGGGCTTGGCCCTCCGGCCGGTGGTGGTGGCCCTGGGTCCGTTCTTGGTCCATGGCGGCCGCGGGTGGTCGGCGGTCGCGTGACTTCCTCCTTCCGCTGGGCCACGGCTGGTCGGTGGCCGGTCCTCGGTTCCTGGCCGCACGGGGGGTGTGCGGAGGCCGCGTCACTCCTTAACGCCGGCTCTCAATGTATAGCCGCGCGAGTGACGCGGCTTGTGGGCTGGCTTGGTGCCAGGGGTGCCGGCGGTACGGGCACTCCGCGTACTCCGCACCTTGGTGTCCGCAGCGGCGGCAGTAGGGCTGCTCGACCCGGCGACTGCACCGGGTCTGAAGGTGCCCTTTTCCCCCACACCTCCAGCAGGTGAACTCCGGGAGCGCCTCCCGGAGCGTTGGAGGCGCTTCCTCCTCCCGCAGCTGGGCGCGGGATATGCCCAAGCGCCCGAGCGTCTCCCGGAGGAAAGCCTCCCTCCGACGCTTGGCCCGTAAGGCCTCGACGGCGGCCTGGGCAGTCCTCCTGTCTGCCCGGCGGTGGGCCTCCGCCCGTTGCCGTGCCTCCTCGTCCCTGGCCGCGTGGCGCAGGAGGTCGGCCCATGCGTGCAAAACGCCGGCCCAGGCGGGTTCCTCGCCGGGTTGCGCCCCGAACCACGGGGCGAGGTCCGGCAGGTCCAGCGCGGATGGTGGCGGGGTCTCCCCCGGACGCTGGGCTGGTGCCCCGTCGGCCTCCGCTTCGGGGCGGCCGATCCGCCTCCTACCCCGGTGGCTTCCACGGCCGGTCATCCCGTACATAGTCGTTGTTCTATGGGATCGGGAGGAAAAAAAAAGAAGGGTGATGGTGCCCTCTGCAGGTCCAATTGGCCTGGTGTCACTCCTCCACCACTACATTGATCCTACGACCTTCACCAGCTAGTTCTATTAGTCCCCGGTTTCTACGCAAGGCTTATTCTACATACGGCTTCAGATCTTGCACATGGGCTTTTCCGGCCGGCTTGCCGTCGAGTGTCGCACACTCGTAGACTACTCGCGAGAGCTCCTTCGAGATCACAAAGGGCCCATGGAATTTAGTGGTTAACTTGGCAGCCACGTTCTGTGCGGCTGAGGAGAGGACATGCTGTCGTTTAAGCACGCGATCACCCGGCTTAAATTGTCGGTTTCGGCGGCCGCGGTTATAGTATCGGCTCTGCAGCTCGTACGCGTTCTCTAGGTTTTCGGCAACCCATTTGCGCAGCTCTCCGACCCGCTCCATTCGCGCCGTCCACGACTCTCGATCGGCCGTCGGCCAGACATCGTCGCCGGCGGACGCTCCCTCCCTCCCTCGAAAACAGCGAGCTGGCATAGGCTCGCGACCGAAGTTCAAGAAAGCCGGAGTCGCTCCGAGAGTCGTATGTTTCGCCGTATTATACGTGAATCGGAAGTGCGTAAGGTGTTCGTCCCACTCGCGGTGGTCTTTCTTTATGAACGCGACGATCATCGTTTTTAAAACTCGATTCACTCGTTCGACTGGGTTCGCCTGAGGGTGGTACGGCGGTGTCGTCGCTTGCCGGATACCGTATTCGCTTGCAAGCGTTCCTAACGTTTTATTTACGAACTCGGTCCCGTTGTCCGTCAGCAGGACTTTCGGGACTCCCCATCGCGATAGGATTACGTCTTCGAACGCGTTGCTTATCTTCTTCCCGTTCGCTGCGCGTAACGGGCAAACCTCGATCCATTTGGTGAAAAGGTCCTGGAACACCACTATATATTGGTATCCGGCTTTGCTGCGCGGGAGGGGACCCATGACGTCGGCGGCTACTATTGTCCAGGGCTCGTGCGCGTAGTATCGTCCCATCGTGCCGAGCGGCGCGCCTTGTTCGACTTTCGTGCGCTGGCAGGTGTCACACGCGCGTACGTATTTCGCGACGTCTCGGAACATCCGCGGCCAAAAGTACCTAAGGAGAAGGCGTTCATACGTTTTCTCTCGGCCGAGATGGCCGGCCTGTGGCTCGTCGTGTGTTTCTGCGAGCAATTCGCGCTTTTCCGCGTTCCGCGGGACCAGCTTCCACTCGTTTAGTTCGTGTCCGAGGATGTCACGCTCCATATCGTTCGCGCACCGGCGGTAGAGGCGATCGTTCTCGATCTTCCAGTCCTCGTGCAACTTCGGTTCTTTTCGGACGCGCTCGAGTTTCGCGTCATACCAGCGATCGGGACTCGCAGCTATCGCGGCTAACAGCTGTTCCGTTCGGGCTTCGTGCATCATCGCGAGCGCTCCCACTACTCGGCTCGCGTCGGTGTCTTCGGGCGGGCTTGGGCGTTCTCGGTCGTCGTCGGCGGCTGCCTCAGCTGCAGGCTCGTACGCTCGCGAGAGCGCATCGGGCACGTGATGGAGTGCGCCTTTCCTATGCACGACTTCAAAATCGTATTCTTGCAGCTGAAGTGCCCACCGAGCGAGCCTACCTGTCGGGTCTTTTAGGTTCCTTAGCCACCGGAGGCTACTATGGTCCGTGATGACCGTGAACGCATACCCTTCTAGATACGGTCTAAACTTCTTGATTGCCCAAAGCACCGCGAGACACTCTTGCTCGGTGGTCGAGTATTTGCACTCGGCGTCGGAGAGCGTTCGGCTCGCGTATGCAACGACCCGCTCGCGCCCCTCGATCTCCTGCGTGAGTACAGCCCCGAGTCCGATCGTGCTCGCGTCGGTCTGCAGTACGAAAGGCACTTCGAAATGCAGATACGTGAGGACTGGAGTCGTCGCGATCGATTCGCGCAGAACGTCGAATGCCGATTGCTGGTCCGCGGTCCACTGCCACTTCCGATCTTTTCGCAGCAGCTGCGTGAGCGGCTCGCTCACCGTCGCGAATTCCGGGATGAATTTCTGATACCAGGAGGCCATGCCGAGGAAACGTCTCACTTGCTTGATGTTCTGAGGTTCCGGATACTCGAGAATGGGTCTGATCTTTTCGGGATCGACTTTTAACCCGTCTGCGTGGACGACGAAACCGAGATACCGGACTTCCGACTTGCAGAATTCGCATTTATCGGGGTTTACGGTGAGGCCGGCCTGCTGTATTCTTCGGAGAACTCGCTCGAGCCAAATCAGGTGGTCGTCAAAGGTCTCGGTGACCACTATAATGTCATCGAGGTACGCGAAAGCGAAGGGTTCCATTTCCGGGCCGATCAATCTGTCGAGTAATTTCTGAAACGTCGCGGGAGCCCCAGTCAAGCCGTACGGCATCCGAATAAAATGGAAAAGCCCGCGACCGGGCACGGTAAAAGCCGTAATTTCTCGACTTTTCTCGTCGAGAGGCACTTGAAAATAGGCTTGGCTGAGGTCCAGCGTCGATATGTATTTCGCGGCTCTAAGCTTGTCCAAAATACTAGTCATGATCGGCAACGGATACGCTATTGACTTTACGGAAGTCCAAACAGAACCGATATTTTCCTTTCGCTTTGCGCACCATGACAATCGGGCTGGACCACGCGCTATTAGATGGCTCGATGAATCCGTCAGCTAATAGTTGATCGACTTCTGCGTAAATGGCTTCCTGTACTTTCGGCGAGACCTGATTATACCGTTGTTTTAGCGGCGCGTTGTTGCCGACGTCTATCGTGTGCGTGATGAGGGAAGTTAGCCCTGTGGCCGGCTTGAGTTGACCTACCACGCGGTCGAGGAACTGTCGAAGCCTCGCAGTTTCCTGTTCGGACAGGCGCGCGATGCCGCAGCAGCGGGGGTATTCCCTCACATCCGCACTATACGCGAAACGCTCGCTCGGTCGATCTCGGAAGTACCATTCATTCACCGCGTAGTCGATCGCGATCCCGAGTTCTCCTATCGTGCGCACGCCTAAGATGACCGGTCCGCTTAGGGACTCTAGCGTGCGGAATTCGAGCCGCTTCGTGCGTCCCCTCACCGTAACCCTGGCGTTTCCGGACGCTCTCGAACAGTCGACGAGCCCATTCCCGAGAACATAGTATTTCGGAGTGGACACCTGCGTTCTCACGCGAGAACCGAGTCGCCTTAAAGTCTCCGGACTTATGAAATTGTCGCTGGTGCCGCCGTCTACGAAGGCACGGACGAGTAGCCCTTCGATTTTTGCCGGGATGTACACGAGGGATGGGCTAGCCTCGCTCGCGGCCGGTGCCTCGAATTCGAGCGAGTCGTCCGATTCCTCGGATTCGGTGGAGGTGTCGATCGTTTTTCCGCCGTCCGCTATTCCCCCCTTTAGCGTCGGCCGCCCCGGTTTCCCGAGCACTTCGGGCATCGCGCGGTCGGAGTCCCCGGGTTCCCGCACCGGACGCAGCGGAGTACCTCCTCGCTCCGGCAGCCGATGCGCACGTGGCCGGGCTGCCCGCACCTCCAACAGATCTCCGCGCTCGTGCTGGCCCGCTGTTCGGTGGCCAGTTGGGCGAGTACCCCGCGGTTCGCCCGCCCTCCCCTTGGCGCCGGTGCCTCGCGGTATTCTGGCGCGGTGTCGTCCGGAGGGGGCGCGTGGAACTCGAGTTCCTCGGCGCGCTCGGTCAACTCCTCGACCGTCAGGTACTCGTGGAATCGGATAAGTGACCGGTAATGCAGCAGCATATTGTCGTAGAGGAGGTGGAGGATCTTCTCGTCGCTCATGGGAGGATTTATCCTCCGGCAGATGGACTGGAGCTCGGTTTGGTAGGTGGCGAAGGGTTCGCCGCATCGCTGCTTCCTCCTCGTGGCTGCTGCTAGTTTGTCCGAACTGGTCGCCCGGTCGAAGTGGCGGAAGATGGCCCTCTCGAATTCCGCCCAGGTGCGGAATTGACGGCGGGTGGACATGAACCAGTCGTATGCGTTTCCTTGTAGCAGCAGTGGGAGGCACGCCAGCATGGAGCGGTCGTCGATGGCCAAGAGCTCCCTCCGGTACTCGATCTCTCCCAGGAAGCGTTCGAGCTCTCTCACCTCTCCTCCTGCGTACCGCATCGGCCACTTCCTGACGGCATCATAGGGGCTCCCGACCGGACGCGGCCGGGGCGCGAGTCCCGTTGAGGTAGACGCGGCATTGCGGTAGGGATAGGCGCGGGATATGGGCGCGTGTCGCGGGAAACGGTCCCGCTCCTCGTCGTCGCGGATAACGGACGGCAGATCCCAGCTGGGTCGGGGGGTGAGGGAGGCCTTGCGGCCGGGCGCGTCTCCGGGAGGCACCGTATTGGGCGCCCCCCGGGATTCGCGAACGGTCTCGCAGTCGTCCTCCCCTTCGGACTCAAGGACTTCGCTCGATTCTGCGAGCGGCTCGCCGGTGGCCTTTCCGCGCGGGGCCCTTCGCGCCTCCACGGAGGCTCGTGCCTCCTCTCTACGCCGGCCCATCTCCTCCAAGTAGCGTCCGCGGAGCTCATCGATGGTCCCGCTCTCGTCACACCCGCATGTTTGGAGGAGGTTCCTTAACCCCTCCTCCCCTAGGTGTCGAACGAGCTGCTCGAGCTCACTTTGCCGCACGTACACCATGCTAATTACGGTGCGCGAAGTCGACCTGCAAACGGCCGACCTTGGATCCGTACGCGGCCGACAGCCGGTGTTTATTAGGTTCGGTGCTCTAGTCCCCCAACGCGGTTTTTCTAACTCTGACCTCCTCAGCCGCTACAGGTGTTTACTGGGCTCACCTACCTTACCGTTATGTAACGGCCACGTTTGAACGGGCTCCTTTGTGACCTGTAACAAATGCACCAAAAGCGATCGCGACTGGCGTGTCCAAGCTCGCGAAAAATTCAACTGTTCCAGCCTCTCTTTCCCAACTTTTTAGTGGGCCCCACGTTGGGCGCCAATTTGTAAGCGGTTTCTCCGGACCCCTGTCCGCGTCGGTCCGGGTGGACGCGCCTCAACTTCGCCTAAGTCCGTCCTGGGTTCCTGGAAGGGGGAAAGGGGGAAATGCTGGGCGCCAGGCCCCGATAAGGGCCGAATTTCTCCTATGTCCTCCCTCGTCCTGGTTGTTGCCTTCCGCTCGACCCCGGGCTGGACTCGGCGGCACTCGCCGGTGTCGGCCGGGCTAACTCGTGGCCGGTAGAGTGGCGAAGGTATTTGGGTCGGGAAAGGAGGCTGAATAATCCCACGCGGATGGGTGGCAACGGTGTTTATTATTGGCCGGGAAGCTGGCCGGAAAATCCTACGTCCGAGCGCTCGCGTCCGAACGTCGGCGTTCGGACCCTCGGCTTTCCCGCAGCCGCTACACAGTCTATTATCCCGGCCGGTCGCGCTTGCCGGACGCTCGCCTGCTGGAAGGCTCGGACACGCCAAAGAATCGAACAGAACTTTCGATAACCTGCAGTCGCACTGCAATCGCACAAGATAGGCGGCCGATCTACGAGCCTCGAAGCCGGAAAACCCAAAACCGTTCGCATGCAAGTTACACAGCTAGATGGTGGCGGCCGGGCCGCTCCTGGCTTTCATACGCCTTCCAATCTAATGGCTCACGGTGTTCTTTCCGAACCGGGGACTTTGTGGCGACTGGAAGAGTCGCCCCAAGGGGTAGCCGGCTAGTGACTGGTGGTCACTCGCGCCAGGGTAGCCTCTTGTTGGAGCGTGAACGGCTGGCACCGAGATCTCTACATGCACTAGGCAGGCGGCAATTCGCTGGGTTTACCGGTCTAAACTCGCTCTGCTCTCTCTGGACTCCTCACTTATCGCTCGTCTTTGGCTCGCTTCTCGCACTCGTCACACGCTCGCGTTGAAGGTAAGGAGCTTCCGATCCTACGCAAAATTCGTTTCGCGTTACGTTGCCGCCTTACGCTATCGATCTCTCGGTGCCGCCGCGCCGATCGGTCTCGACCGGTATCGAGGGCTCGCGTATCGATCCCGCGCGCTGGGATCGATCGTTTCGCTTCGCTGCGCTCTCCACCGCTGCCTTCAGCCAGCGAGAGCTAGGAGCCCCTGGTACGTCCGTCGGTCTGTTGCCGTTGCGTCGTCCGTCGTCTGTCCAGGGTCAGAGCGGCCTGATCGGCACGTCAATCGGCGTATCTGCACCCTCTGTATGGCTCGCAGGTAGGACTCGTCTGGTCCATTCTCCTCGAGCTTAACTCCCGCTCCTCGATCGACTCGCTGATATCGTCGCTATATCGGGCTCGAAACAAGATAAAGGCGCATTAGTAAGTATTCGCTAGGTTTGGCGGTCCCCCTTGGAGCAACGGTTGTTGAGGTTAAGCGGCGAGTGCGAGGCGGCTTCGCGTGAGAGCGGGAGTTTTGGGACGGGCTACGCTGCCCCGTCACAATATAAAAACTTGATCTTTCTTTGGGTGTTGATTTTTAATCCATTCTTTATCTATTATCAGGAAAATAAAAGAATATTCTCGAGCCTCGCTATTTTGAACTAGACTCGAGAATAATTCTTAATAAGAAAAGAATGGTATTTTTACTTTACTCGTGACGTTAGTTTAATTCGGGGAGACTGAATTCCCCAATAGTGCAATTGTCCCTCAAAAGGTTATTTTCCCGAAACTTCGGCCCGGGAGATTCGAAGCCTACTATTCCTTGCCGAAACCGGAATGGGCGCCAGGCATCAGAGATGCCACTCAAACATAATACTTTGGCATCGAACAGCCACTCAAAATCCAAGAAATAGGCATCGGAACTAGAAATACAAGAACGCTAAAGAAAAGGTAACATAGAATCTCCCGAGACGGTTTACAAGTTTGCCTCGACTAGACAGAATGGACACAGGAGGGCATGTGGGTTCGACACGAATGAACAAGCCAGGATTGAGCTAATGAATGTTTTATTCCGACAAGGAAGCAGAGAGAAAGCCCTTTGCTCGCGGTGTTCATCAGCAACCTCGGCCGAAGCACTTGGCTGCGAGTTGACCGGCGCTAATAACTGAACAGAATTCGCTAGATTCTGACGCTACGAAATTGACTCTTGGCTGATGCTGTTACCGAGATTGAAAACAGAAGCTTACAATCACTAGAGCGAGAAGCCGGAAGGGCCGCGAGACAACGAATAGCTAACGGGCAACCAACAAGGAATTGGTCCCCTTACAAAAGCTAGCATGGATGGATCGTTCGCTTACCGCTAGTTTATGTCGATCCGGGATGTCGGGGATCGATCTATGCGGACTTGTCGTTCTTCCTTCCTTCTGACAATTATTGTACGCTAGCCTCTAGTATCGTCTTTGTGGGGTTGCTCGATAAGGGTTCGCAAGTTCTCCGGAATTCGTCCACTCGCTACGATCGTCAGCACAAGAGTGCCGAATTCTATGCGCTTTGCCCTAACATTCGCCTAGCCGTCTTTGTTCCCAAAATCGGTCTCTTATTGGTCGTCGGGTCCTACCGCGCGCTCAGGGGCTCGCAGTGCCCTCGGACGAACGACGCCAGGGCCGTGTGCCCAACAGGGCGCCAACCCCGCTTCGTAGAGACGGCAAGGAGGTCGTTCTCTTCTTAGCTGGATGCCTCGGGATCGCCTGCCTCACCACCCGATGATCTCCCTCGATGACCTTTCGCTGGAGATCCCTTCGGAGGCTGCTGACCCCTTAAGATTCGTCCTGGTCGAGCCGAGCCGTCTGGATTGGCAGATTTGGTGACTTCGGGTTCGCTGGGTAGATGGTCGCCCCTGCTTGCTGCTCCCTTATTGGCTCGGGCAAAAGTATTTGGTGTTAGTATTGACTCTGGATCTTCCCCGAACAGTATTGGAGATGCTAGTTTCCGCTATTACTGCGGTGCTAAATTTAAGTGAGGGGAGGCATTCGCTTTTTGTGACAGGCGCCTATGCTCAACGTCGCACTATATATTCCATTTTTTCTAAAGCTTTCGTAATTGGAGTATTTGAATCGCAGTTCGCTGAGATAAAATGAATGGAATGGGCCTTCCGAAACTATTCGTTGTATTCTTGTCGTCACTGTCACTATCTTTATCACTTGACATTGGGTACTCTGCGAGGTCAATAAGGGTATTTGAAATTCGAATTGGTACTGTTTGAGAGTTTAAATTATGTGGAACAGATTGAGTAGGTACCAAAGGTTCAGGTAAAGGAAGTGTTTGGTCTATTTCTATGTTATCAAGGGGTAAAGAATTCTGTCGAATGGTACTAATGGACTGATTGTAAATCTCTGAATTTTCTGGCCTCTCAGTGGGAGCTAGGGTAGAGTTACTCAAGGGCTCATTAAAGGACATTGAATCGCTGGTCAAAGTATTGTTTCCAGATGGTGGTGTACGATTTGTAGAAAGTGGGTCTGGAGGAAAGTTCACCATGCTAGGTAGAAAACTCGGTTTAAGAAGATATCTACGAGGTTGTTCATTTTCTGAATTGCTGTCATCTGAGTCACTTTCTGAGTGTCTGACTAAAGGTCTCTTTTGTCTATCACGTGTTAATTGTTTAATGCGACTACCCTCAGGGCCTGCTGGAGCTTTAGACAAATAGTGTTTAAAATCTGGATCATTCGATTCTTTAGGCATTGAAGGTAAACAGTTGATTCGATTTCGTGAAAGAGCATCTGCATTCTTATTAATCTTTCCTGCTTTATAAACAGTGTTGTATTCAAATTCCAATAATCGTAATTTCCACTTCATTACTCGAGAAGTAGGATCTTTAACTGAGTGTAACCAAACTAACGGACGATGATCAGTAATCAATGTGAATTTAGTGCCCTAGACATAAGGTCGAAAATGTTGAACTGCATATACCATAGCGAGACATTCTTTTTCGGTTGCGGAGTAATTTCGTTCTGCTTTGTTTAAAGTTCGAGATGTATACGCGATTGGTAAATTCTGTCCTATTTCGCCTTAACTTAAAATCGCTCCTATTGTAAAGTCGGACGCATCGGTAGTAATAATAAAAGGTTTTGAAAAATCAGGATATTGTAAAATCGATTATTAACAAAGTTCATCTCTCAATTTTTCGAAACTCTGCTGTTGTTCATAACTCCAATTAAATCTAACGCCTTTTCCTAATAAAGCTACTGTAGGAGCGTCAATTTAAGGAACTGTCGAGCGAATGACAACGAATGGGAGCGAATGTAGAATGAATGTGGTGTGTAAATTAAAGAAGCTGTTCAAGGGGCAGCATCGAGGAGCGAATGTTATGGGAATGAGTGTAAGACGTGAGTTTGAGGGTGTCGTATGACTGAAGTATGGATAAGAGCAGTAGCGAGTGGTATGAGGAATAGATGGGGTGAGCGAGTGGCCGAACGCGAGCGAGTGTCCGAGCGTGAACGAGTGGAATGGGGAACGACTGGAAGAAGTAAGGATGTCGCGAGGAAATATGTGTATCTAAATTGTGCAGTGAATATTGTTAAGTGGAATGGGATACGAATGAGACCAGGGTGGCCTAAGAGCGAAAGAGTATGCATGTGTATGTACAAGTGTTAAGGATGTGTGAGAATGAATATAAGGGCGTTTTGGAGCCAGGAGCGCAAGAGTTTTAAGTCAGACTTCAGTTGAAGCTCGAAGTACATAATTCGGAGGTAGAGCTAAGAGTTCAGAACGAATAAAGAAGTCGATACTTTCATCAAAATTCCATCTTTTTTGACCCTGTCCTCCCGACCCACATTCCCTACAATTGGGGACCCCTCCGGGATTGTGATAGTGAGCAGCCGCGTCGGCGAAGTGACAGTGGCTAGAGTTGTCGCCAATTCAATAGGCGGTTTCAAGGCCAAAATTGTATCCTACCCATGGCTCGAAGTGCCTTTCACTTTTCCCTCTCTCTAGCTAAGTGGGTGGGGCGTGTCGTCTTCCGTCTTCTAGATAGCCTCGCAAAAGTCTCTTAACGCTTTACCGACATCATATGCACTTCTCACCGGCACTTTATCGGCTACCGGTCGGTGAGCGTTAGGAACAAAAAGTCGATTAATCGGCTACCGGGGTCGGTAAGCGTCGGGGACAAAAAACCAATTAATCAGGTCGGTGAAGTGTTAAGATAAATGTGCCACAATAGCACCGTGGCAAGATGACGAGATTTCCAATCTGATGATTTTCCTTTCGCGCGGTGCCAACCTACGCGCTCTTTGGTAGACCGGCTCATCGTCTCTGGTGACTATCGTCATTTTTACGGGGACTTCTTTAGTTTTTAATGGTTTGTACGTCGTAACCATTTCGCGGATTTCGCTCTGGTATTCCGTCGGTACACCCACTATATTATCATATTCAGTGTCTATCAGGTCTATCAGGAAAATTTCCGGGACCTCTGTGTCTGACGCGTCCACTTCCTTAAGCGGCTGAATGGAAGTGTTTCCCCCCGTCAAACTGATTTTTACTTTCTCCAGAAAATCAACCCCTAATATTAATTTTTGCGGGATAACCGCTTCTGATACCACGTGTATGCAAATTGGGTACCCGTGCCCGTCGACCACGAGTCTCGTTTCGCATTCTCCTAGCGTCGTGCTAACCGCGAATCCTGCTCCGCGAATTTTCGTTTGACATTTCTTTAATCGTGGCAAGTCTAGCTGTGCATACGTGTCCGCTCGTATCAATGACAGGTCGCTACCTGTATCGACTAACGTTGGTATAATTTGATCGCTTATGAGTACCTCTTTCGTATATTTTTTCTGGCCTGCATCCACGATGGCGCACTTCCTTATTGATGGTGTCTTCCTTGATGGACATGCCGACGCGATGTGACCCCGTTGATTACAACTGAAGCACTTCACACCTGCACTCTTTGTTGGGCACTCCTTGCCCAGGTGATCCGGACTTCCACAGTTATGGCAATGCCGACGGTCGCTGCGACTGGTCCCCTCGCTGGTGCTGGTTCCTTGCCGAGGGTCTGATGTGGCTCCTTTGGGATTTGCTTCCTTCGCTGTGTCGAATCGTGCTCTGCTTGGATTCGGTGATACTCGTAGTGCCACATCCTCAAAAGCTTCTAGTAACGCTGCTTGTTCTTTGAAGCGGTGTAGGCGCGCTTGGTCTCGCAGACTCGGACTCGGAATTCCTTCAATCAGATAGTAAACCATCTCTGCCTCGGCGATGGGCACTCTGTTTGCTAGTATTGTTTTATCATGGGCGTATTCGTCCGGCATGTCATTCCGAACAAACCTTAAAATGGCTCCAAAAGATATGAGACAATAAGGGAAAGACATCGTCTTCAAAGTTTTAAGCTTCTTTGAGGATCTCTCAATTCGCGATGATCGGGAGATTTCGGGAACAATTTCTGGGTTCTATGACCGGCGAGAATATCCCACTGCCGCTAGGGTTCTCCATAGTTTAAGAGAATCCGGGGAGTTTGAAGGGTCGCAAACGTCCATGCTCCGAATTTTAAAGACTCTAGGCTACAAGTACCGCAAGGGTAACGACGGGCGAAAATTTTTGATGGAGAGGATTGATGTCGTGGCAGCGAGAACCAAATTTCTGCGGACAATGCATAATTTTAGGAGAACGAAGGACAGTCGCCCGATAGTTTATTTAGACGAAACGTGGGTGAATCAAAACTATACACTAAAATACATTTGGCAGGCGAGCGATAATTCTGGAGGATTAAAAGTACCGACAGGCAAGGGTCAGCGCCTGATTGTCGTACACGCTGGATGTGCGAAATACGGCTTTATTAAAGACGCAAAGCTCGTATTCCAATCGAAGAAAACCGCCGATTATCATGAGGAGATGAACGGGGACGTATTTCGCGAGTGGTTCGCCCGTTTGCTCGATAGCCTCGAAGAAGGATGCTTGATTGTCATGGATAATGCAAGTTATCACTCCATGACTGTGGACAACATCCCTACAGCAAGAACGCGGAAACCGGAAATTATCCAATGGCTGCAAGAAAAACATCTTGAGTGCAGTCCGCTATATAACAAGGCCGAACTTCTTGAAATAGTAAGGCGTCATGCGCATTTGTACAAAAAATTTGAACTGGACGAATTGGCCCTGGAAAAGGGCCACAAGGTAGTGCGGCTGCCGCCTTATCACTGCCAATATAACCCCATCGAGCTCATCTGGGCCCAAATAAAACATCAAGTGGCGCAAAGGAACAACACATTTAAAATAAAAGATGTGGAGGCGCTATTCCACCAGGCAGTGGAAGATGTAACGGTTGAAAATTGGAGGAAAGCCGTGGCGCATGCAGAACGGTTGCAGGAGGAAGACTTTCTCAAAGAAGGGATACGAGAGAATATCTTTGAAGAATTCATCGATGCTTCCCAATCCGATGAAGAAGATATCGCGGAAGAGAGCGATTCTGATTAAATTCTGTTTACGGCGTGCGTGTGTATGATTTTATTCGTTCCTGATTTGTGTAAATATATATAAATATATGCTGTTAATATATTAATTTGATATAACTTAGAATGACTACCCCAATTACTTAAGAATCCTGTAATAAAACCAACATCTTGATAAATCCATTTCTTATTCGTTGATGACTATAAAAAGCAACCGTGATAGTATGGAAGCAATAGTAAGCGGCAAAAATTTAAATAAAAATATGTATTGCATGCATTCGGAACTGAACCCGGGTCATCAGATTGGAAATCTCGTCATCTTGCCACGGTGCTATTGTGGCACATTTATCTTAACACTTCACCGACCTGATTAATTGGTTTTTTGTCCTCAACGCTTACCGACCCCGGTAGCCGATTAATCGACTTTTTGTTCCTAACGCTCACCGACCGGTAGCCGATAAAGTGCCGGTGAGAAGTGCATATGATGTCGGTAAAGCGTTAAGAGACTTTTGCGAGGCTATCTAGAAGACGGAAGACGACACGCCGCACCCACTTAGCTAGAGAGAGGGAAAAGTGAAAGGCACTTCGAGCCATGGGTAGGATACAATTTTGGCCTTGAAACCGCCTATTGAATTGGCGACGACTCTAGTGAAAGTGTTCGTGACAGAGAGGGTTCACAAGTTTCAGAGTGATTCAGAGTAATCAGCAAAGATGAACCCAGCAGAGTACATAGTGGCAGAGTTAAGGAAGCAACTCCGATTAATGGGGTTGCAAATAAGTGGAAATAAAACGGAACTTATTACGCGGCTTACGGAAGCAGGCTCAACGAACGCCTGGACAAACACGTTGGCTAGGCGTCACCGCAAGGAAGTGGCCGCGGAGATAAATCAAGACCGTCGCGAGTTGTTGGCAAAGCAGAAGTCGACGAAGCAGAGCGAAACCTCCACCAAAGGGAGCTCGAGTTAGTGAAAAAGGAGAAAGGGTGCGCGGAACGAGCGCTGGCGTTAGCGCGTCAAGAGATTCAATTGTTGCGACAAATACAACAGAGTGCAATGACGCCACCAAGAGCATCGGAGCCGGAGACCGTGCCGGAAAGAGACGTGACGCTGACCGAGTCAACGAGGAGGAGTCGGCCGAGCATCGGATCGATCGCTGACCTGTTAAAATCTTTCGGTGGTGAAATCGGAGAATTTGAAGCATGGGAGCGACAATTGGAGCTGCTCGTGGAGAGCTACGATCTCCGCGAAAATGAACAACAGATCCTAATCGGAATGAGGCTCAAGGGAAGAGCGCTCGAGTGGTTCGAGTGGATGTCGATGACGCAATTACTCCAAGAACACAGAGGCATGTTCCAGCACCGGCCACACACTGCTCTCCTAGGTCGGCAATTTGAGAGCCGAATGTGGAAAACCGGAGAAACTTTCCACGAATACGCCCATGATAAAACAATACTAGCAAACAGAGTGCCCATCGCCGAGGCAGAGATGGTTTACTATCTGATTGAAGGAATTCCGAGTCCGAGTCTGCGAGACCAAGCGCGCCTACACCGCTTCAAAGAACAAGCAGCGTTACTAGAAGCTTTTGAGGATGTGGCACTACGAGTATCACCGAATCCAAGCAGAGCACGATTCGACACAGCGAAGGAAGCAAATCCCAAAGGAGCCACATCAGACCCTCGGCAAGGAACCAGCACCAGCGAGGGGACCAGTCGCAGCGACCGTCGGCATTGCCATAACTGTGGAAGTCCGGATCACCTGGGCAAGGAGTGCCCAACAAAGAGTGCAGGTGTGAAGTGCTTCAGTTGTAATCAACGGGGTCACATCGCGTCGGCATGTCCATCAAGGAAGACACCATCAATAAGGAAGTGCGCCATCGTGGATGCAGGCCAGAAAAAATATACGAAAGAGGTACTCATAAGCGATCAAATTATACCAACGTTAGTCGATACAGGTAGCGACCTGTCATTGATACGAGCGGACACGTATGCACAGCTAGACTTGCCACGATTAAAGAAATGTCAAACGAAAATTCGCGGAGCAGGATTCGCGGTTAGCACGACGCTAGGAGAATGCGAAACGAGACTCGTGGTCGACGGGCACGGGTACCCAATTTGCATACACGTGGTATCAGAAGCGGTTATCCCGCAAAAATTAATATTAGGGGTTGATTTTCTGGAGAAAGTAAAAATCAGTTTGACGGGGGGAAACACTTCCATTCAGCCGCTTAAGGAAGTGGACGCGTCAGACACAGAGGTCCCGGAAATTTTCCTGATAGACCTGATAGACACTGAATATGATAATGTGTACCGACGGAATACCAGAGCGAAATCCGCGAAATGGTTACGACGTACAAACCATTAAAAACTAAAGAAGTCCCCGTAAAAATGACGATAGTCGAAAGAGCGCGTAGGTTGGCACCGCGCGAAAGAGAGACCGTAAACGAATAAATTCAGGAATGGCTGAACGGGGGAATAGTACAGCCATCAATTTCAGAATACGCGAGTCCAGTAGTACTAGTTAATAAGAAAAACGGAGATGCGCATCTATGCGTAGACTACCGTAAATTGAACGAAAAGATTGTAAAAGACAGATACCCTCTCCCACTAATAGAGGATCAATTGGACAAATTACAAAGCGCGAAGTATTATACAACCCTAGATTTACGAAACGGGTTTTTTCACGTCATCGTAGATAAGCCGAGCCGAAAGTACACTGCCTTTATTGTACCCGACGGGCACTACGAATTTTTAAGAATGCCGTTCGGCTTATGCAATTCACCATCAATATTCCAACGATACATCAACGTCACTTTCAGAGATTTGATCCGCGAGCGTCCGCGTAATTGTATATATGGACGACTTAATAATCCCATCTGCCGATTGGCCTGAAAATATCGCAAACTTGAAAGCTGTCCTAAAAGTGGCCTGTGACGTCGGGCTGGAGGTAAATTGGAGAAAGTGCCAATTCTTGCAAGGTAGAGTAGAGTATCTGGGGCATGAAGTTGCAAACGGCTCGATTTACCCGTCAAAATTAAAAACTGAGGCGGCCAAAAGATTCCCGGAGTCAAGAACCGTCAGCCAATTTCAGAGTTTTTTAGACCTCACGGGTTACTTCAGAAAGTTCATCCCCAGATACTCAACGATAGCGCGATCGCTTACCGATCTACTTAAAGCAAACGCGAAGTTTACCTTTGGCGAACGAGAAAGAGGCGCTTACAATATGTTCAAGAACATTTTGTGCGATCGGCCTGTTTTGAGGATTTACCGGGCAAATGCAGAGACCGAGTTACAGATCACACAGATGTGAGTATGTTTGGCTACGGTGCGATCCTGCTCCAGAAGAGCGATGAAGACGGGAAGATGTATCCCGTTTATTATCATAGCGGCAAGACCACGAACGCAGAAAAGAATTACACAAGTCCCTACGAAGTTTCCGAGTATATTTGTTAGGCATCCCTTTTAAGATCGTGACCGATTGCCACGTACTCACGTTGACCATGAAAAAAAGGGATCTGTGTGTGAGGGTCGCACGCTGGGCCCTTCTGCTCGAGGAGTTTAATTACGTAATAGAGCACCGACCGGGGAAGAATATGGCTCACGTTGACGCGCTTAGCCGCCAGCCGGTCTCGAAATGTATGATTGTGAGTCAATGCACCGATGGGCTTACCCATCGAATTAGGACGGCCCAGCGCGAAGATAGGGACGTGCGGAAAATAATAGATACCTTACAGAAAAGTTCAGTAGAGGGTTACCTTATGCGCGGCGGTGTACTGCTTAAAGAAGACGAAGGGGATATGCGGGTGGTGGTCCCAAGAAAGTCAGCCCCGCAGATAATTAGACAAGCACACGAAATAGGGCATTTCGCAGTAGCGAAGACAGAGGCGATTCTAAGAAAGGATTACTGGATTTCAGGCATGCGAGCGAAGATTGAAAATGTTATCAGGCACTGCGTCCCTTGTATTTTAGCTGAACGTAAGCACGGGAAAAGGGAGGGTTACCTCTTCCCCATAGAAAAGAGTGAGACGCCACTCGAGACGTATCACGTCGACCATTTAGGGCCGTTGCCCTCCACGAGGAAGAGTTATAGGCATATATTGGTAGTCGTGGATGCCTTTTCGAAATTTGTATGGCTCTACAGCACCAAGAGTACAACGTCGGCCGAAGTCATCACTAGACTTAGAAAACAAGCGCTTATATTTGGTAATCCAAGACGCATTATCTCTGACCGAGGTACGGCGTTTACGTCTAACGAATTCAAGGAATATTGTATGAGTGAGAACATCGAATACTCCCTGACAACTACGGGAGTTTCGCGAGCAAACGGCCAAGTCGAGCGCATTAACCGAACTCTAATACCTTTGCTCACGAAGCTATCTGAGGAATGGTACAAGCTACTAGACTTAGTCCAGCAGTGCTTAAATACGACGATCCAGCGAAGCATAGGTACCTCTCCTTTTCGTGTACTATTTGGGATACACCCTCGACGAAGGGCCGCAGTGTACGTCAGTATCAGTGGACAATGTGAAACCATGGCTGACTGATGAAGACTCCAGTGATCAAAGTGAGCGCGAAGACTCTAAGGTGGAAGAAGAATAACATTCGAGGGCGAATGTTTGCGCAGAATGGCCGAGTGTAGGAGCGTAAATTTAAGAAACTGTCGATCGAATGACAACGAATGGGAGCGAATGCAGAATGAATGTGGTGTGTAAATTAAATAAGCTGTCCAAGGGGCAACATCGAGGAGCGAATGTTATGGGAATGAATGTGAGACGTGAGTTTGAGGGTGTCGTATGACTGAAGTATGGGTAAGAGCAGTAGCGAGTGGTATGAGGAATAGATGGGGTGAGCGAGTGGCCGAACGCGAGCGAGTGGAATGGGGAACGACTGGAAGAAGTAAGGATGTCGCGAGGAAATATGTGTATCTAAATGGAGTGAATGTTGTTAAGTGGAATGGGATGCGAATGAGACCAGGGTGGCCTAAGAGCGAAAGAGTATGCATGTGTATGTACAAGTGTTAAGGATGTGTGAGAATGAATATAAGGGCGTTTTGGAGCCAGGAGCGCAAGAGTTTTAAGTCAGTCTTCAGTTGAAGCTCGAAGTACAGAGTTCGGAGGTAGAGCTAACAATAAGAGTTCAGAGCGAATAAAGAAGTCGATACTTTCATAAAAATTCCATCTTTTTTGACCCTGTCCTCCCGACCCATAATCCCTACAGTGCTAACGGTTTAGCTTTGATAAAAAAAAATTTGTTGAAAGGACGGTAATAACCAACTAAGCTTAAAAATTGACGAATACATTTTGAATTTGTGGGTACTGCAAATTCTTTAACAGCTTTTAATTTCTTTGGATCTGGTCGGACGCCTTTTTCAAAAATAATGTATCGTAAATATCCGATTTCCTTACGGAAAAATTGACATTTACTGGTTTGTAAAGTTAATCCATTTTCACACAATCTATTCGTTAATTTTCGAATTTTAAGTTCATGTTCTCTCAAAGATGAAGAATAAACAACAATATCATCAAAGTATACAAACAATTCAGTTCCTTGTAATCCGGTTAAAACTTGATTCACGAGACGTTGGAAAGTAGGCGGTGCATTTTTCAAACCAAAAGGCATGCGAGCAAATTTGTAATGACCAGTGGGAGTCGTAAATGCGGTTTTTGAACGATCTTGCGGATTCATTTCTATTTGATGAAAACCATTAGCTAAGTCGAACACTGAAAAATATTTAGCTCCTCCTAATCTATCTAAAATTTCGGTTATTTGTGGTAACGGGAACTTATTGCTAACTGTTTTGTTGTTAAGAGCTCTGAAATCTATAACCATACGCCAACGCTTGTTACCTTAGGCATCTGGTTTCTTTGGTACTATCCATAAAAGTGAATTATAAGGAGAACTGGAAGGTTTAATTATTCCTTCTTTAAGCAAAGTCTTTACCTGATCGTTGATCTCTGTTTGATGCACTGGCGAATACCTGTACTGCCGGGTGTTTATGGGTATATTGTCGGTAGTGTGAATGGAGTGTTGAAAGTTGGGTGCCTTTCCCAAATTGTCCCCAGGTAGAAAGAACCTGCCTGAGTATTCTTGCACGAGTTGTAGCACATGTTGTTTTTCTTTACTATTCCTGTGGTCCATATCAAGGGTCTTCTTAATTTCCTTGATTCGTTCTTCAGGTGATGTAAATTTATGTCCAGAATTCATCATATAATAATCTTCTTCAGATGAACTAATAATGTCGTATGGATAAATTTCTTGAGGTGGTAATTCAAATCGAACATCTTGGTCATTTGTGTTAGTTGCCATCACGTGACAAGTGCCATTGTCATTGTAAACTGCTGCTTCTCCGATGTAAACATCGTCTTGAGTTTTGATTCGCGGTAAATAATCTTCGCGGAGAGTCGTATTTGCTAACTGAACCGTAATGCGCTGACTGCTTCGTGCCGGTATCAAATGTTGCTTTTTCGTGGATAAATTTTCCTCTTCTTCTGGGCTTCGATAATTTATGAATCCTATGGGTTTAGTCGGCCTATCTCTAATTACGAGGGTTTTATGGAAATACGAGACTTCAGCCTCTTCTTGTAATAGATAAGCGCTACTGAGTAAACCACTGGCTGGCAATTGAAGATTCTTTATCGCATAGAATAGACAAGATGTCCCATTGATGTGAAGAGTTACGGTTCCCGTTGTGAGAATTGGAATGGATGCAACTCCGGTTACTTCAATTTTTTCATTATGCATTCTTACTTCTTGTAAATTCAAAGCTTCAAACGTTATCAAATTTATGGAGGCTCCTCCGTCTACTAAAAATTTTCCAAGCGCTCCTTTTTCTATGGAATCCTTAATTACTGCTTTCTGTGGGTATTCTCTTGGAATCGTACATGTTGCTGGCGAGTTTGTTCGCTTCCGTTCACCTGATCGCCAACACGGTGAACGTGATCGGGGTTTAAATGCTGCACATTTTTAGACTTATTATCGTTGCTCGGATGAGCGTACGAACTACCAGGCTGAGCATAGTTATTACTCATCTGGGCAAAATTCGGTTGATTCTTTAAATTACGGTAATTGCCATCATAGCTTTTGTGCTTGCAATTGCAGCACTTACAGCCCTCGTAGTTTTGATACCTTTCGACCCTTTCTGGTTGCCTTGGATGCTGTTGTTGGAATTGCTGATGGGGGAAATTTATAACACCCGGGGTGCTTGGTGTGCAACGCTCTATAGCGAAGGCGGTCGGTTCGCCGTAACCCCGTGGGTTTTCCTCCATACCAGATGTAGTCTCTGTTTGGGATGCATGGAGTCGGCTCCAGTTCGTTTTGAATGGTCGCTGATTGTGAAAGTGTCGGGGTCCGTCGTTATTTCGTTAACGATAACCGTTCGAGCTACGATTATGCTCACTCCATCCTCGAGTGATTTCAATGACCTCTTCAAACGCTTCTTCTATCTTCTTATAATTCTTCGGGTTCACTCGCGACAAATACTCTTCCGGTAACCCGTATATAAATTTATCAATTACGGGTTACATGACGCGTTCTGTCTATGTAATCTTGTACACTTTCATCCCGGTAGATCCGTAATCGCGTAATTTCGTCTTGTAAAGACCACAGACCCGAGGCAAAACATTTCTTTAAATGGTGTAACAAAGCATTCATGCTTGTAAACGACTCACCATCCACGCTCCCTCTAGCGGTACCTTTTAACTTTTTAATTACAGCCCTTAAATATTTTGTTTCTAAAGCTGACGGCAAACCATCTGCACCGTCCTCAACACATTGAACAAAATATTTAAGTTCATTTCTTTTTCTATCGAAATCAGGAGACTCGGTAGAGTCTCCGCACCAAGTAGTGAAGGCGTAGTCGAACGGCACAGCGAGACTCCAGAGGCTCTATTATCCCGAATCATAACGATTTAGCCCGTGCGAAAAATTGTCCCCGAATTTGTTTCTGCAATTTCTCACAGATTTACTGCACGAAGTAATTCTTTTTCGGCTTATATTTTTCTGCGATTTTTTCTGATTTGTATGACCTAAGGCGCAATGGAATCGGTCCATTAATTCAGGAGATATAAATCTTTGAAATATTCCTCGTGTAGCGAAAAGTTAGTGAATTCTTCTTCTTCATAATCAAGACCTAGAATGTCACTTTCCATTTTTCGCCGCTAGGTGGCTGGCGGCGCCCTGTGTACGATTGGACCGGCGCTCGGTATCAGAATGCCTCGGACCGCCGACCAGGTACCAGATACTATACCGGATACATAGCGCTAAGTACCGGCATAGAGTCAACGCAGTTATTAATAATAAACATTTAATAAGAATGACTCATTTGCTTGTTAAAGTCGGTGACTTTTTGCATACTTAAATTTCTTGAAACTTAATAACGTTTCAATGATTGCATCTGCGGTGTATATAGTCAAACAAATGTCTAATTTTGCTCAAAGTTGCACTGCGTTAATTAGAAGAATGGGTAGATTTTCGGTGCCAAGTAGTTTATAAGTTCTGTGTGAATATTATAGAGTATGTGACAGTTTTTCAATTCTTAAAAAAATGAGAAATGAGCACAATATTCATAATATATTAATAATATGTTTAATAATATGTATAATTAAACAGAATGTCGACAATTTCATGCACATGTATGAAAACATTACGATTTCTTTCTTTTCAAATGTTCAATAAGAGATTCGGTAAATTAACGCTGATTCGAAGATTCAATAGTATAACCACGTTAACGAATCTTTCTTATTATTGTAATTTGTGGCTAAGTCATAGTCAGGTAGCTCTGTTTTATTACTGGGACCCGCATAATGGGAATGAGGCGCGCGCGGAGCACGAGGGGTCCAAGCTCGCCAGTGCTACGCAGGATATCAACTCAGGTACCCCCCAAAAGGGTCAGGTACGGTCAGGGAATAATTAACAGACCGAACAATTGAATCAGAGAGATACGACACAGGTGATACTGCAGATGGATGGTTTGGAAGGAAACATATCCTATTATTTGGAGATTTGTTACAATTGCCACCAGTTCGTGAACAGCCTGCATTTATTAAGATTCCAAGCGATGTGAATGAAAAATGTTTACGTACGCTGGCAACTTATAACTTATGGCTTTATTCGCTTACGACGAATTAGGTATAAATATGCGACAAAAAGAAGATAATGTTTATCGTGAAATGCTATCACGAATCCGCTTAGGCGTTCTTACGGATTCAGATATACGAGTATTGCTGTCGCGAATAATTATTTTCCGATCTGACGACGTTGACTCGAGATTGAATGAGCTCTGCACTTACATTCAAAATTTACCGTCTGATGCAATCTGCTTACTTCCTACGTGTCATTTGTGCGATGTTCTTAATGCAGCAATGTTTAAAAGAATTAACAGTGATGAAATGCAATTGATTAAGCGCGACATTATTGATTGTGCAGAGTATTTGAAGAAACGTCTAAACAAACTCTTAGACCAATATGAAGGGGATAATTCTCAGACAGCCGGTTTAAGTAGGATTATCGCTGTGAAAGTTGGTGCCAAAGTTATGTTATGGCGTAACATTGAAATAACTTTAGGGCTTGTAAGTGGTGCCATCGGTAACATTATTGGATTTTCCAGAGCAGTCGATAGTGATGATATTGAAAGAATACAGTTCTGCTTATCAACTGATGTTGTGCACTCGCTAGAAAGAACGGTTTCCAAATTTCAAGTAATGGACAAGGTATATGTTCTTCGTCACCAGTTCCCAATTTCTTTTCGTTACGGCATAACTGTTCACAAGCGCCAGGGGCTTAGTTTAAAAACAGTTCTTGTTGATGCAGGTAATTCTATCTTCAGCAGTGGTCAGACTTATGTTGCATTATCACGAGTAACTAACTTCGTTTCAAGCTTTACATTTAATTAATTTTGATCCATACTCTGTACAGGCTAATATCAATTAGCTATATTTGAATACAATAGATTAAGAAGAATATGTAGACCTGATTTGGGAATTATAAATTCTGAGATGAAAAAAAGGCAAAAAATTATAGATATTTACTGGGCTGGATTATCAAACATTATTGTTGCATCAATACATACAGATAATTTGGTAAACGCGATAATTTGGCATATGCTAATGTTACCTAGCAATGTATGCTCCACTGTGACATTATACGGGGAAAAATATTCAAGCATCGTTGGTGTGAGAAAATGAATACTTTAGCCGCCGCTTATATAAATAAAAATGTACCGATCCTCAATTCTGTTGGAGTTAGACAATACTTAGGTGGAACTTTTACAGAGGACATTTCACAAGATGCATTTGAATTTGTACTTTATCTTATAAATAGTCACGACAGTATTAGAAATATTATGAAGCATGATTTGTGAATAATCGGGCCCGCCAAGTATCAGATGTTTTATTGATGATTAACGGTACTATACCGTTTCTCTACCCCAAAGCTGCTACCAACTCTTACCTAGCAATGTAAAGTATTTCATGCTTGTGTTGCGACCGTGTTACCGTAATTTCTTCGTCATTACGAAGAAATGGTTTGATAGTATTTTTAAAAAAATATTATAATTCAATAGTGGCTTGGCTTTCGTTTCGAGTGATTTCCATTAATTTTTTGTTGAATCAAAGAAAAATATTATTTTTATTGAAGGCAAAACACTTTTGTGGGGCTGGAACAAAAGTACTTGGCGATTTTTTTTACATTTTAAATGTCTTTTTGGGGGATTAGGAACATCTCGAACAAATTTCTGAATAGTTGACTTGAGTTTCAACTCTTGCATAAGAACAATAATATCAGACTCCTGTTTAGCCATTGTGATAATGTAATCCAACTAAGCGCAAGGAGAAAAATAGCTTTACTCGACAGTTCGTGAACTGATAAAATCTGAGTATCCCACCGCTGTCACCAATTTGTTACGAGCCAGGCTTCGCGAGTCCTAAAATATGCTATAAGATCGTGCTAAGGGCTATTTCACCTTAGTCAGACTCGAGATTTCCAGTTCCCAATCGGCCCTACGTCAATCCTGGGATGTTGCTGAGTGCTATTTCAATTCAACCGCACTCAGGTTCCCCTTTTTTCTTTTTTTAACACGGAGAAAATCCGTGGCGGATACCCCGTTCCTCGGGGGCGGGAACGGGGTTATGTGGGGCTTGCACCCACTAAAAACTCCATGATGACCGCCTGAGACATGACGGAGCGGGCCCTGGAAAGACCGGAAAGACCCACCCCTGTCTCGGCACCCCTAAGGTGTCTCGTACCCGGGGGGAGGAAGGATGGTGTGTCCTCCCCCCATTGATACCGCTGCTTTTGGGTGGTTGGTGGGCCACACACCAGGACGTCCCGCTCGCCCGCCCACACTGAACAAAATTCCAGTGTGTACTGCGCGCCGTCCAGGTCGGCCTCGCAATGGTGGCAGCGGGTCGCAGCCTCTCTGGCTATCCTGGCCGGGAACCCACCGAAGCAACCATGTCCGGTGAGCACCTGGCACAGGCGGTGCGTGACACCTCCAAAACCTCTATCCGCTCAGCGCTAGAGGTGCGGGCGGATAACCCGGACTGCCCTGCTGGGCTCGATGCCCGGCTCGTCGAGCCAGCTGAGCCACGAGTCCAGCAGGTACAGCCGGGACTGGTGCTCCAAGTCGGTCATCTTCTCGGTGATGGCGATACCCCATTGCCGCGCGTCGGACAGGTCTTTGTAATAGAGAGCCTGCGAGCGGGGTATGATCTCCCAATGGGGAGATCGGGCCACTACACTGGCTGCACGGTGAGATATAGAACTATATTCCCGGCAGGTTCTTATAACTATACGTCGGTGTAACCGGCCCACCCGAGCTCGGGTAGCGGCGTTGCCAGCGCCCGCATAAGGCGTTGGACCATACCGGAGAGCCGTACAGGACTTGCGATCTGACGACTCCACCGTATAGCCGACCGACCTTCTCGAGAGGACCACCCAGGTTGGGAAGGAGCCGGCATAGCGCGCCGGTTGTCTTCTCTGCCCTGGGGACGACTCTTTCGAAATGCTCCTTGAACCGCCAGCGGTGGACGAGGTGAACTCCGAGATACTTGAAGCACCCCTTCACCTCGACCCAGGTGTCACGCACCGAGAGCCCGGTGTCCGGCAGCCCCATATGCAGAGACCGAGAACGAATGATCCAGGCCGCCTCGGTCTTCTGCGGAACCACGCGGAGACCCAGGCTCTCTGTCTCTGCCACGACCCGTGCGGTCGCCAGACCCACTAATCGGGGCGTCCTTCTCCAGTCCTCCTCGCTGGCCAGCACCAGTGTATCGTCCGCGTAGCAGACCAGTGCTGTACCAGCGGGGGGACAGCCGGCAGGACCTTGTCGTACCCGAGGTTCCACAGGAGCGGTCCTAGAACCGACCCCTGCAGGACACCTCGGATGATGTTCTTGACCTCCCTCCCGCTGGATACTCGATCCGCTGTCCGACAGGTAGGCGCGAACGACCCAGTGGTATTCGAGCGCCACTATGACCCCGCCCCGGGAGGTCGCCGCGTTTGCGAAGGCCCTGACACGGCTGATGGTATCAAACGTGGAGCGAGCCCCGCGAAACCCGAATTGACATGGACTCAAGTCGGGTCCTACCGAGGACAGGTGCCGAACGAGTCGATCGGCGATTACTCGCTCGAACCACTTGTCAGACTCGTTCAGCAGACAGATCGGCCGGAAGGCTGACGGGGAGATAGCGGGTTCACCCTCTTTCTGGAGAAGGACGAGCCTCGATTGTCTCCAAGGTCTGGGGAAGCAGTCCGTCCCGAGACATTTGGAGAAGAGGCCTCGAACCCTTGGACCCCAAATCCTGCTGGTCAGAGCCCAGGCGTTGCCAGGGATCCGTGCCGCGGTACTGGTGCTGTTGGGCCGACTCTAAGTCGTTCCCACGACCCACCAGTATCGCGGAGGGAGTTGCTGGTCTCCGACACGGCGCGTCCCCGGGTGGCGGATAGGGGGCCCCCCCGGTTCCAACTGGAGGGTTGCGACTCGCGTAAGCGGCGCACACTTACACTTACACACACCTCGCACACACTTTCCCGTGGTGTCCCGCCTCTTTGAGGGGGTCCACCGCGGGGGAGCACACACACACAGAAACAGACCCTACATAACACTCACTCACACACGAGAGGCGGTCTCGCTCGGGGCCGTTCTCCCCGTTCGGGGGGATTATCGGTCGCTCTGTCGCGGTGGTACCACGGGAGGGTACAGTTGATAAACCGGGGATGGCACACCCGGGCCGCTCCCTAGTACAGGGGCCCGAACCCCGTCTAACCAACGGGGAGGCTGCCCTATCAGGGGCGAACAATCTCGGGGCGAGTTCTAGTCCCGGCTGGTGACCGGATGGGACCCTGCAGCCCGTCTCGGGGGGCTCTTACGAGGCCACCCGCGGATGCCGTAAAAAGCTTAGCCGCCGCGGCGGCGCGGCCGGGGCCTCCTCGTTCGGGGGGTTCGGATTTTCCGGGCGATGACCGTCTCTCAATACACACTACGCACACACACACATTATCGTACACTTACTTCATGGACGTTAATGGGAGGTATGGGCTGAGGCCCGAAAACTCAAAACCATGGAGAGCAAAGACAAAGATAAAAATTTTGAAACGTGCCGAAAAGAAGATGCGGAGATTCCCAGCTCCAAGGGGGGAGAAGAGGGAAGTGGCAGCGCGGTTACCCATTCCGTCAGCGGAATGGGACCGCCTGCGACCCCCTCCGACGTGCGAGCAGCACGCAGCAAGAAGCCAAAGCAAGTGGGCATCCGGCCCACGGAGGACAGCGCGGGCGAGTCCGATGACTCGGACACGTCCGTCGCCTCCCTGGTGTCGGTGACCGAGGGGGCCATGCCAGGCTGTTCGGTGGTGTTGAGCCGCCTGCCCGACACGGTTCTCTCCCGACGCGCCACGGTGACGTCGGGCGCTTCCGCCGGCGAGAAGGCCGATGCCTCGATGGCATCGAGCTCCTCCCGGCCCGGGAGCTCGCGGCGAAAGAGGGGGCCCCCATCCACGGGGGAGGGCGCCGTGTCGGCACAGGCGAAGAAACGCCAGGTCGACTCGGCGCGCGACGGGAGCGAGCCCCAAGCGGGGCAGCTCCTCGGCGGCTCGGAGTCCGAGCCGCCGGTATCCGCAGGCGATCCTGTGTCTGCGAGAGCGGTGGGCCCGGCTCAGGCCCTCCATAGGGAGGCTGTGCTCGCGTGAAAGCTGCAGGTCGCCTCCTCTGCGGATGTAGGTGCCCATATTATTGAGGCAATGGACGTGGTGCGTCACCTGACGGCCACCTCGTCTAACCTCAAGAGCACCTACAAACAAAGGTACCGGGAGGCGACCCAGACAGCGACCGTGGCGGCGACGGAGTTGGCAGCCAGGGCCAACTTCGACGGAGAAAAGGCCCTCATCAGCGCCGAGAATCGGCGTCTGAGGGCCAGGATCGCCGACCTCGAGGGGGAGATTTTCTCCCTCTCGAGGAAGGTGGAACTCCTGGGCCGCCAGGGGCGGGACCCTCAGGCGCCCAGACGACCGCATCCCGGCCCCCAGCAAATGAGGGCTCCGTCGGCCTCGCTCTCGATCAGAGAGCGATGGTGCAGATCGTCCTCATGGAGGCCAAGCTGTCCGCGTTTCGGGAGGAGCTCTTCCCGGGGCGGGCAGTGAGGCCTCCGCTGGGGGTCAAGGCGGCAGCACAGGCGGGCGGTACTGCGCCCGCTGCTCCGCCAGCGACGGCTTCGGCGACGGGTGGTTCAGTCCGTCGCCGGAAAAAGAAGAAGGGAAGGAAGGGGAAGACGGGCGGGACTGCCAGTCCAACCGCCCAAACCTCCCCGAGTGTCCAACCACCGCCCACACCACCCACGCAGGGAGAGACGTGGGCGACTGTGGTGGGTCGCAAGCGGAAGGGCGAGACGGGCCGCAAGGCTCCGCCTCCTTCCCATACCCCGGCGAGGGTAGGAGGAGGTTAAGGCGGCGAAGACGACCAAGGTGGTGCCTGGACGCCGTCCGAAGACCGCAGCAGTCACGCTGACGGTCCCGGGGGGGTCCAGGCTCACCTACGCGGAGGCGATGTCCAGGGCACGCGAGCAGATCAAGCTCGCCGACCTGGTCATCGCCTCAGTGAGGCCCAAGCGCGCGGTCACCGGGGGTCTCATTCTTGAGATACCCGGTGCCGACGGCGCGCAGAAGGCCGATAAGTTGGCGGAGGCAATGGCCGGGATTTTCGAGGGGTCAGAGGCGCGTATTGCCCGCCCCTTGAAGAGGACCGAGCTGAGGGTGACGGGGCTCTTCGAGTCCGTCACCGTCGGCGAGGTCATCTCGGCCATCGCCAAGGCGGGCGGGTGTAAGGAGGGGGACGTGACGGCCGGGGAGATCCGGTCGTCCGCCCCCTCCAAACTCGGCTCCCTCTGGCTGCGGTGTCCGTTAACCGCAGCCAGGAGGGTTACGGAGGTCGGCCGACTCACCGTCGGCTGGACCTCCGTGAGAGTAGAGGTCCTCGCTGCACGGCCGCTGCAGTGCTTCCGCTGCCTTGAGGCGGGGCACGTGCAGCAGCAGTGCAAGTCAGCGGTGGACCGCAGCCGCCGCTGTTACGCGTGCGGTGTGAAGGGACACAGGGCCGGGCAGTGCAAGGCCGGGCATCTGAGATGCCCGCTTTGCAGCGACCTCGGCCGCCCGGCCGAGCACCGCCTCGGCGGCGAGGCCTGCCGCGCCTCGCGGCAGAAAAAATCCCAGAAGCCTGCGGCGGCGAAAGCGCCGACCCCGAAATCGGGGAAGGCGCCGCCGACAAAGGCGAAGGGAGGCAAGGGCGGACCACGGGCGCTTGGTCTTGTTTCCAACGTCCCGGTGGTACTGCCCTTGAAGGTCGTGGTGGCGAAGGCGGCGTCAAAGCCAAAACTGCCACCACGACCGAAAGTGGTCGCCCCCCCCCCCGAGCCGGCGGAGTCGGCCAAGGGCCCCAGCGCGGCCCAATGTGAGGGTGGCTTGGAGGGGGCCATGGATATTGAGTAACAATGTCCCAGCGCCTCCTCCAAGCCAACCTCAACCACTCGCGCGGGGCCCAGGACCTTCTGATCCAGACCCTGCGCGAGTGGTGAGTGAGTTTGGCGATCGTGGCGGAGCCATACGTCGTACCTCCCAGCGACCCTAATTGGGTCGGGGATGCGTGCAGCTCCGTCGCGATTATTGCTACCCATTGGCCCGACTCCCCCCTCTGCTCGTCAAGGAGCGGGGGCGGGGATTCGTGGCGGTGCAGTGGGGGAACCTCGTGGTGGTGGGTTGTTACATCTCGCCCAACTGCGGCCTCGATGCTTTCGAGGCGTACCTGGGTGCGGTCGGCGGATGCATTTCCCGCACACGGCCGCGCCCGCTACTCGTCCTGGGGGACTTCAACGCTAGGGCGTGGGGCAACCGCCGGGACGACGCAAGGGGCGAGATGCTGCTGGATTGGGCGGCGCAACACGATCTCCGGTTAGTCAACCGGGGGTCGGCTAGCACGTCCGTGCGGTGGAATGGGGTGCTGGTGGTCGATCTGACCTTCGGCTCCCCGGCTGCCGTGCGCCGTGTGTCCGGCTGGCGGGTTGTGGAAGAGCAGGAGACGCTCTCCCACCACCTCTATCTGACGATGGAGGTGGTCGCCACACCCGTCGCCCCGACGCGCCGCCCGCCAGCAGCAGGGAAGCCTCGTGGTGGAGGAGACAACCCACCGTCGCGATGGGTGCTGAGGGGCCTAGACCGGGACGCTCTCATGGCGGCAGCGGTCGCCGTGGCCTGGCAGGACGGGCTGGGGGACGAGCACGAGTCTCCCGACCCGGACGAGTCTTTGCGGGGCGCAATGACGTCGATCTGCGACGTCGCAATGCCCCGGGCTCGGCCTCCCCGCGTCGGCGGGGTGTACTGGTGGACGCAGGACATTGCTGCCCTGCGCTCCGCCTGTGTCCACCGCAGGCGCCAGTACACCCGCGCCAGGAGACGGCGCGGTCAGGTCGCGGCGGTGGTGGCCCAGCGGTATGCGGCGTATCGCGAGTCAGCGGTCGCCTTGCAGCGGGTCATCAAAGCCGCCAAGGCCCGAGCCTGGGACGAGCTCGTCGCCACATTGAACGGAGATCCGTGGGGGCGCCCATGTAAGATCGTCATGGGACGATTACGGTCATGGGCGCCCCCAACGACGGAGCTGCTTGATCTCCAGTTTCTCGACCGGGTGGTGGCTACTCTGTTCCCTGCGGGAGCAGGGGACCCCACCCCCGGTCGGCCTCGTCCCCGTTTTGTGTGGGACGAGGTCACCATGGGGGTCACTGGCGGCGAGCTCGACGCCGCGATTAGGCGTCTCCGGGCCCGCGCGAACAAGGCGCCGGGCCCGGACGGTATCCCGGGCAGGGCCTTGGTCATGGCCATGGGCGTCCTGGTCCCGCGCCTCGGGCACCTATTTAACAGCTGTCTGGGGCGCGGTAGGTTCCCCCGCTGCTGGAAGCGGGTGCGGCTGGTCCTACTCCGGAAGGATGGACGGCCCGCGGACTCTCCCTCCGCGTACCGGCCCATTTGTTTGTTGGACGAGGCGGGCAAACTCTTCGAGCGAGTTATCGCCAACCGCCTCGTCCAGCACCTGTCGGCGACAGGTCCGGACCTCGACGACGGGCAGTTCGGCTTCCGCCGGGGACGCTCAACCGTGGACGCGGTCTTGCCTGCGGTCCCTGGCGGAGTCGGCTGCAGCCCAGGGCAGGGTGTGTTTGGCTATATCGTTGGATATAGTCAACGCTTTCAACACCCTGCCCTGGTGGGTCATCAGGGAGGCGCTCGAGCACCATCGAGTGCCCCCTGAGCTGAGGGCCGTCGTCGAGGACTACCTCGCCGACAGGTACATCGAGTATATGGGCCGGACGCAACAGAACGTGAGGGAGACGTACGCCGGGGTTCCACAGGGGTCCGTGTTGGGCCCCCTACTATGGGAACCTCGGCTACAACTACGTCCTGCGGGCCGGCCTCCCCGCTGGCGTAGCACTTATCTGCTACGCCGATGACACCCTCGTGGTGTCCAGCGGGGAGGACGGAGTGAGGACCAGCCGCGTCGCGGAGATGGCGGTGGCCTGTGTCGTCGCCCGGATCCACCGACTGGGCCTGCGGGTGGCCCCCGAAAAGACCGAGGCGATCTGGCTCTACGATCGTCGTTGGTCTGCGGGGCCGCCCGCCCAGCGGTAGATCGCGATAGGAGGTGCCCGTGTCCGGGTGAGCGATACCATGAGGTATCTGGGGCTCACCCTGGACGGCCTCCGGCGCTTCAACGAGCACTTTGGCCGGCTCATCTCCCGAGTCGAGAAGGCAGCAGACAGTCTTGGTCGCCTGCTGCCTAATATCGGGGGACCGTGGGAAGGGCTCCGGCGCCTGTACGCGGGAGTCGTGTTTTCCATGGTGCTCTACGGGGCACCAGTCTGGGCGGACGACCTGGCGGCCAATCCGCGCAATCGCACCCTGCTCTTTCTGGTGCAGCGGCGGATGGCCGTCAGGGTCGTCCGGGGATACTGCACGATCTCCCTGGCGTCGGCAACCCTGCTGGCGAGGTTTCCGCCCCTTGATATCCTGGCGGTGGGCAGTAAGAAGACCTACGATGGTCCTTGCGCCCTCCGCCGGGGTGCGGACGGAGCCTCCCCCACGGAGAGGGCGGTCGAAGTGCTCGAGCGCCAGACCCGGCGGCTCGTTGTTGAGATGTGGCGGGAGCGTCTGGAGAACCCAGAACACTCCCGCCACAGAGCCGTCGGGGCGATTCTACCGTGCATGGACGCTTGGCTGAGTCGCGGCAGAGGGCAACTCTCATACCGGGCGACACAGGTGCTCACCGGGCACGGCTGCTTCGGGGAGTACCTGTGTCGCATTGGGAAGGAGGCGACGGCACAGTGCCACCACTGCGATGGGGACCGGGACACGGTGCAACACACCCTCCAGGATTGTCCTCCCCCCCCCCCCCGAATATTTCTACTCCTCATTCCATCCCACTCTCCCTTTCACCCTCCTCGCCCTGCTACTTCCTTTAGCCTTACTCTCTACCGAAAGCGGTTGGTGGTCTGACTCCACGCACTCCTCCACTTTCAGCCCCACTATCCCTTCTGCTGTCCGTTCATTCCCTATAATGCAGTCAATGACTGACTCTCCCCTGGCTCCTGTGTACGTCCACTCCCTTCTTCATCCCCTCTGCCCACGTGCCCCATTTAAAATTTAATGGCCCTGTTCCCCCAAAAGCTCGCATAACTTTGTCCCCTCACTGTGTACCTTCCTGTCCTTCAATTTCCTTCCCCCTCCCTCCGCCCTTCGTCTTCCTCATCCCTACCTATTTCCCCTCCTTCACATCCTGTACTGGCATTTAGTTCCCCCCGATTAATATCTTCTCCCCTATCCGCTGTAAGCGCGCTTCCCTGGACTGCGGTCCGCGTCGATCCGGGCGGACGCGCTCCAACCTCGCCGATGTCTCTCCGGAGTCTCCTGAAAGGCGGAGGGGAAAAGTGGTTGGAGCCAGGCCCCGATAAGGGCCGAATTTCTCAAATTGCTTCCCCTCGTCCTTAGTGGATCCTCCCGCTTGACCCCTGGCTGGACTCGGCGGTGCTCGCTGGTGTCGACTCAGCTAGCTCGTGCTCGGTGGAGTGGCGGAGTTATTCGGGTTGGGAGAAAGGAGGCTTAAAGAACCCACGCGGATGGATGGCAACGATGTTTTATTTCGGCCGGGAAGTGACCGGAAACCCTACAGTCCGTTTCTTGCGTCCGAACGTCGGCGTTCGGACCCTCGGCTTTCCCGCAGCCGCTTTACAATCTAATCTCCCGGCCTTGCGCGTTTGCCGTACGCTCGCCCGATGGAAGGCTCGGACACGCCGGAGAGATGTTGCAAGATCTCGGATATAGGCAGTCGAACTGCACGCGGATTCCTTCAGTGGCCGGTGCACAGGCCTCGAAGCTGGAAAACCCCAAAACCGCTCGCATACAAAGTACAAGGTTCGATGGTGGCGGCCGGGGCGCTCCTGGCATTCATACGCCTCCCAATGTAGGCTTGCAAGCTGTTCTAAACCAACCGAGGACTTTGCGACGACTTGAAGAGTCGCGCCAAGGGGTAGCCGCCTAGTGACCGGTGGTCACTCGCGCCAGAGTAGCCTCTTGCAGGAGCGTGAACGGCCGGCACCGAGACCTACAGAGATTCTAGGCAGGCAGGTAATCTCGCTGGGCTTGCCGTGATTTAATCGCTCGTACTTCCTCTCCTCAATCCCTCTATTCGCCTTTGAATTCGACTCGCTGTACTCGCACTCACTCATGCTCACTACACCGGTCGCACGCAAAGTGAGAAGCTTCCAGTCCTACTCAAATTTTGCCTAGAGTTACGTTGCCGCCTTACGTGATCGGTCTCGCGGTGGCGCTGCGCCGATCGATATCGATCGGTATTGAGGACTCGCGCATCGATCCCGCGCGCTGGGATCGACCGCTTCGCTTTCCGTCGCAGCCAGCAGGAGCTAGGAGCTCCTGGCACGTCCGTCGGTCTGTCGCCCCTGCGTCGTCCGTCGTCTCTCCAGGCTTAGAGCGGCCTGATCGGCTCGTCATGCGGCGTATCTGCACCCTCTTCATGGCTCGCAGGGAGGGCTCGTCGGGTCCTCTCTCCTCGAGCTCTTCTCCCGCTCTTCGCTGGTATGGCCGCTAAATCAGGCGCGATGCAGGAGATAAGCGCATTAGAAATGTATTCGTTATTTTTGGCGGTTCCCCTTAGAGGAACGGTCGTTCGATTGAGCAGCGAATACGAGGCGGAATCGCGGGAGTATTGGGACGGGCTATTCTGTCCCGTCCCGCCGCGTCTCCTCCGACCATTCCTACAGCTCCTCTAGCTTCTCCCCCATATCTCCATTCACGTATACACTATCAGGATAATAAGAGACTATTCTCGAGCCTTGCTCTTCTAAGCTAGACTCGAGAATAATAAGAATATATAATGTTGCAAGCCGTGTTGCAAGTATTGCGCGTCGCGGTTGAGGAACGCGTGAGAGGCATTAAAAGACACAAAAGGGAAAGGAACGTTTGTATATTGGGACTGGTGTAGGATATGTGCGCACGATACAGGATCCGGAGTAAGACTGATTAGAAGCCGGTGTTGTTCAAAGGACTCGCGATGTCGTCAAGGACACTCTTCAGAGCTTCATATCAGGGATGTCGGATATTCGGTTGTCTTGGGGAGTCAGGAGGGGGACCAGGACCGTAACACTGAAAATAAAGAATACGAGAATAATAGATGTTTTACATTAGCTGCACGTTAGTTTATTCATGGGAAGCTGAATTTCCCAACTCTTAGATTTCTCCCAAACGCTACTTTTCCCGATACTTCGGCCCGAGAGATTCGAAGCCAACTATCCTCTAGTACCACAAAATGGGCGCCAGGTATCGAAGATACCACATAAAATCTCGAAAATCGCAAAGAGAACGGCCCCAGAGAATCTCCCGAGACGACAGAACGTGTGCTTCGGCTAGATCAGACAAACAAGGAAAACACACGGGTTTGACACGAGTGAGCAAGCTAGGATCGAGCTAATAGCAAGTATTTATTTCGACAATGAGGCAGAAAGAGAGTCCTTCGCTCGAGGTGTTCATCAGCAACCTCGGGCGAAGCATGTGACTGCGAGGTAGAATAGTCGAATTTATATTTAGATGTTCGCTAGCTCGACGCAGTTGACCGGCGCTCATAGATTTCCCGAATTCCCGATGTGCAGAATTCTAGAGACTCACTACGATTGACTCTTGGCTGACTTCGTCAGCCGGTAGGAAGACCTGCGTTTAAAGAATAGATCATACAGAAAAGGTTGAAACCTAAGAATAAGATCTAGAAAGCAGATTGAAAACGGAAACTTACAATCGAAGAGCGAAAAGGCCTTCAGGGTCGAGAAACGGCGAATCTGTAGCTGGGATCTCCCAAAGAAGTCCCTCACAAAAGCTAGAGTGGAAAGGTGCTCGCTTACCGCTAGTTATTCGTTGCCGATGGCACGTCGCTAGTAAGGGAGGATCTTAGGATCTACAACCTTCCTTCCTTCCTTCCTTTCTGTGGACGTTAATGTTAGTCTCGCTAGTTGGTCTTTGTTCGGCAGTCGCTAATCGCTCGCTCACTTCGACGGTCAACACAAGAGTGCCGAATTCTGCACGCTATTCCCTAACGCTCGTTTAGCCGCCTTTGTTCCCGAAATCGATTTCGATTGGTCGCCGGGTCCTTTTTTTACGTGGGGAAATCCTCATGGACACCCCGCCAACCTGGTGGGAGCGACGGGGTAGTGCCGGACTCTTATCGGCTAAAACCCTACGGTGGCCATCCTCCGCGCTTAGTGGGGCGGTACCGGGAACTTGTCGAACGCGACCGGTGCCGCCCCGCGCCCGCCCTTCTCGGGGGCCACATCTCATGTTGGGGGAGAAAGCCATCCCTGCTCTCGCGTAAGCGAGAGAGGGAGGCGTCCCCCACACCTGCGGGGAGGCACGGCTCGAGCCACTCCTTCGCTAACAGCGAAGGAGGAGCGAGCCCGTGTCTCTCGCTGTTCTACAAGAACCTCCTTGACGGGACGTGCGACCACGACACGTCCCGCCCCACCTCGGGGTCGTTTATGCGGGCGACAGAGCCTCCACTTTGCCGCCTCACGACCCCTTGGTGTGTACCCGGCCCGTGTGTGGGGCCGGGTACTCTGGCTACTGCGGCGGGGGGGGGCTGCATCTCCCCGCGCGGGGGGCGGCGAGGACGGGCCCTCGTCAAACGGAAGGGGTCCGTTCTCTCTCGCCGCCGCTCTGCTTCCTCCTTTTGAAGGAGGACCTCCTCACAAAATGTGAGGAAGGCCCTCCACGACCTCACGCTGCCGAGGATCTCCCTAATGACTGTCGGCAGCGGGAGGTCCCGTCCAATATATCGGACCAGGACACGGCGCTGCTCCCTCCACGCTCCGCAATATTGGAGGGTATGTTGCGCTGTGTCCCGGTCCCCGTCACAATGGTGGCACTGTGCCGTCGCCTCGTTCCCGATGCGACACAGGTACTCACCGAAGCAACCGTGCCCGGTGAGCACCTGCGTCGCGCGGTACGGGAGTTGCCCTCTGCCGCGACTCAGCCAAGCGTCCATGCACGGCAGAATCGCCCCGACGGCTCTGTGGCGGGAGTGCTCTGGGTTCTCCAGACGCTCCCGCCACATCTCAACAACGAGCCGCCGGGTCTGGCGCTTGAGCACCTCGACCGCCCTCTCCGTGGGGGAGGCTCCGCCCGCATCCCGGCGGAGGGCGCGAAGGCCATCGTAGGTCTTCTTACTGCCCACCGCCAGGATATCAAGGGGCGGAAACCTCGCCAGCAGGGTTGCCGACGCCAGGGAGGGGTGTACGGGCGCCTGCGTCGCACACAAGCGGTGCGCAGGACGCTATGTCCTGCGACCACGAGTACACACGGCTGGTGCCAGAGGGTCGGGCCCGGGGCATCGCGACGTCGCAGACCGACGTCATCTTGCCCCGGAACCACTCTGCCCCCTCGTCTGGGTCCGGAGATTCTAACCCCTCGCCCGACCCATCCGACCAGGCCACGGCGATAGCTGCCGCCAACAGAAGGTCTCGGTCTAGACGCTTAAGCGCCCATTGCGGGGATGGGGTGTGCCCTCCTCCCCGAGGGTTGCCCGACTGCAGATGGCGCAAAGAGGGGGCAGGCCCGACGCCCACCTCCATGGAAATATAGAGGTGGTCAGAGAGAGTTTCTTGCTCTACCGCAACCTACCACCCCGACACACGGCGCACAGTGGGCTCAAACGCTGAAAACGCGGACATTGGCACTAAATTGTACTTTATCGTAATAAGAACGTATTTATCGGTGTTCTTTGGGTAATTTATCATATATGTTGTATGATTTTGATGTTATGCTTTCATTTTCATATGGTAACTGTTGTCTCTAGCCTAATACCCACCATATAATGGCATTATTATCTGATGCATAAAATGGATGATTTTTTATTTCAAAAACTTCATCAGATTTCACATATCAGACATAGGTCAAAATATTCGTCAAACCTTCTAATTTAACGCCCTGAAACCAGATGGTGCGATTTTTTGCGATTTTGGAAATGCCAGCACATTTTGTCGACCATTACACGCGATGATTTTTGTGCCGCGGGAGAGCCGTGGTTCTCTCCCGCGGCCTTCCCCCGTTGATGTTCCGGGCAGGAGGGGAGGGAAGAGGAGTGTGCGGCACCATTACGGTGGCGCCTGGAGATCCGGCCTCCTTCTCCTCCCCCTGCCCCTCCGCCCGAGAGACTCACGTCGATCGGGATGGCGCTGCCGCTCCCGAGCCCTCTCGGTCGTCTCCTTCGCGAGCATTACCTGGTCGCAGAAGCAGACAACCGCGTTCCAATTATCCGCGCTGTTGAACATCCTATCCACGATGCTCAACAGCGCGAGATCGTCCTCCCCTATCGCGCCGAACAGGACGGCGCGCTCGTCCGCCTACGCTGGACAGTGCTCCAGCGTGTGCTGCGCGTCGTCCCGGTCGGCCCCACAATGGTGGCAGCGGGCCGTGGCCTCTCTGCCGATCCTGGCCAAGTACTCGCCGAAACAACCGTGCCCGGTGAGCACCTGGCACAGGCGGTAGTACGTGACACCCCCGAAACCCCTATTCGCCCAGCGCTGGAGACGCGGGCGGATAGCCCGGACTGCCCTGCTGGGCTCGATGCCCGGCTCGTCGAGCCAGCTGGCTCACGAGTCCAGCAGGTTCAGCCGAGATTGGCGCTTCAAGTCGGCCATCCTCTCGGTGGTGGCGACTCCCCTTTGCCGCGCATCGGACAGGCCTCTATGATAGAGAGCCTGCGAGCGGCCTACGATCTCCCATGCGGAAGATCGGGCACCACACTGGCTGCACGGTGGGATATAGTTCTATATCCCCGGCAGGTCCTTATGGCTACATGTCGGTGTAGCCGGCCCACCCGAGTTCGGATAGCCGCGTTGCCAGCGCCGCATAAGGCCTCGGACCATACCGGAGAGCCGTACAGGACTTGCGACCTGAGGACTCCACCGTACAGCCGAGACCACGTACCCTTGCGATCACTGCAAGGGAGCCCACTACGTGGTGAACTTCTTGAAGTTCGGGGAGCTGAGTAACGCAGATCGGCTCAAGGTTGTGGAGCAGCACAGGTTGTGCTACAACTCCCTGTAGCGCCACAACTCTTATGCCTGCCAGAACAGCAGGACGTGCAAATCGTCCACCGACTGGGTCTTCGGGTGGCCCCGCAAAATACTGAGGCGATCTGGTTTTACGATCGCCGAAGGTCTGCGGGGCTGCCTGCCCGGCGCTGGATAGCGGTAGGAGGGGCCCGTGTCTAGGTGAGAGATACTATGAAGTATCTGGGGCTCACCTTGGACGGCCTCTGGCGCTTTAACGAGCACTTCGGCCAGCTTATCCCCCGAGTCGAGAAGGCAGCAGGCTGTTTGGGTCGCCTGCTGCCCAACATCGGGGGACCGTGGGAAGGGGTCCGACGCCTGTATGCGGGAGTCGTCCGTGCTATAGTGCTCTATGGAGCACCAGTCTGGGCGGACGACCTGGCGGCCAGTCGGCGCAATCGTGCCCTGCTGTTCGGGGTACAGCGCCGGATGGCCGTCAGGATGGTGCGAGGGTACCGCACGATCTGCCTGGCGTCGGCCACCCTATTGGCGATGTTTCCGCCCTTCGATATCCTGGCGGTGGGCGATGCGAGGACCTACTCCACTCTTCGCGCCCTCCGTCGGGACGTGGGCGGAGCCCCCACGGAACGGTCGGTCGAGGCGCTCAAGCGCCAGACCCGGCGGCTCGTTGTTGAGATGTGGCGGGAGAGACGGGAAGATCCAGGACACTCCCGCCACAGAGCCGTCGAGGCGATTCTTCCGAGCCTGGAAGCTTGGTTGAGTCGCGGTAGAGAGCAACTCTCGTACCGCGCGACGCAGGTGCTCACCGAGCACGGTTGCTTCAGTGAGTACCTGTGTCACATCGGGATGGAGGCGACGGCACAGTACCACCATTGTGAAGGGGACATACCCTTCAATATTGTGGAGCATGGAGGGAGCAGCGCCGCACAGTGGCCGATTTGGGTCTAAAATGCGTGCATCGGATTTTATGACCGAAAAAATGGAGAGAAACGGGAATGAAAGTATAACATTATATCCTTATTCTGGACAATTTAAAGCACAAAAAATGTTAGTAAATAATTTTGTTATCCCAAATAGTTTTGAAGATAACGATAGTTTTATATAGCATGTTCCCATGTATTCAAGTGGAGAATTACAACTTTATGTACTGATGCTGCACCACATTGCACCACGAGGCTTTTTTCTTCTTCTGAAAGTAGATTTTGTCCCGCGTATTTTGGCGTATCATTCATCTGCATTAACTTGCCGGAACTTGCGTTATAAATTTTTGAAGTTACAAAAATTGAAATTTAATATGCTTATAATTGGCACGGAAACGCAACATTTCAAACTTTCATATCACAGTAAATAAAATCGCAAGGGTATCCTAAAAAAAGCATTTTGATGAGTAGTGCTTTCTCCTTGAATCGTAGTTCCCCGATTTAAATTAGTTCTTTTTCATTAGATCAAAATTTGCAAGTGAACAAAGATCTGCAATAATTGAATAAATTTGATACTTTATGTTTCCTGCAATAGAAGTCAAATTATTATCTATTTTATTTGTAAATATTTTATTATTATTTGTAAATTAATTTACAAATCTTATTTATTTACAAATAAAATAAATGAATTAGTCAAAAATTTAAGTATGGGCTGTGAAAGTTTCCTTTTGAAGATTAAAAAATTATTTAAATAAATTAACAATTATGTTAATTGTTCAATTGTAAATATTTAATATTTAATTCATATTTATTTTATTAATTAATTATTTAAAGAAAAGTATTGTTAATATATAAACAATTACATTATTAATTGTTTAACAAAATACCCCGGACAGCATTCCGTGACTACAGAATAATCTACTGCATGAAGAAATCTTTTACTCATTGTATGTACACCGGGCTTAACCGATTCTATTAGTTTCTCCGTTTGGTTTGCAAGGGAATTTCTAACACATTTGGTTGAATTCGCTGTGGATCAGGAGACTCGGGAGAGTCTCGCGCCAAGTAGTAGTAGTAGCGCGAGACCGCTAAGGCTCCTTATCCCGAACCAACATGATTTTCGGCCCGTCTCAAACTTTCACTTTGATTCTTGCAACAGTTATAGCTCAAAGGCGAAACTTATGAATTAAACCTAGGTCCGTTGATTTTTCTGAATCCAACGAGCCAACAAACAAGACAATCGGTTCAGTGGTTGAGGAGATATGAATTTCTCATGCGTATTTTCTGGCGAGTCAAGATAGGATTTTAAGAAGTCAGGTTTGCGTTTTTCTTTAAGAATTCCT